>JANFCV010000157.1:600000-1123863 GCA_024500475.1 Phthorimaea operculella
CTGGACTACTTTTCACTTTTACTTTTCACTTTTTCTTCACTAAACTGGATACCGAACTGAACTGAACTGAACTGTGTTCCCACCCGGGATGTGCGTCAATATATACAAAGTCAGCCAAGTCTAGAATATTCTGCACTAACTACGCACATCCGGAGAGGGCGGAAGTTATGAAAAATCTAGAACTTTCTTATAAGCATCCAATCAGAATACGTAATTTTTCGGGCAAAAATCTATGTATCTCTCTCGGTAGGTCTCTTTCTATGATTAGCCAATCAGAATTAAAAAACATTGGGCAAAACTGGCAACACTGACAAAAAAAACTTCTCGCTCAAACGCTATCTAATATACCTAGAACCATCAAAAAGTGATGACGGACCTAAAAGTTCTAGATCTTTCCCAATTTATCAGCCAATCAGGATAAAGGTCAAACTAACAACTAATACAAACAAACTCACACAATTAAATAGCCACGCCTAAAACTATCACAAACAAACAAATCACTCGTCTAAACGCTAGCTAATTATAATAAAGTAATGACTAATCTAAGACTAAATCTGACGAAAGACATTAGACAATTAGAACACAACTATATACATAAACAATGCCTAAACCTAAACCGTATCTAATGCCTAAACCTAATGCCTAAATGCCTAACCTAAGCCTATGTATTCTAGCCTATGTACAGTCTTCAGGGCGGGTTCGCGCTCGCCGTCCGCAACAGTGACATTACCCTTTCTGTTTGGCGCACGCACATACATACATCGCATCATTCATTTCAGTCTATGATGGCGGTCGTTACACAACCATGTAAGAGGCCTGCTACTTGCAGTAGGCGGTTGAAATAGTCTGACACCAGGGTTCATCGGATGGTTTAACGACTCGGTGTCCCACACGAAGAGAGAGAGAGAGAGAGAGAGAGAGAGAGAGAGAGAGAGAGAGAGCCTATGGCAGTCCACGGCTGGACATAGGCCACCCTAGGCCCACCCAACGCTATAGGTATGATATTATCTCCCATTTTCGCCATCCAGTCACCATCCATCCAGTCCATCTGTTCGGAAAACGTCCTATTCTACGTTACACTTGCCTTGGCTTTTGACGCAGTGGT
Source organism: Phthorimaea operculella (assembly GCA_024500475.1). Taxonomy (NCBI): domain Eukaryota; kingdom Metazoa; phylum Arthropoda; class Insecta; order Lepidoptera; family Gelechiidae; genus Phthorimaea; species Phthorimaea operculella. The sequence goes on from JANFCV010000157.1 coordinate 601,106, forward strand.
CGACGCAAGTCAAAGAAAATTGGGATAAAGGCAAGCAGATGATGATGATGGTCGACCGAATCAAAACAAATATGCAGGCCTCCTATTGGCAACACACATGTGGGAGCATCTTTTAATTACCAGCCTTTTGAAACCCAGTACCTACCGCAGTATCGCACAAATTTCTCAACAGCCGCTCAATAGCCAAAATTGCTACCACTTTACACACAAAACATGCTCTACGAACTATGTCTTTGTACAGCATAGTTGTGTTGAAATATGCGGCTCATCCGCCTTTATAATAAAACTCGACTCGCTCTGTGCCAAATAGTGATGGGGTATCGGACAAAGAAATAGATTCTGTTAAGATTTTTTTCAGTATCTATTCTAGCTAGACTAACTCAATGATTTTGTGTGTAAAAATTTAGATATTCGTGAATTGAAACGTGGATTAGGTATAGTCCCTCCGTTCTACTTTCCGCCGGAGTCAACATCATTCAGCCTCGAATAATTCAAATTCACAGCCATGAAAGTTATAAGGGCTTCGTTCTTAAGGGCTTACTGGTTATTTATTTTCTATTTTTTTTTATTACGACCTAAGTGCATCACTATTTGAACCGAGTTAGGGCGCACGATTAGAAACGCGCCGGCCCGAAGTGGACAATACACTCTCGGCTTTGAGCTTTGTAAAATCCAAGAAAGACAGGCCTTTTTTGAGGGATTTTACGTATCAAATTAATACCTATTAATATATAATCATAACGCTCTTTGTCTCCCAACTTAGAATATGCCCACTCCCCGAAAAAGTAAGTGCCAATCTTCAGGTATATTTTTTTTGAGTAAACGGTAAAAATACCGGGATAAGGACATCACTACTTGAATAGGGTTAGAGTTTCGCGCCGGGCCGAAGTGGGAAATACACTCTCGGATTCGCGCTTTGTGAAATCCAGGAAAGGGGTAAGGAGCGGCTCGTGAAAAACGTATGAACCGCTGAAGTGGGGTGTAGTGTAACAAAAATTGAAGTGCCACTTCAACTTACGACGACGCTGGTGTGGTGCACAAAGGAGGTTTTGTAAATAACTTGCTTTATTTTTAAGTATGTCATACACAGATACATATCTGCAACACCTATGTCTAAATCCCTTGCGAAGCAGGCAGTGCGTTAATGGCCGTAAAATACTTAAATATCTAAAGGCCGTTCCACAAAAAAATCGTACGTATACACTATAAGTAGAGACAGGTCAGGTCATTACCATTATCACTAAGCATTTATAAGTATGACACATATTCCGATATATGTCCAGCAGCGGACTGTTATGCGTGGCTGTTCATGTTACGACAAGAAAATATATTTAAGGTACACATACACTATGTACCTTAAATATATTTAGATTATATTTAGATAGTCTAGAGCGACTGATGGTGACGGGGAAAGTAGAGGGTAAAAGACCGAGAGGCCGCAGTCCCAAGAGATGGTCGGACCAGATATCCGAACAGCTGAATATTCCTGTCAGCGTAGCATTGCACCGGGCTACAGATCGAAACCGATGGAGGCGTGCTGTTGACAGTCTACGTAGTCACGATCCTCAGCAGTGAGGGAACGACGGAAGAGAGAGAGACACATACACTACGGTTCTTTTGCTCTATCGTCACCTTAACGGATTTCTCATATCATAAACAACCACCCTTTTAAATAAAAGTTTTCAACTAACGCTAGAACAAGTTTGCTTACCTTTCAATTTGCGAAGAAGATCCATCGAAATGAATTCTTTCGAAAGTTTCAGCCGTTGGGAGGAAGGCGGCTGGAACAAAAGATAAACCACGTTATATTTTACAATATAAGTTTTTATGGTTAATGAAAAATCATACTCGTATCAAAAGACTCGAGTCCCGTCGTCTCTTACGACACCCGCAATAAAGAAAAGGGATGATGCTACTCTAAACCGGTATCACACGGCAATGTTGTGTGGATTAAAATGCTTAGCCACAGCAAATTAGATTCAGAATCGTCGATAATAGAATTAAGTTTGAAACTGGTAAAATACAGCTAGTATGGGAAAATTAATTTATTCAGGTCGAATAATTCGTGTAGTTTTGAAAGTTGCTACAGTTATTCCTAAAGATGTCCAGATTAATATACTAAAAGCCCCCGAGGGAGGGACACGAGCCGGTGGTGGGGGAGGGGGGGGAAGGTCTCTTTTTCAAGGTTTTTGCTTGTAACTCGAAAATTATTCATAATATCTGTTTAGTGACTTCTACATTAATTATCTACATTAAATTTCCTATAAATTACGTCTAAACATTTTTACTGTACGATCAATACTTTAGGAGTTACAGAGTATTAAAGGTAAAAAAATAAGAAACAACATAGTTTTACAAATTTCAATTATAAAAAGAAATTACATCTTTTTTTGCACGAGTATGCCGACTTATTACTCAAATTGTGTTTCATCTTCGTCATCTTTATCACTAAATCGATGGGGGGTCCATCAGTACAGTTACAGTCGACAGTCGCCTGCGTATGCGTGCACGTAATCACGCGCGTACCGCAGTGTGCCGTGTCTCATACGGTCCCATACAATACAATACAACGTCATAGCTACGTGCGTGATGACGTGCACGTCACGCATACGGAGGCGGTGTATTCTGCCCTTGAGGAATTCCTGTAGGTAATTTTATTTACATTTCCCGGCCCTTGACAACACTTGGAACAAATATTGTTAAAGTTGTTCGTCAGACAGGAGTTGACATGTGAAGTGCGAGCTCACATAATTGACTAAGTTTTAACGACATCGTATGGAGTACGGAGCGTGCGACGCAAAGTTTTTAAGCTGACAGACTGCTGCTGGAGAAAATCTTACAATCTGATTTAATATTTTACCAAGAAGAAGATGACAAGTCTTGTCGGGTCTGTGGAAAATACAGTCGAATGCATTTCATCAAATAGTACCTTTGGCGTCATATTGGAAATGAGCGCCTTTTTAATTCAGACGATGTTGAGTTGCATTGCACGTTATAATATGGTCGCCGTATAAGCGTGTGACATCTGTCAGACAAGTGATCGTCAGCCGTCATCGATGCGCCGCGCGTCTCACGAATGTAGACAGCGTCTCTTCTATGTCAAACTGACTGACTGCTGTTGAAGAAAATCTTATAAACTGATTTAATATTTCAGGCGACAGGCTGACAACCTGTCTATATGGTGATACATAGTCATCATCAGAATGACTCTCAAACTGTTGTCAGATGTGGTGTAAAAAGCCGTTTTTTACAGCGTTTACGCTCTACCTACCCCGCAAGGAATAAAGGCGTGATATGTATGTAGGTACGTATATGTACGAATTAATATTTACCCACTGAAAAATCTTGTCGGGCCTGTGGAGAGTTGAATTTTGAGAATTAGATATTTTGCGCCTAAAGGCTTTTTTGACCTACTTTTGATGCTCCAGAAATAAATAGATATACTGGTAAACAAACTGTTAACCAGCTTGGCGGGAAATTAGTTATAAGTTAATGTACCTACAACCTACAAATAATTATCATCTACCTACTTTTGTTAAATACCTAAACCTCACTTCTTTAGGTTTGTTGTAAGAAATTTATTTTGAGAGATTATTCTTTTTGTATTTGTCCTTTTACTGTTCTGTGTACAGTAAATTGTTAAATAAATAAACATTTATAAAAAAAAAACTTTTTGACTTAGTCTAAAAGCATCGTCATGCCTCAGAGGATTTTTGAGTAGTTTTTCATAATTCTCCTGAATGTGAAGCCAACTGACAATATTAGCTTTAGTTCCTAGCCTGTTCAGAGAGGCAGAATCTCGGAAAATTAAAATAATCCGTTTGAGAAAATGAAGTGAAGTTTTCCGGGAAAATTGTTGGAAAGTTTTGAGAGGTCTTTGACGTAAGAGAGGCTTTTATTTGTGTTTGCACTTTTGATTAAAAATATGAACGTACATAAGTGAAGCAACATAACTTGGTTTGTACCCTTGGAAAGCTATAGAGTACGTCTAATCATCTACGAACAGGTGGCAAAAACAATAAACACAACCTCTCTGCCCTTCAGTGATGAGCAAAACTCTCGGCAAAACTGCAGTGACAACGCTATTAAACTTCTAGGTATTACTTCTCATACATTAGACGTAGGTATCTATGGAACTACTGCTTACGCTTGTAAGTACGGCGCGGGGCGATACGCGCACTCTATAGCTTGCTAAGTTCCTACCATTTTCTACCCTCAGGCCCTGCGTCTGCTTATATCTTGATTTGTAAGGAAAATGCGGTGTCGCCAAGCATAAATATAGCCGAGAGTGTTTCTGTGTGAAAATTCATAACATATAGCTCCCACAGGCTGATATTAGGCAAGTACCGACATATCTATCACATAAAAAGTTAGACGCACTTTGAACTCGGTTTTTAGGTACGGAAAAACGCTAGTCACGCGTTGTCTTCTTCTTCGTTGTCTTTAATCATTGAAGGTTGTGTCTCTTCTCCTTAACTTAAGACAGTGACAGCAACAGATCGAATAGACCCACTGTCTCAACTGAGCTTCATTTAATTGCTTCCGCGAAATATTCCAAAACTTCCATCTAAAATTAAATTCTAGGACGCTTTCAAAGTAACAGAATGATATTAACAAAGTAATGAGAATTGAAGGGCCGACACAAAGGCTCCCTTAGGGACGAAGCTCTGCCCTTATCTACGGTATAAAGAACTTTGTACCTACTGTTTACTTGTAGAGTGGCTCTAGACAATTTTCTTCGAGAGTTTTGTGAAATACTTGAGTGTTTTGTGTGTGTCTGGCTTGTTTTCTCAGTTTGGTTGGCTTATCAACCTACAAGGTTTGTATCATAAAAAGCGACTAAGGGAAATTCATCCAGGAAATAAACATCAGCGCTCCCCGTAAATGCAACATCTTGCAATCGGCAATCCGCATGCCAAGCGTAGTGAGTGAGTATGGCAGCATTATCCCCCGATAGGGGGAAGCCCACCCACATCCAGCAGTGGACTGTTGTGGCTGTTATGGTGGAAACCAGTAGCGTAAGAAACTGAACAACTAGGAACTCTCTAGTCTATTGGCACAAAAAAGTCTATGTAAATAAATCGGGATAAAAGTGCATTAACCCCCTCTGTGTACTGCTGTTGCGCTATACTGTGTCAGTGTCGTGTCATGCATGACTAGGGACAAATTGTATGACAAGCGATAAAGGGTCAATAAACGTTTATCCATATTAATTTGGCTCAAATCATAGCACTGCAAAGTATTACAATGGGAATCGAAGGACCTTTACAAAAATTCCTTTGGAAGAACTTTTTTCGAACTATTTACTTGTTCAGATGAATAGGACCTACAAGGACGTACTTCTTCGTACAATTTGCTTCAAGAGTCGTGTGTCGTGCAAAAGAAAAGTAAATACTTTGCTAGTAGGTAACGACTTAAGAGCCCTAGAGGGTTTTGTGACCTTGTCTGAGTTTTCTTTTTAAGATGTAAGTATCTAAGGTGCCTACCATTAGCTTGTGTAATTTATTGTGTATTTTTGCTCAGTTTTTGACTGACACAGAAGGAGAGGAAAGCCTGAAAAAGTTTGGATGAATCGTAAAAGGTGATATGAATCAAAAAAGGCGTAAACGAAGATTTGTCGGCTGATTGAGAAATTGAGATGAAAGGAAGAGAAAGACATGTTGCGCCGATCCCAAATAAATTGGGATAAGGGCAGGCAGTTAATGATTTTTTAATATAACACAGCGTGCTAACTATAAAGAACAAAGAAGTATGGTAGACATGAAGATTTACTGAGAACATTTTGTGCCTTCATCTGCCTGCCTGCACCAAGAAAGATCCAATGGCATTCAGAGAGTCATCCATGTAGGCACGTTCCAGTTATACCACTACCTTTTTGAACAAGGCTACTTGTAATAGGCGGAAACTATGTTCGTTGATGTTGACCACATTATGGAGAAACTAGCGGCCCGATAGCGGTTTCACCCGCTGCAAATCATTTCCCCGCGGCAACAAGGCATTTATAAACATTCCTCTTGAATCACTTTATTCTGTTACAAAAAAATGCATCAAAATCCGTTGCGTAGCTTAGTAGGAGTTGGCGAATTCCACAACAGACAGACACGCAGACATAGAGAGAAACTTAAAAAGCGATTGCATTTTATACTATGTATTCATAAACAGAGCTCATTGTACAACGTCTCTTCACTATACCGAACTCGGCTCCCGATTTTCAAGGAAGATAAGGAATATTTCGCATAATTATAACAGTTAATCAGTTTTACCATTTTACTCAGGGGTTACCCTCCTAAACTAAGTCCCAGCCAACTTTCAACGTAACTTAGTGATGTGATATCTTTTCTATACTAATTTCTAACTTATACAACGTGTTACAAAACAACCCATAAAAACTCGCATTCTGTATGGGAGGTCCAATTTTTTTTTCATAGTTTGACCCATGTTCCTTGGGGAAAGTTGTTCAGTTTTACGAGTACCTTGACCTCCTTTCAGCTTTATTGGTTGTTTTGTAACACCCAGTATAACATCTAGGTACGAGGTAAGCTTGAAAATAGGAGTACTACTGAAAGTGGTCAGTTTAACTAACAAAAATAACTACCTATCAAAGTTCCGACCATTGAAGGCTCGTGTGTCCATCATTATGAGGTACGAAAATAAGTAGATGTGTTAAAAAACAAAAAACCCGACTGCGGTAATTTTAAAGTATGTAGTATTTTGCTGTAAAAATCCGCCATCTTGAATCTATAATTTTAACATAGCCAGTGTCACTCGCGATGCAGAGACGAATCTAACGACACCTCATATGACAAAATCCAACTATCCGTTTGGGCTGTAGCCCGTGAAAAAGAATTTTCTTGTCCACATACATACATACATACATACATACTCTCGAAAAACATAATCCTCCTTCTAAGGCAGGCGGGTAAATATGCGGTTTTATAAATTATGGCATGCTTTTCTTTTTTTTTGCCGTGTAAGAATTCTGCTAGCCCTATTCTACTCAGGATGTCTTGTAAAAGGCGACGTAAACTTTTTGACCTTGGCAACCATTTCTGCCGACCATGGTCAACCGTATGGTGGCGGTAATACCACCTACGATAGCATTTCCAGAAAGGGTTTACGTCAGGGAGGCAGCCGGTCGTAAAATTATGCCAAATCCTATTGCTACATGATTCAGTTTTCAAACAAAACATGTTGCGCTGACCTCAAGGGGGATTTGTACAAAATATTAAATAAAACATAGTATTTAATACAATTTTATACCTACTCGCTACTGAGAATTTCCATTATTCGCACGAGCGCCGCCTACTAGGAACAGATTTAAAAAATCCCATCGGCGTTCACTACAACGATAGATAGGTATATTATTTTTCTCTGAAACTCATTGCACTGGATAGTTGGATACCAAATAATTCAATCTTTTCAACAACGTTTCACAAATTCATACAGCAATCTGTGCCACAATGCACAATAGAACTTCCCAAAATAAGTTTGCCGAAATTTCAACGAGAAATTTCCGTATAAAATCCTGCCGACCTAAAAGCAGCACCCTCTTTGAGTTGCAGCCTGAAAAGAAGGCTGAGATGTAACCTAGATAAGCCTTTAAGAAATCTTTTGAGGGAGCCTCGAGTGCTAGCTAAACCTACAACGGATGAATTTTCTAGGTTTTTTTCCTTTTTAGAGTAATCCTGAACTTTGTGGCGAGCTAAGGAAGATTACTAAAATTACTTAGTTGTGTAGAATAAGAAATTAAAATGATGTAGCGTCAAATAAGAGCTTCGCACATCGAGTTAGAAAGCTAAAAACCGGTATGAAGGTTGCCCGCTTGGTATTATCGCCAGCAAGTCCACCCACCCATTTAAGGGATCAATTTATATTGGTTTATGATACAAATACCAAAAATACCAGTATAAGTTGATACCCCTTAAAAGGATTTACTGGCGGTAGTAATAAGTGGGCAACATCCCACTTTCACCTTTTGCCGCTTGGCACGACTCCTAGTTTTCATCAGTCGGTCAAAAAGTATCTTCATGCCGATTTTCGGCTTTCTAGCTCGCTGTGCAAAGTTGAGGACGCTAACCTCTCCGCTATCGGTGACATTGTAGTTCTTGAAATTACAAAGGTCCTGAACCCCAATTCAAATTACCTACTCCAGATGGGCAACGTTGCCGAAATACACTAGAACAAAGACTTTCTACCCTAGCTTGTACCTACTATTATAAATACTTAGACAGGAACTTACAGGTTACTTTCTGTGCCTCTACTTGAAAATAGAGTTCTAGCCAGCAGAATTCGACAATTTTGCACAGGTCATGAATAAAATTGAATTTCTCTGAGTTTTAGATGTCAATGCGATTTCTATAGATTTTTACAGAAAAGAAAGTAGCAAGATTGAGTCTGATATTGATAAGATGTATTCAGGGTCTACTGAGGGTGTTTCGTAAAAGGCGACGTAGAGTTATGTACGACCTAGGCTGAATATCTGTCGACTAATGGTCAACAGACCCTGCAGTGGGTGGATGAGGGCTGATGATGATGAATGGTCAACCGCATAGGCACAGAATATATAATAGTACTAAGCATAGGTGGCAATTATACCTACAAGATCGTTTCCAAAGAGGATTAACGTCAGGCAGGCGACCGGCCATAAAACACTGCCAAATCCTTTTGCTACATGATTTTATTGTCTAACGAAACAGGTTGCGCTGACTCCAACCGACTTGGGATAAGGGTAGGAGCGTTGCTTAGGTTTAAAGTACTTGAGAACAACTAACCTTTGCATAAACAGTTAAACAGTTTTACTTAAATTCCTATCCCCTAAATGTATATTCTAACAACAAACATTTTATGCTCTCCATTATTCTAACAGAACATTATTAAATTACACGTAGAACAACATAATGGCTCCACTACACACCATTTACGCAGAAATGAAGTGCAACATTACATTTACAGAATAATGTGCAGTTTCAAACAAATTCTTGTTGTAATTTCTACACAATTAGGCACAGGAATGCTTTGACGACTGAAACGGCTAGGACAATACATTTTGCCGAAATTTGTGTTACAAGTATCGCAACGGTTTATGAGCGCTGACCTTGAATGCGCAGTATTCATATTTTGGGTCTGTTTGGCATTTGGCTGACGTCTCGCGTCCCTGAAGTACACTTACTTTTTTGTCGAATATTTATTTTGTTGATTTTTGTTATCTGTTCATTTTTGTTTATTAAATCTTTTGTTTTTATTGTTGTTGTTTTGTTGTGCGGTGTTGGTAAAAATGCCAAAGAAAAAAATATTGACCCGGCAGGCCAGAAAAATGGTGTATGATGTAAACAATCATATTAAAAAAGAAACAGAAGAACTTATTGGCGGCTTGAAAGAGATCAAAAACAAAACGGCCGGGACGATTACTTCTCTCCAAAAAAATTTAGACGCGGTAGTTCAATATCTTGAGCTTCATAAGAAACGAGCTCATTCTGCAGCACAACCAATATACACTGACATTTGCAATCAATTAAAGAAAATAGGCGTGTTCGTTGCGTATGGTATGGCTTTAATATTGTAAAAAATTCGGGTAGGTATACACATTTTTGTGCGCGAGTGTACACCTGCGCAAACATCCCCTCCACTTTGGCCGAGCGCTCATAAACCGTTGCGACACTTGTACCATACCATAGCTACAACAGTCCTCTGCTGAACATGGGCCTCCCCGTATCAAAGGGTATTGTCATACTCTCCATGCTTGGCAGGCGGATTGGCGAGCACAGTTCAAGATGTTGCATTAAAAGGAACGCTGCTGCCCGTTCCTTGGATTATTATCCCTCTTATGACGCCCACGGGTAGAATTTGGGTGATGCTATTCTAAGCATCACATGGCACGGTGCTTTGGGTAATTTATTATATTAAAAATGTGATAATTCAAAATTATCATTACCATCAAAATAATGTGCAATTTCCATGGCAATTTGAAACAATTTCTTGTTGTAATTTTACACAATTAGGTCCCAACGGGACGCGCTAACGGCTAGACCGAGTGTAACAAATGTTTTTCATGGTATTATTATCTTTCTTCGTCTATTGTCTACGAACTAGTTACTGTATTTGTTGTAGTCTTGCTGGCTAAGAATAGGAGTGTAATGTCGACTAAGAATATCACCACCCTATTTCTTCTTGTGGGTCTCATAGGAGGCGACTTAAAACTCGTAGTAGCTAGCTGTCTACCAGGCATTACAGTAGCACATAAAAAGTAGCTAGCTGTCTACCAGGCATTACAGTAGCACATAAAAACCATAACAGCCACAACAGTCCACTGCTGGACATGGGCCTCACCCTATAGTAGGGTATTGCCATACTCACAACGTAGATTGTCGAGCGCAGTGCAAGATGTTGAATTTACTTTGGATGACTAACTATCCCTCAGTTACTTTTCACTACACACACGGGAAGAATTGGGGGGGTGCTATTGTAAGCCGGCATCATACGGCAACTATCATTAGCAAGAAAATAATGTTCAATTTCCAACAATTTCTTGTTGCAATTAGGGCACGGGACGCGCTAACTGCTATACCGGGTGTTACCAATGTTCCTCTTGGTATTATCACAGTGTATAGATATAACAGTAAAGAAACTCGTCCCGTTTCTGTTCAATCGCAAGGATTGACACTTTCAGACAATAATATAATATAAAATTGAAATATCCTTAAAAAATCTTTCACCGTTTTAAACTGCATTATACCTGTGAGTAATATCCAACAGCATTCGGGGAACATTTTGCTCGGGTGAGACTGGGTCAGTTTCCTTATAAGCGGCGTTGCACGTCTGTTTTGAGCGTTTGTTTGTATGGAGTTTCCACACTGCTGAGCGCAGGCGAAGGCATTTTTTCGCTGTGGTATTATCTTCTTTGTTACTATATAACTGTTATGCTTCGTTTAGGACGGCACTTGGGACGGAATTGTTACAGCAGTTTGAAAGGGATGGCGTATTGCAGTGCCATTATTCAGGCTCGTTTACAGGACTATAATACCAAATATGGTAATCGAACGGTATCCCTTTCATAGGCATAATTTTTTTTCCACTAATATGTTTTAGCATAACATGATTCGCATAATTTTTTTTCGCCTACCATTGCTTTGACATAATAGTTTCTTGCCATAATATTTATCTTGGCATAATCATATTTTAGACTATTGTATTTTATACTAACAATATTTTGGCATAATTGCTTTTGTAATAATTTTTTTTGACTAATATAATATATTTTTTATTTAGTTCAAATGACAAGAAATGTAAGTCAGTTTAGTATTTTTTAAGATATATTAGGTTAAATTAGGTCAGTTTAGGTTAGGTTAGGTTAGGTTATTTTTATACAATTTAGGGGTTCTTCTAATGCATCAGATTTTTATGCCTATTTTGATTATGGATATGACAATTTATGGTTTTGTATTTTAGGCCTATGTACTATTATGGGAATATTTTTTGTGCGTAAAGAAATTATGCCTAAACTGTTATGCGTAAATGAATTATGCGTAAGTATCATTAGTTTAAATTACAGTGTGCCAAAATATATTATGCCAAATCTTTTTATGCAAATGGATAGAGAACCTAGGCGAACATAATAGTCGTGTTAACAAGCCTATCCCAACCATTAGGTACGACAATAAAACGTTATGATGAAATGAATTAATTAAAATTTTCAAACTATTGAAAATGTGTACTTATTTATTGTAACATCATCATCTGCGTGCCCTTATCCCAAATCGGTAGGAGTCGGCGCAATATGTTTCGTTAAAGCACAAATCATGTAGCAAAAATATTCGGCAATGTTTATGACCGACCGCCTGCCTGACGTCAACCATCTTTGGGAATGCTATAATTGTATGTGGTATCAGTATCACCGCCATCACGCGCTTGACCATAGTCGACGGATATTCAGCTGAGGTCAAAAACTTTTACGCCCTTTACGAAACACCCTGAGTGGACTAGAGGTGGCAGTATTCTTAGTCGCTACCACACGGTCTTTTCACTGTCCCGTCTAAACAAACATCGGTATTTTCATATTCCGGGCTGCGTTTAAATCTCGTCTAGAAAGCTGGTTCAGCTTACGAATTCTACTTGAAAACTACATTCTCAATGTAAATTGTGTGCCCTCGGTTATCCTAAACGAATGTTACGTCGTATGTAGTCTCATATCCTGGGTTTTGCTGAAGTATGTACTATGTAGATTCAGTTTGCTTGCTCAACAATGAATATCAATTGAAACGGTTTGTTGCTCCTCTGTTCGAGCAAAAGAGTCGTCAACATTTTGTTTCGGAGTTTTCTTAGCTTTCTAGTTAGAATTTATTTTGATGTTTAAAACTAACCATTTCTGAGACCAGGCTTGATTGGGTCGTTAGACGTTACTGAACTTGGTGTTCTACTCGTCTCGTTGATGACATTAACAAACTTAAAATGCAGCAATAAGGCAACTACTGAGTGATGTAATCTTATCATGAAACGCTGTACCAAGTGTTCTTTAGATCGCAAATAAATTAAGAAAATGACTCATAGGTACTGAAAAAATAGGCCATTCAAAATCATAGTGTCATGTCATGACCAGCCTAAGCTCCAGTTTAGGCCAAAGTTGTCGTTAAGGATCTAAGTATTGCGACCAGCGGCTCTTGGCCTCCCGCTTCGGCTGGTCATGTCATGACACTATGATTGCTATGCTAAAGATTGCTATCATAAATATCTTAATATTTCTATGATTAATTCTCACATAAATATATCGTCATAGATCCGTTATCTGTTTCGTACTTCTATAGGAAAAAGGCCTATGCATACAGAGAGAGCGTATTAATAAAATAAACATTACCCAAAGCCTTGCCTATTTCCCTACTTCCGTGTAAACGCTCCATAACCGTAGACAATAACATTATGTGCCCCAGCCACTATCCCGTGTAAACGAGCTATAACACTGCAGTTTCATATTCCGCGCTCCGTTTGAACATCTAGAGCTAGTAATTGACGAGGCGGGGAAGGAAATAATAATATTGGTATAACGAGTTTGTCTGAATTTATACAGTAGGTTTTTAGTATTTTGACGGTCAAGATAAGGCAGTCAAGCCACTATTGCCTTTTTGTCCTATTTGGTCAAATCGCTCTATAACTCTAGGCAATAATGTGACAATAACATTATGTTTCCCAGCCACTATCCCATGTAAACGAGCTATAACACTGCAGTTTCATATTCCGCGCTCCGTTTGAACATCTAGAGCTAGTAATTGACGAGGCGGGGAAGGAAATAATAATATTGGTATAACGAGTTTGTCTTATTGTATACTGTAGTTTTTTAGCATTTTGACGGTCAAGATAATGCAGTAAAGCCACTTTGCCTTCTTTCATATTTGATCAAATTTAATGGCTTAAAAACTGTAAACAATAATTATGTTTCCCATCCACTATCCCGTGTAAACGAGCGATAACACTGCAGTTTCAGTTTCATATTCCGCGCTTCCTTTGAACATCTAGAGAACATCTAGTAATTGACGAGTAGGGAAGGGAAATAATTGGTATAACGAGTTTGATTCTATACAGTTTTTTAGTATTTTGACGGCTAAGACAACGCACATTAATTTTACTTAATTCCTTGCCTAGTATAGGACCCTATTGGTCAAATCGCTCAATAGCTCTAAATAATAAAGAGACAATAACATTGTTTCCCAGCCACTATCCCGTGTAAACGAGCTATAACACTGCAGTTTCAGTTTCATATTCCGCGCTTCGTTTGAACATCTAGAGCCAGTAATTGACGAGGCGGGGAAGGAAATAATAATATTTGTATAACGAGTTTGTGTGATAGTTTTTATATTTGTTTATACCATTGTGATTGTCAAGAGACCATACTGATAATTTTCTTACATGTAAGGTTATTCGTATAATCATAGGAAATTAAATCTAAGTGCAGTAATATGAACAGCAGAAAATGTATCATGAAAGAATAAGCAAAGCCTGTCCTTTTTCTCTTTGTATTTGTCCTGTATCTGTTATTGTATTCAATAAATGGTTAAATAAATGGAATTTATAAAGATTGTTCGGGTACGAAAACTATGTAACTCGTTACTAATTTATAACGAGAATCTTAGGTAAGTCAAAATATTTTATAAGTTAAATAATAATCTCCCTATTTTACTGGGATAAAGGCGTGATGTATGTATGTATGTATGTATGTATTTTACTGTTACTAAGATTCTCGGGGAAGGTAAGCAATATAAAAAAGTAACCTCCCCGCAAAGTAAAAAAACCGGCCAAGAGCGTGTCAGACACGCCCACAAATAGGGTTTCGTAGTCAACGTTTAAATATCAGTTTTTTCAGCATTACAAACTTAATTTTGTTGCTGGTTTGTTAGCAGCGGTATGATGACCAAACGCAAATAGAAAAACTCAATTTTTTCTGAAACCTTTAAGGGTACAATATCTGTTATAGTTTTCATTGTAACTTCAGATTGTAAGCTATATTTCATACTTATTTCAAATTTTTTGCGTTTATACTTTAGAAGTTACAGCTGGAACAAATTATGGGTCAAAACGCCTGTTTTAAAAGCAAATATCTCGTGACAGAAACATTTTAGTGACTTTGTTTCAAAGAAACCTCACCTTAGTTTTTAAAGACCTATTCAACGATACCCTATTCAATATTACAGAAGAAAAAATTTTTTTTTGCCGTCCTTTCACTTGTATGGGAGGGGAGTCCAAGAAACATATAAAATATTTTTTTCTTAACATTTCTATATTTGGGTCAACACGATCTATCTTCTCACCAAATTTCATGTCGATAGCTCTAAAACTGACGAAGATATGAGGGCGCGGCATACAGACAGACAGACAGACAGACAGACAGACAGACAGACATGACGAAACTATAAGGGTTTCTAGTAGACTACGAAACCCTAAAAAGTTCTTAAAACTATTGTCATGTTTTCTTCTTCTTTAAATGGGCTACGTTCCAATTTCATTCTCAGCTTTGTTTCGTTGAAAAGAGCTTTCTTAGTTCTAATTTTCGAAGTTTTAAGTTTTAAGATCTCTTTGGATCTTTGACAGACAGACATACAGACAGAAACACTTTGTTGCTCACATTAAAACATAATTATCACATAATTATTATTGATTGGGGTGTGTTTAAATGAAAAAGTTACTTTCACTAGATGGGGTCGATGTACCGGTCTACGCGACGTAAACCTAAACAACACTTCAGAATCGAATCAATTTTTTAAAACTTTCAATATTTAAGTTCGAGCTCATATTTTTCAATTCTTAATGAGTAGGTATTACTTTTGTTTTGTTATCAATTTAACATGAAGGCTGTACGAAAATTAATAAGTACTATATGGATTTTGGATAAGAACGGGAAACAATTTTTTTTTAGGACAGGTACGTTGTCTTCTGAAAACTAACACAGGATGTTAATTTAAATGCGTGGTACAGCTTCAGGGTAAGTTTAGTATAAAAAAAAAATCTTTTTTCTCTTTCTCCGTTAAGAAAGTGCTAATACAAGCACAATTAGGTACGTCTAATTAACTTTGAGTTTGAACGAATCTTGACTAAGCTAATAGGCATTTGAATAAAAAGGCTAAATATTTTTTTCTTATTTTTTAATGGCGAAAAAGAGAGAAGATCGGAAATTACCCCGCCGACAAGAGTGTTAACATTTAAAGAAGAAGAAGGAGACCCTCTAGGTACGTCTAGATAAAATCACCTACAAGGAAATGGAACATAAAATAAAAACTTGTAACACTTCAACTTACATGAAAGCCCCGCCGCGAAAAACAGCAAAGTCCAAAAAGTCAAATCCATTTTGTCCAAAACTCACAACCACTCACCAAAAGTATTTTAACCTCACAGAAACCGTTCTAAAACTGTTCACCACAAAAACGTTCATTTTCCAAGTTTCGTGCGAAAGTTCGTGATTTTCCCGCCTATTTTCGCGCAGGAGACGTGCGGTCTGTCCCGCGGTTGGTGGCAGACTGAAAGCAACTGAAGTCTTTTGGGGAAATTTCTATTACACTTCTCTTCTAATACTACCCGGTGCGGCATACATTGCGGGTTACCTTGTTTGATGCAGCAGCGACACCCAATATATAGCCAGCAATGTACGACGAATCATGCCTTATTGGTAGGCAAGTGTAATCCCAACTCAAGGGTGGTTGCCCCTACCATATGTTTCCGAGTGGGCTCCCAGAATATTGAGTGCGAGTAAGTGACAGATTGTGTGTAGTAAATGCTGGATTTATTGTCGCAGAGTGGAGTAGGGGTTGTTTTCAAGCGTGTGGATTAGTTGGGACTCGCGAGTTTTATAGTGCTGGTGATAATTGGGGTGCAGATGTGAAGTTTCGTATTTGTGTGGGTGGGGGAAGATTTTACAATGTACCTATTGTAACAAACCGCCCCGCAGCCTTATGAAGGACTACACGCCTCCAGGCTCCAGCCTCAGTTGTTATGAAGATCATGTCTTGAGTTCTAGATTTCATAGAAACCCATACCTCAAGCAAAGTGTAAATAATGGCTCGTGATATAAAAGTGATGTCTAGTTAATTATTGACCCATACGTTGTGTTTAAATAAAGTAATATGTAACCCATAAGTTCTTTTAAAGGTAATTGAGACATCTCTGTACTAATTATATTGTAATAAAGTGACTCTGATGAACAGGAGAGAGTAAAGGGCAGGAAACTGAACTCCAAACGGGCCCCCAGTACTTCAACGCCCGAGGAATATGGAAGCCCACGCCAATAGATACCTGTCGGTATTCATAAACGCTCCCTAGTCATCCCCACATAATCAGCCCTACGCATGCAAGTTCTTCATGCATAAAACTTCATTGTAAAGACAACCATTAGAGCGTCCACCAAATACAAACGGTAAATTATCTGCTTCCCCTAGAAGAAGGATAAAAATATGGTGAGACGTGCGTCTCTGCTAATAGATGCGTCAGCCACAGACGCTTGTGATGCTTAAAAGCACCACGAAGAAGGATAGGTGATCAGATTCAGACGTCCTTTGCAGAACAACTGAAGTAGTTTAGAATAAACATTCTTATGACAGACCAAACTGACACCCAAGTGTCTAGTTGGTTAAGTAAGTAAGTATGTTGTAAGTAGGTATGTTATCAGTCAAATGACATGATTTCAACAATTATCTTTAGGTTTCCCTAAAGAGGTACCAGCAAGGCCGGTAAAAGCACCGAATATGAAATTGCACTGGTCAGTCAGTCTCCACCCACATTTTAACTCCTATGGAAGTCAGAATATAATATGAGAATGCTTTATGCAAGTCCCAAATCACATGTGAGCATACATTCCTATCAGTTGTAGACGGGAGAGCAATATTTTGCCCATCCCAATAGAGAGTAGATAGGATATGTTGATCACATGAACTTCCTGAGAGCATATGGGCTTCCATGACCAAAAGCTGCCATTACAACCATATCGAATGCTAGATAAGAAATAGATAGGTATTCGATGAAGATATGATAACAGTTGTCCCATGACATTTGATGACAACCATTGTAGTTAGTAGGTAAGTTGTAGTCATAGTTTCACTATGATGGGCACCATTTTAGCCAGTCATAAGAAGAACGTTAAGAACTTCATGACTAGAATATTACTTTAGATATGATTCATCTGAATCTGTTATAGGATAGGATGATAGGAAAGGATATTATCCATTCTACCAGCCATACATATTCTTAGATAAGAGTACTAACTAAGATATTATAGCAAGTACCATAAAATATTATTGTGGTAAGTACAAATTGTCCACGGCTGGACACATTCCCATTCTGAAGTACATTTTGTTTGTATAACAAAATATTGTTATAAATAAATGTTCGTCCACTGCCGGACATATTCCAATACTGAAGTCTGTTTTCTTTGTATAACAAGAATACTGTTGTAAATGATTATTTGTCCACTGTTGGACATAACTAATAGATTAGTAGATATTTAACAATATCTATTTATGTATATTTCATAAACATTAATCAATTAAGTCCATAGTCGCTCAGCAACCATAGTACTTAAAATAGAAATCTGTCCACTGATGGGCCAAGCCAAACAGTAGGTAAGTAGATACAATATGTAAGTATGTTTTAACCACAGGAATTTTATCAAATAATTCCTTGATCGCTTAGCAATTATAGAATAGTAATTTATCCACTGATGACCACAGCAATTAATAGATAAGTAGATACCTAACCATATCTACTTATGTAAGTTTTAACACAGGAACTTTATGCTAGTAGCGCATAGCAATAATAAATTATGTTATTAATTTGGTTATTAAAGTCATATATATGGCATGATAGATAGACAAGTAAAGAATAGGAGTAATGGGATTATAGGGTATCCTACCTATTCCTAACATCTAATTTACCTATCTACCGACACACTAAATAGCCCAAATTTCCCTAATTAAAGATTAGATGTGGATACTATAAAGTTTATATGAAACAATCAGAACGCAGATTCTTTAAAACGACAACAAAACAAAGTTATTGCAATAAAGTGACCTTAGCACTAAAAACCAAAGCATAAGACTATGGTCCGAATCTTATCAGCTTTCAATGAATACAAAACTATCAAGCATAGGTAATTAATATGTTTGTAAACATTCATATAGGGAATATATACTGCTGATAGGATTCGAAAGAAAGCATGAATTGTACTTATCCATCTGGAACTTGAAGCCACCAGCACACGAAGAACCAACAACGACGACATCCACAATGCCGATTCCAGTGCACGCTGAAGCACGCATCCTCTGCATCAAACACCACACCATACACGGGTTCAAAGCACTTTTCACCATCCAAACACACTCGCGAAACGAGGGGTGACCAGGCAAACGTCGATACTCCCTGGTCTGCGGCTCGACTCCACCAGGACTGATAGATAAACTAATCACTGCACTAGGTATTCCTTTTCTGTCCTGGGAGACTTCACGATTAGAACTAAACTGAACTCAGGCCGTATGGCTCGCTTTTTATATCAAAAGGCTTCGAACTTACGAGAAGAATTATATTCTAGAAATCTGCTACCCATTACGAAAGAAGATATTCTCCTCTCTTTCATACACATTTTAGAAGACATTCGACTATTCTAGAATTTTTTAGAATGTCTTGTTTCGCTACTTGTTGCCAGACACCAATTCAGGGGGGGGCCACGACCCATCCTGACATCCAAGAAAACTTTTAGTGTATATTGAGTAAATCATGGGTTTACCAATATTATTAAACATTTATTGTTGGTTTATAGAATTTTTAGAAAATACATCAATTTTCTATAAACCGAAAGTGTGATTAATAGAATAAACCTTAGGTATTTCAGTCGCTATGGCACTATAATAGGCCTAGTAGGGCCCTGTCTAAAGTGACACCTTGCAGTTTCCGCTACTCGACAATAGATGGCAGCAGATTACACCACCTCGCGCACCCAACCTCACTTCAGTCACACACCCCTATCATTATAAATGCCACGAAAAATTATAAATGCTACTGCAAACGCTGATCAACTATCAGACTAATTATCCAAAATTATTTAGACTTGCAAATATGAACAATATAAAAAGAAAATAAACAAAACATTTCAATATTGCTTCACGCACATAGCGCCATCTCTCAGCCGCATTCCGAACCTCCATACCAATCTTGACAGAACAGAACCAAACCCACAAGTATTGAATCACATCCCACAGCGGCGATACCAATAGATGTCGCTGTCCCGAATCTTTATAATTAATAAAGACCAGGATACAAGCCTTACACTATTTACTTAGCTCTATTGGTAACTAAGAAATAGATACAAAAGCAGATAAACTAACACGCGTTTAAAAAGAAAAGAAGGCCTTATGAACCTTATATAAAATCCTAGATAGAGTCGATATTGAGTAGGTTATGGGTAAGTGTCACTAATATCGCAGCGAAAGAAGGTTGCAAATTCTCTGAAAGACCTAACATAAGACGATGTCTGTAGGCGTTAAAAAGTTTGGTTTACGCAGTAGTATAAGAGTATACACATTTTGTTTTCGAATTATGTTAAATAACCAAAACACTCCAATAGTAGTGGTTCTTCATCGGTAGTACATTCCCTCGGGTATACTACCATTTGAGGAGATCATCTTTATAACTCGCGCTTGAGGAATTTTGTAGGGATTTCCCTTCTTAAATTGTACTGTCGCAGCGTATTTGAGTTTTACATTACTTTGCTGTTTAACCGACTGCCTCCGAAAGTTCTTTTTTGAAAGTTGGTATTGTATGTTTGTACTGTTTTACAGGCTACAGGCCAAATGGCTTGATGAAAGTTGACGAACTAAGATGTTGTAACAGATTCTTGAATCGTCTCAGAAAGCGCTGATTGTATCTTCTTTTTTTTCGAGTCGCGTGCGTGTCACAGGTTATGTGATACCAATATTTCATGAATTCAAAATGACTCAAAAAACAAAAATACAGTTTGCAAGCTTTTTTTCCTGTTTCAATTTAGCGGTCTGCAGTCCAAACAGATTGGTGAATTTTGAAACGTACATACGTACAGTGTTGTTAGATTCGTCGCGAAAACTTGATTGTGCGTGCATTGAAGCAGTCGGGTTTTAGTTTTTAATTTTACATATATTTTACATTCTTCTGTTTTTTTTTTCTTCAGATAAATGGACGAAATTAACATGTTTTTAGGTCCGAGGGAATATGAAAAAAACTTATTTTGTCGGACCGAGGTAATGTTTGGGAATGTTTGTTGTTTAGGCTAGATAAATTTGTGGGCGGAGGGATTCGCTTGATAGCCGCAGGGATGTTATATCTGTGTTGGTAAATCTACAAATATTTTGAAATAGGAGTAGGTGCACAATAAGTACATGGTATGAAAAAGTAGCTTTTTGTATTTCTCTGTCTGTCGTGTCATTCGCAAACATTTCTGAAACCACGCCACGGATTTTGATTCGTTTTTTTTTGTTATGAAAGGGTGATTCAAGAGAAAGATTTGTATGAATTACACATGCCGGAAAAAATCATTTTACCGCGGGTAAATGAATTGCAGCGAGTGAAACCGGTAACCACCCGCTAGTGTTAGATATAAAATGTTCCTGTAAGATATTCTAGAGGTAGGTACAAAAGTAGCTGAAAATATAAATATGCGAGCCTAAAAGACTGAACAAAATGCCCGTCAAGAATCTCTTCTCTTATCGTGTGGGTGGGACACAGCGTACAATAGCATCACCCCATTTCTTTTCGGCGGGTGTAGTAAGAGGCGACTTACGGACTTGAGGGTTTCATGTGTATTACAATTTTAAAGCGACAGGCTAACAAACTCACTATAGTGATACACGATTTACCGACCTTCAAGTATTTGTCTCACTCTGCCTACCCTGCAATGGATGTGTGTGTCTGTACCTATGTATCTTCATGAGAAACATTCATACCAATGCTATTTATTTACAGAATATAAACCCACGAGGTAAAAAGCTAAAAGGTTTTGGAGTCTCTACATTCTGTTGAAAATAAATTTAATACGAAACTTTTAAAAGCAAAACTAATATAAAAGCATCCAGTACGAATGCAGCAAAAGAATAAAAAAATAACACTACCATGTACCCTCAGGCCACTTTGCCATAGTGTACTGAACCCAATAATAAGATTATCCTTCGAAAGGCGCGCCGTCGAGTCGTTAGCTTTTAGGGTTCCGTAGGGGAGATAAAGTAGCGAAAGATGAGGTTAAAATTGAAAGGTTTATCGGGTGTTTTGGAAAGTCTTTTAGCGAAGCCAAGATAAGATACTTATCTTAGTAAATAAATACCTACCTATTCTGCCCCGATAAGGGAAAAGGCCGCTAAGTGACTTTAGCCGCCTTTTTATATTTTTGCATTATTGAAATAAGCAGATAATTATATTTTTACGACCTTTACTTTAGGAGTTACGGTTTAGCTAAAAGGCAGCTAAGTGACATTTTTACGCCCAAGTATAAACTGCCCGGTCAATATCGACATCAAACATTGCAAACGCGCATGTAACTACGATTTTGTTATATATTGTTAGGTCCCTTGAGAGTAGTTAACACCCAAGTTTGCAACACTGAAAACCCTGTGCTGCCAATGTCAACGTCAAATCAAAATTTGTTCAGAAGTTTTTGCGCTTGTATCTCATGAACCGTGATAGCTAGAGAGTTGAAATTTTTACAGGTGATGTATGTCTATTGCTGCTATAACAACAAATACTAAAAACCAGAATACAATAAATATTAAGGGGGCTCCCATACAAGAAACGTGATTTTTTTGCTCGTTTTTGTGGATAATGTTTTGAAGGCTGTTTCTCGTGAACCGTGACAGTTAGATGGTTGAAATTTTCACAGATGATGTATGTCTATTACCACTATTACAACAAATACCAAAACTAGTCAAGTGCGAGTCGGGCAACAGATATGATATTTCTGTCATTTTTAAATGATGGTACGGAATCTTTGTGCGCGAGTACGACTCGCACTTGGCCAGTTTTTTTGTATTTGTTGTTATAGCGGCAATAAACATACATCATCTGTGAAAATTTAAAAGATCTAACTGTCACGGTTCATGAGAAACAGCCTCCGAAACATTATTTACAAAAACCAACAAAAAACACGTTTCTTGTATGGAAGCCCCCCTTACTATTTATTGTATTCTGGTTTTTAGTATTTTTTGTAATAGCGGCAACAGAAATACATCACCTGTGAAAATTTCAACTCTCTTGCTATCACGGTTCATGAGATACACGCGAAAAAACTACTGAACGGATTTTGATATGCATCATCTGCGAAAATTTCAACTCTGTAGCTATCACGATTCATGAGATAAAGTCTTAGTAATAGGGTCCCGTTTTTACCCTATTGGGTACGGAACCCTAAAAACTGGCTTAGTGCAAGTCGGACAACATAATATGATTTTTTGAAAAAAAAAATGTAACAAGAGCTGTTACATCGGAAATTCTGTAATTTCACAGCTCTGCCCTGTTACGCCTATCTACGTTATCTTTAGTTACATGAGTTACGCGCAACAAGCTTAATCGTATTCTTTAGGTCCCATTTATATATATACGAGTTCATATTTACAAGAAATATAATTAATTTTAATATTACATCCAAAAAACAAAACTCATGTAACTCAGTTTTTATATGGAGTAGCTTCGCGTATCTACTATAACTCTAGATACATGAGATAGGCAAAACCGTACGCATTGAGACGAGTCGCGCGGTACTCCAGCGTATTGAGTTACATGAGATAGGCAAAACAAAGCTTGTATGAACTTCTCGGCGTCCGGGACGAATTGGTATTAGGAGATAAAGTTTCACATGCGTCGCCAGTCGCCACATCGAATGCTCGCCACATCGAAAGATCGCCACATCGAATAGTCGCTATATCGAATGTTTCTATTTCGCCACTTCGAAAGCGAACCACAAGGCTTTTATTCCCTTTTCAGGTGGATAACCTGCCTCTAGTTCCCACGCCGTATTGCTACGGCTAATCTCTGCACTAGGAAAGACCAGGACCTCTGCACTAGCAAAGACCCGGACTTCTGCACTAGGAAAGACCCGGACTTCTGCGCTAGGAAAGTCCCGGACCTCTGCACTAGGAAAGTCCAGGATCTTTGCACTAGGAAAGACCTGGACCTCTGTACTAGGAAATACCTGGACCTCTGCACTAGTAAAGACTCGGATCTCTGCACTAGGAAAGTCCCGTACCTCTGCACTAGGACAGACCCGGATCTCTGCACTAGGAAAGTTCCGGACCTCTGCACTAGGAAAAACCCGTACCTCTGCATTAGGAAAGACCCGGCGTGGGCATCGCCACCTCCGTCTATATGCCTCCGCCCTAATTTGTTTATAAAGTCTATGGTCTCTACCCCCCCAGCAGTTCGATGTTTCAACGGTGAACGGACAAAATCACGCTTGTAGGATGACCAAATATTTGCTGCGCTTCTTAAGGGCAGCCCAGGGGGCGCCCACTTCCAGGCGCGCGCGTGGTGTAGGGCAGATGGCTTACGGAGAAGGTGCTGACGCAAGTTGCGTCCCAAATGAAGCACTTTCCTTTCTCCCAAGGCACCAGGGTAAGACCGTCCGGCCTCTTACCATCGAAACAGCAGAGACCGGAATGCTTGGCACGCGAGGGACGTTTGCTAAGACCAGGGGCCAGGGCCTGCCGAAAAAGATCATTCAAAGCTTAGTGGCGGGGAAACCTTCCAGAGCAGCATTGGTTTCCATCGATGAACTGCAAATGCATATAGGTATGGGCTTCGTATTGCAACCTAGGACGAGGCACTGCCACACGGAGAGAGTGATTGGCTAGAAGTGTTCCGAAGTGTGGGGATAGCCACGCCGTTGACTTGCTCTGAGATACTGCACGGAGTCTAGCCAGATCCACGCCCAAAGAGCTTTCCTATCGATCAAGTGTACCCTTGGCCCCACTATGATCATCCCACGCATGCTGAAAAATACGGTCTTTAGGAGGTGAAACATCTGCCCCAAAGGGAATACTGGCCCTGCCACCAGCAATAGATAAAATATCAGTTTTTTTTTTTTTTACTGCTGGACTCTATGTTTTCCGGTCCCGGGACCGTCAAAACTACACCTGACTATTTGGTGGGGAGCGAGGGCTCACCCGGATGTGTTTGGGAAAATATCAGTGACAGGGTACGCTACCCTATGCGCTGATGCCAAGAAAGCATTGCTCCGGGGACGATAAGGAGCAGGTTATTCGCCTAAAGAAAGAATAAATAAAACCCCAACATTATTCGATGCAGAAACATTCGATATGGGGACTTTCGATGTAATGCACATTCGATGTGGCGGCCTTTCGATGTGGTGGCTTTTCGATGTGGCGGCCTTACAATGTGGCGACATTTAGATGTGGCGACCATGCGATGTGGCGACCATTTAATGTGGCGACCTTTCGATGCAGCGTTGTCGATGTTGCGACATACCATGTAACGACCTTGATGTTATAATCTGGACCCATAATAAATTGTTGTTGGTGCTTTCAGACTTCACTAATTTTATCCACCCCAATAGATCACCCTGTATATTAAGATACATAGCTTACGTTTAAATCTGTTTTTTTTTTAGATTTTTACATAGACTACCACGCAGTAATTGAACACCCTGTATACTACCCAAGATTTAAAATTATTTGAGATAATACTGTTTGCCTATATCCTGTAATTATACTTGCAGGAGATTAGAATTTCAATAAAATGTAGCCGTTGTCGCGGCTAACTCATGTATCTTAGATACAGTACCACGCGTAACACGATTTGTATGAGAATTAAAGTAGCATAAATATTAAAATCGTTATATTTCACTACACACTTAAAAATTTGAAAAAATTTAAATGAGGAATGCATTTCATGATTGTTCTGTTCCAATTCCTATAAAAAAAAACTTCATAGATTCAATATTTTGTAAGTTATGAGCAAAAATAATTTCCAAAATAAAAAGTGGATTTGTGGCAAATGGCAGTTTGAGAGATACATGAGATAGGCGTAACAGGGCAGAGCTTTCTTAGCACTGCGGAAGAATTGCCCATCTTTGACTTGCTGTATCTTTGCAACCAAAAGACATAGTGTGCTCAGGTTTCCCTGAAATTGTAGCAAATTTAGTTATCTTGAATAAAGTTTCATGAAACGTACTTGAAAAAATCTTCGTTATGGTAGATTTTTATAAAAAACTGAAATATGGGCCCAAATTTCGCAGTTTATTGAGCACCGTGGAGGCAGCACAAGGTTTTCAGTGTTGCAAACTTGGGTATTAACTACTCTCAAGGTACCTTACAACATATAAAAAAATCGTAGTTACATGCGCGTTTGCAATGTTTATTTATTTTTATGTCGATATTGACGGGGCTAAAAAGGCGGTTAAGTAGTTTAGCTAGACTTTAAAGTGGTTAAGGCATTTTAACGTTTTTTTTACCTACTACAATGATTTTTCTTTTTTGTCGTATGATAAGAAATATGGCCGTTAAGTGCACTTAATAACCTAAAAGACAGTAACATACGTACTTAGCCGCCTTTTTTGTTAGCAGTAGATTTGTCAGTTAAATTTCTTTAATACACTATAAAGACGCTACCTTCGTAAACAGAAACTAAAAAGCAGCTAAGTAAGTTTGACCGCTTCCTAGCATATTACAAATATTGGTAGACTTGACTGTCATACTAAGGTATTAGTGGCTAAGTCTCTGTACTACATAAGAAGGCGGCTAACTGATAAAAAATCGATGTGAAGTTGGTCACTTGACGTTGACGTTGGTTAAATGAGCTTCATCGACCTCATCAACCATAATTCGTAACTATATCTGTTTTAATATTAGAGAAAGCACAGATTTGTTTTCTTTCTGTAGTTGTTTGTGCGAGTCTTTGAATGCAATTAACTGCGTGTCTACGGAATAAACAAAATTTGTAGGTTCACAGAATCACTTGAAACTTCTCAGGAATGGTACTTAGGTGATACGAAATACAACTGTTTTTGTTTGATTCAAAAATTCAAAATATTACAAAAGTTATAGACATTGGAAGTTGAAGGAAAATTCAAATGTCCGCTAAAGCGCGCGCTTCGCGTGTGACGTCATTGGACATGTCCCGCCGCGGCCGCCGCCGCGCCAGTTCGCCATCCGCTTAACTAGGTACTATTTAGTAGTTATTTAATTAAAAACATGGAAGAAATATTTCAAAAAGAACAATCAAATAACTTGCCTAGAGTGGACGGTTTGCTGGTCGCTCAATATTTTTCGAAAAATGCTGATTTTGTGGCTGCTGAAATGCGAGGAGTAAAAATGAAAAAGTAAGTGCTCCATTTGTTCATTCATGCACATGCACATATCACATGATATTTATTTATTATTTCCCATTGAACGCCTCACAATAATAGGTAGGTACCTTAGAGGGTAGGTACCTTAGAAGGTAGGTACCTACTCTACGAGCAAATAGGTAGGTATCTTACCTATGTACCTAAGTAAGTTTGTAGGTATGTTATTCGGAACAGTGCGTACCTACTGTGGTACTACTCTTTTTTTTTAACAAAATTTAACCTAGGTACGATCACGTTTCGATATGTAGGATAACACAAGATTTCATAAAAACAATAAAAACTTTGTCAGGGGTTCGAAACATTTCATAGAATACTTAGTATAAAATTTAGTGAACTATTTATTTCTTTTTAGGGATTCCTAGTCTACTAGAAACCCTTATCATTTCGTCAAGTCTGTCTGTCTGTCTGGCTGTATGCCGTGCCCTCATAACTTCGTCAGTTTTGGAGCAATAGACATCAAATTTGGTGCGAAGATAGATCATGTTGACCCAAATTTAAAAATGTTAAGAAAATAAAATTTAATTGTTTTTTGGACCCCCTTCCCATACATGTGAATGGGGGGGATTTTTTTTTCTCCTATAATATTGAGTAGGGTATCGTTGAAATGGTCTTTTAAAACTAAAGGGAGGTTTCTTTTAAACAATGTCTCTGAAATATTTCTGTCTCTAGATATTTGCTTTTAAACGGGGCCATAATTTGTTCCAGCTGTAATCTTCTAAAGTATGCATGCTAAAAATTTGAAATAATATGGAATATAGATCTTGATATGAAATTACCTTAAAAACTATATCGGATACTGCATCACTAAAGATTAAGGAAATATTAAAGTTTTTCAATTTGCGGTTGGTAACCAAACCATACAGCTGCATAGAATCAGCAAAAAAATTAACTTTGTATTGCTTTCAGCATCGCCTGATATTTAAACGTTGACTACGAAACCCTATTTGTGAGCGTGTCCGACACGCTCTTGGCCGCTTTTTTTCGGTCTGCTAGAGACAGTTATGGAGATGATGCTATCGGCTATGTACAAGTAAAGAGACAAGGAGACATTTGCATCGTTAAGTCATAAGATAAGGTTAAGTGTAGAACCACGCCGGAGCATCGAGTGCGCACAAAACCTTATCACTGCTCTCTGGAGTGAAAGAATAATGAAAAAGAGGACGAGGTTTTGCGTGTTACCTGCAATGATTGTGCTGCCCGTAAAGGTGAATGCAAACACACTATAGCTTTATTAATGTGACTTCATCGTCGAACTGAGGAGCCGTCACCGACAGATGTCAATAAACGCTACTTTTGTTGCTGGTCGGATTATCTCTTTTGATAGCTCGCATCCATTTTTTAAGCGTTTTGATCTCAAATGGGACTTTGAAAAACGACTTTTATGGCGTACTGACTGTTGTCAACACACATTTCTGGACTATGCACTATTTGTAAGTCTTTTTATCTGACATGTCTGACGTTCCACGGCCGACGAACAACGGACAACAAAGTGAGTCGGCGGGCGGTGGCAGCGGCGCGGGCGCGGCGCGGAGTGATTCATGTCTAGTGACGTCACACATGCGAGCGCGGTCGAGCGTTTCTAGCGTACATAAAAAAATTAATATCTCGGAAACTACAAATCGCATTCAAGTAATTCTTTCGATGACTTTAATCTTATTTTGTAGGCTATACGGGAAAAATAAAAATAAACTAAGCAAATCTTGTTCATTAATTAAATAAAAACACAATCAAAAGATACAACATCCCCGGGGAACATAAGCTACGTTTTAAGAAGGGAAAATATCTTATTCACTAGGCTGGCTACGAAATCAAAAATTACAATCAATCACACACACTTGCTGGTCCGGAGTACCGAAACTGAATGTATAACACCTCGAGCTCAGCTAATAAGAAATGTTGAAATGGCAGCATTCAGCAACTTGCTGGTATGTTTCGACGTATCTATCAAGAGTAGTACAAGATGTACACCACCAACGCCACCAAGAGCGTCTATATAAACCAAAAGAAATACCAAAGCGATTCCGAAGCAAAATTTTATCACCACGGTAAGCCGTTTTTGTACAAACATACATCCAGTCATTCCAGACCCTCAATGTCTAATCGAGACTCTAGAGTGGCTAACGTAAAAAACTCTAGTCTAGATCTTCCGCAAAGCTTAGCTAAATTCTTCGAAGTATGGTTTAAGCTTCAATGCGGAAATTTATTTAAGTAACGAGTAAGTAAATTTTATCGATACACAAGTTTATTGAAACACGAAGTTATAAATATCTAGAAATAAAACAACTGGTATAAAATAAATAATCTGTTTCTTAGAAGTTTGAATAGTTCCATGGTCTAAATAACCCTTCTATAATATTTACGTATTTAAAGTTACACGTTTTAAAA
This sequence comes from Phthorimaea operculella, assembly GCA_024500475.1. Lineage (NCBI taxonomy): Eukaryota > Metazoa > Arthropoda > Insecta > Lepidoptera > Gelechiidae > Phthorimaea > Phthorimaea operculella. Next base: position 630,333 of record JANFCV010000157.1, read on the forward strand.
ATAAAAGATTAACAAAAGGAATATTTAAAGATGATGAGGAATTACACTATTTTTAATATATTAGGTACGTGATTTAAAATTTTTGCACGTGCAGTTTAATGTATGTCTTTCAAATACTATACTTCATCAAAGTATTTTTATGTTTATTTATTGTTTTTATGATTAATTTTTATAATTTCTTCTAAAATCCACTTTTTTGCAACAATATGATACTAAGAAAAAAAGCGGCTAACTGTAGAAGTTAGAAACATAACGACCCTTTAGGCTAGTTTGATTCAAGTCGAACCAGCTTTTAAATCAGAAAACTAAACAATAAGGCAGCTAAGTCAATAAACTAAGCTAAAAAGCCGCTAAAGTATACTTAACTGCCTTTTTGCGTCTGATGATTTTTTTAATATTGCCCGTAGTAAATACGTTAAGTACATTTTACCGTTTTTCTAAAATACTGTGCAACATATTTAAAAAATAGCAATGGCAAATGATGCGTAATATACTTCTCATTATTTTGACATTAATATTTAATTTTTATCTGCAACAGAATTCAAGAAACCTGACTTTGCGGGTTTTTTAATTTTTTCTCAAAATTTACTTTTGTGGCTTAGCGGCCTTCTTTCATATCACGGCAGTATTTTGTTACATCTATTTTGTTAGATATGTTTACTTTTAAAGAAACAGTTTTAAGAATTAATATAACAAGTAGAAATTATAATATGAAATAGTGGCCATATTGTTATTTTATGATTTTTTATTAAGGTAGTCACTTTACAAAACATTACATTAATAAAAATGGAATCATAAAAACCAAATCTTGATACTAAGCAATTATAGAAGTTTCCAGATAGCCTAGGTTTGCATAGCTTATGCTTGCATAATTTCGCAGGCAACGATTTAATACGCCTGCCGCGGTAGCCCAGATGGTAAACGCGGCGTCAAATACTGATAGCGGAAGTTGTGGCTTCAAATCCCCCTTAGGACCCTGCCTGCGGTATAAAATATTGCAAGTTTTCTATAAATTGTAATAATTACCTAACAGTGTTTAAATTTTTTGGAGTTGTTTCCTTTAATTGATTTAACTGCTACAGTACTACAGTGCGACTGTATGGATAATACTTGTACTCGTATTAGATATTATTACATTACATTGCATACGGAACTCTCTGCACTCATCAAAACTAACAAACCAATATTTCCGCCAACACCGCGCACTGGAACGATGGAGGAAATACACTACAGGAGGGACATTCAATCCCGAAGTAAAGAATTGAACAACTTCTTATACCGGGAGTATCAGAAAGGTATAACAAGCCGAAAGGAGGTCAAGGTACTCAAGAAAATGAACAACTTTTCTTATGGAACATGGGACGCATTAAGAAAAAAAAATTTGGTCCTCCCAAACAAAGTCGCCGAACAACTGATTTATTATGAGAAGTCCAAAATTTTTCAGATTTCGCCCCATGTTCCATGGGGAAAGTTGTTCAGTTTCATGAGTAACTTGGCCTCCTTTCGGCTTATACCCGACTTTCAGTTACTCCCTGTTTAATTAATTATTACCAAAAATATTTCATGAGACGTAAAAAAAATATATGACCTTCCATTACGAAATCTCGATCATACTATGGGAAGTCAAAAAGTTATGGTCTGAATACACTCTATCAGTATCCCTTACACCCTGTATAACCCATTATAGACGGAGTTTATGAAAATACAAGAGGGTGTGATATTTATTATACGGACTAAATTGACTAACGAAATGGTGTTCAAAAGTATAAATATTTTAAAATCGCAATTCGGATGCCATATGGCATCGCTAGTCTAAAATGGGCTAAGCTGTGAATCCATGTAAGTAAAGTAATATCAAAATAAGGCGTTGTTTTACTTTAGGACTGACCGAAAGGATACTCCTTTTGTATATTAGCTCCATGCTCCATGTCCTAACAAGGTGAGGAACAAAACACCCTATAGAGGGCGCCACTGTCAATTTGTTGCGATATATCCTTATTTTATACCGTACACAGTTCCGATAGCGATATACACCGTGATATCTATGTATGACATTGAATTATATTATTGAGTTTCGTATGGTGTCTTTTATGGCTTGTTCGCTTTTATGTTATAGGGTATGTAATGTAACATAAAAACAAACAGTCCATAGGAACAGCTTATTAAAGGCTATAGTTTTGGTTGACTACGAAAACGTGCTACACGCGCGACGTAGCGTTTGGCGTAGCAAGCAGCTACGACTGGCTACAACGAACGAAAACTTATGCTACATTTATTTGTTAATGTAAATAATTAAATTGTAATTTAACTCTTAATAATAATTATAAAAGCCTGTATACTGCCAGCACATTTACCTACCCATTTAAGTGATACTGCGTTGTCATAGTATTTGTATGAAAAACCACTATAAGTTGGTTACTTAAATTGGTAGTTGGATTTGCTGGCAATAGTAATGTTCCTTCAGATTTAGTATTATATTAGTACGGCTTCTTAGCCTACAGCTTGTATGAAGGTACGGTCCCATCCGGAAGATGGCGTGAAACTTGGCATGCACGTAGCTTTGACACGTATAATTAATAATTTCGGGGACAGGCTGTCAAATGAATGTTTCCCTCCCCTTTTGTGTCTAATTTCAGTTATTTTGCTTAATTCGAAAACGGTTAAAGTTACATGAAAACTTCAAAGAGTAAAATATTCTTCATTAAATTCTGCACCACAATTGTCTTTAAAGTACGTTAATAGGACTTGTAGTTTGTTAAGCTTCTGTGAAGTGCATAATGTTTTTGAAGTTGACCTCCAGCGCGGAATTAGCCCTAAGTACTTTGGGACAGTCTATTCTATAAAACGTGGTATTGGCGTGGGTTAGTTAAGTAGTCTTCCTAGGACATCCATAGACACTCAACTTCATTCGTGCCTGTGAGGGGGGGGAGGGCAAAGTTTATTTTGGAGCTGAACTTGAGGACTTCTGAATACTAAGTTACATATGATAGGATAACTTTGGGTTCATTTTCGGGTAAACCAAGGACTAGGTATTTAGTTTTGGGAAGTATTCTGGTACCTCACATACAAAAATTTGTATATATTAGGCAAAACAGAAAACAAACTACATTATTTTCATTTAAACGCTGTTTTCTCCTGACCTTGGGACATATTCATAAGAAAATAGCACATGCTGGAAGTCACACTCACCCAAATTAGAAAACCATATTTGATTTTCGAAATAGTAAGAAAATGCTTAGCCTACAGGAGCCTAAACATTTTTACAAAGTTATGTAGCTGCTTCAAGCTCATTGATTTTATATGCAAAAATAAGATTACCAACCGCAAAATCATATTTCTCAATTGTCTAAACCATACAGATAGAAATGCCTTCATAGCAAAGTTGTTCATAATGATGAGTTGTCTTGGTTGGCATATAGGAATTGAAGATCTGGAGTACCTGATGTGGAACATCAATAGCCCACCTGTTACATAGTTTAACTGGACTGTTGATGTTCCACATCAGGTACTCCAGATCCTCAATTTCTATATGCCAGCAAAGACAACCTATCACTATGAACAACTTTTGCTATGAAGGCATTTCCCTATCTGGTATGGTTTGGCGACAATTGAGAAATATGTTTTTGCGGTTGGTAATCTTATTTTTGCATATAAAATCAATGAGCTTGAGAGTTTAGCAGCTACAAACATAACTTTGTAAAAATGTTTAGGCTCCTGTAGGCTAAGCATTTTCTTACTATTTCGAAAATCAAATATGGTTTTCTAATTTGGGAGTGTGGTTTCCAGCATGTGCTATTTTCTTATGAATATGTCCCAAGGTCAAGGAGAAACAGCGTTTAAATGAAAATAATGTAGTTTTTTCTGTTTTGCCTAATATATACATATTTTTGTATGGGGTACAAAAATCCTTCCCAAAAATAAATACCTCGTCTTTGGTTTACCCGAAAATGATACCAAAGTTATCCTCTCATATGTACCTTAGTAGTCAGAAGTCCTCAAGTTCAGCTCCAAAAAAATAAACTTTGCCCAATCACAGGCACGAATGAAGTGTAGTGTCTATGGATTTCCTTTGAAGACTACTTAACTAACAAACGCCAATACCAAGTTTTATAGAATATTCTGTCACAAAGTACTTATGGCTAATTCAGAGCTGGAGGTCAACTTCAAAAAAATTATGAATTTCACAGAAGCATAACTTGTAAACTACAAGTCCTATTAACGTACTTTAAAGACAATTGTGGTGCAGAATTTAATGAAGAATATTTTACTCTTTGGAAGTTTTCATGTAACTTTAACCGTTTTCGAATTAAAGCAAAATAACTGAAATTAGGGACACAAAAGGGGGGGGGGAAACATTCATTTGACAGCCTGTCCCCCCCGAAATTATTAATTATACGTGTCAAAGCTACGTGCATGCCAAGTTTCACGCCATCTTCCGGATGGTACTGTACTCACGATTAACAAGCCGTACTATATGTGGTAAATCCCGTTTAAGTCCATCAACTTTGATGCAGAATTACCTTTACCTTAGTGAATGACATAATTTAGCAGTAACGAGGTACCCAGACGTGGTTACATGACATGCTTCACTCAGACATACGAATGAGCAGCCAAGCGTGCCCACTTCTGAATTCAGCCGCGCGAATAGTAAGTACCAGAGGTGACATTATTCTTAAAGCAAGGTATCCCGTGTGGTGCTGGGTTAGAATAGCATCACCCCGTCTCTACTAGTGGGTGTAGCCAGTAATAATTATAAAAGCCTGTAAGTATGTTCCTTCATATTTAGTATTTTAAGTAGAACCCCGTTTAACTTTATAAACTTTGATGCAGAATTACCTTCTTTTACCCTTAGTGAATGACATAATTTAGCAGTAACGAGGTACCCAGACGTGGTTACATGACATGCTTCACTCAGACATACGAATGAGCAGCCAAGCGTGCCCACTTCTGAATTCAGCCGCGCGAATAGTAAGTACCAGAGGTGCAATGTGACTTTATATTGTCGTGTGGTGCCGGCTTAGAATAGCATCACCCCATATCTTTTCCGTGGGTGTCGTAAGGAGCGACTAAGGGATTTGGAGTTAAAGGCTGGAAAGGCTGACAACCTGTCACTATGGTAATACACAGTCTTTTAAATTACTCCAAACATTTGTCAGAGGTGGTGTAAATGGCAATTTTTACAGCCATTTTCGCTCTGCCTACCCCGCAAGGGATATAGGCGTGATATATGTATGTATGAATGACATAATTTAGCAGTAACGAGGTACCCAGACGTGGTTACATGACATGCTTCACTCAGACATACGAATGAGCAGCCAAGCGTGCCCACTTCTGAATTCAGCCGCGCGAATAGTAAGTGCGAGAGGTGACATTATTCTTAAAGCAAGGTATCCCGTGTGGTGCTGGGTTAGAATAGCATCACCCCATTTCTACTAGTGGAAGTAGCTATAGTAGTAATTATAAAAGCCTGTACCTACTTATGTTCCTCCAGATTTAGTATTTTATATGGCAAAACCCTTCATACGTATTATACTACATCTGCCAGGTTGAGAATAATTCAGATGACTGTGAATCGCCATAGTGACAGGTTGTCAGGTCAGCCTGTCGCCTGAAATTGCAATACACTGCACATCAACTTTCAAATCCCTTAGTCGCTTCTTACGACACCCACGAGGCAGATATGGGGTGGTGCTATTATAAGCCCGCATCACACGGCAATCTAAGACGGCATCAAACGGCAATCCCATCGGAATCACACTGAAATCTAAGCCGGTATCACACGGTAATTTTACTTTAGTAAATGACAAAATTAGCATTAACGATGTATGACATTGCTACCTAGAATGCTCGAGCACGTAAAAAGCAGCCAAGCTTTCCCACTTCTGAATTCAGCCGTGCGAATAGTAAGTACGAGAGAGGTGACATGGCGACGTCGCAAGGAAAATCCTTCCGCTGAACTTTCTAGGACTTTTTAAATTAATTTATTATGCCAGCTAGGATGTAGCTACTTAACTATGGCAAGTTTTTATCATCAAGGGCTGTGATGAAGCTGCGGTTGAAATAGCAGATGGCGAGACGACCTGCACGGATTTTTACCCGACTGCCTCAGAAGGAGGGTTATGTTTTTCGAGAGTATGTATGTATGTTGAAAGAATATATATAAATTCAAGATGGCGAATTTTTAAGTAAATATCAACTTTGAAATCACCGCAGTCGGGTTTTGTTTTTTAATACATCTGCTTTTATTCTAAGGATGGAGATCAGTGGAAGGAGAGAAGGCAGTCCTTTGCCCAGGAGTGGGATATTGGCGGCTAGATAAGGATCTGGTACTATGTAAATAAAAGCAGAGCGACAAAAAGCTTTTTAGTTCATTTTAGCGCTGACAATAAAGTGACTAAGCGATAAATTCTTGCAGGGAAACGACAACATCATTCCCTGTGAATGCAATATCTTGCAATGCGCTCACTTATTATGGCAGGTCCTGCATAGACTACTGTAACTGTATATGACTGTGTGTCACGGAAATTGAAATGAACAACAGAAATATTGCAAGCTTCCGATACAGAAAAAAATACCAAAGAGATCATTAGCGAGCTGGAGAGCTTCATATAACAAAAAGTAAAAAAAAAACATAAAGTATTGAAAAACGTCTTCATAAATATTCTTCAGTTATCTTAGATACTCTCCCCTTCCAGAGTTAGCTATACAGAGTTTATGAGGCGTTGTACTGAAAATTTAGCAGGCAAGATCAGGCAATTAAATTTAACCTTACTTTTACAGCCACAACAGTCCACTGCTGGACATGGGCCTCCCATTACGCTTAGCAGGCGGATTGGCGAGCGCTTTGCAAGATTTTTTATTCACAAGGAACGCTGCTGCTCATTTTCTGGATAATTAACCATTAGTCGCTTTTAACGATACCCACGGGTAGAATTGTGGTGATGCAGATGGCATCACACTGCATGTGATTGAACAACTTCTTTTAATCGATAAAAAATCCACATAAAGCTTCCAATCAGCTGATATGTGACTTTCTATGGGAACTCGCTTTTTTTTTCAAAATAGCATCCATACTATATCTGATAAGCTTGCAAAGTTTTCGGTAATCCGTCGTCCCTCCCAGTATAAAACTACTAGAACATAGTACATGCTTACATTGAAGCTTTTTCATGTTTATATTACAATTTTCTTTTACGGTTACCCATGTAAGATAGTGCAGAACGTAATAAAGTCTGTTTGACCACGAGAGTGAGTGAACTTGCTAGAAAAATGAGTGTTTATATTTTATCTCATATAAGGTGTAAAAAAATCAACTGCAAATATTTTAAGGGGTGAACCACCCCGTGAAACTGAACAACTTTCCCCAAGGAACATAGGTCGAAATATGAAAAAAAAATTTGGTCCTCCCATACAAAATGTACCAACCGGCCGAGTCAATTTGTATGGGAAGTCCAATTTTTTTTTTATATTTCAACCTATGTTCCTTGGGGAAAGTTGTTCAGTTTCATGGGCTGATTCACCCCTTAAAATATATGCAGTTGATTTTTTTACATCCTGTATAAGATGACTCCGCTAGAAACGAGTAGTTGATGCGATTTGATAAAAAAAGAGGTAAAACTATCATTTAAAATACCTACGCGATCAGCTGACTTTGCCACGAAATTAAATTATTGTTGTTTTTAGCCGATGAAAAAAGAACGATGGAGGTCCTCATCTCATTTTCTCAATGTTTAGGTATTTCCGGAACGTTTGTCAGTTTCATGTACCAGGTACCTAGGTAGGTATAACAATTATGTAGCATATTTTTAAAGGTATTAAAATAAGAGGCAATTCATACCTAACAATTTCCCAATAGCACCATCAATAAAACAAATATTCCCTCCTTTTATCCTGAAGAGGCGAATCTCTCTAATCTCTGTAGACGTTGCACAAGAATTCTGAATTCGCTATTAAAAGATTTCCCTGAGCCAAACGTAGATATTATTGGCTACGGGCTTATTCAATTCTAGAATTGAGCTTTTTACTGGTTTATACTAGGTATGTCTAAAATTTTTGTATTGTCTATTCCTTTTCTGCAATGCACATATTTTTTATTAATATTTGATCTCATCATGTAGCCTAGCACAAGGGAAATAAATGTTTCATCGGATTTTACTGTCAATTTATTTTTTTGCCTATGTTAGGTAAGGTATGGTTAAGACTTTATAAAGGTAGAAATAGTAAATTGTATAAAGTAGGCATCTTCTAACCGCTGCTCTTCATAAAGCACGCAAAAATCTTGCCCTTTCATCATGAACTAACCACGTCTTCGTACAAACGCGTTCGTTTCGTTTACGAGCATTTTTTTATGTGATAATAGTAGTTTATGCAACTGCCTAATAATGAGAGGCTTTAGGATGAGAGTGTCTGTTTATCACACGAGGCGCAGCCGAGTGTGATAATAGTTTGACATGAGCATTCTAAAGCCTAATTATTTGTAGTTGCATACACTATTTTATCTACACTCTACAAGAAAAACTATGAAAAATAATTCAATCCTCCGCACTGCACTATGGCGATTGCAAGCCTATCTACTGAACCACCAACTGAACGACTTTTATACATAAGTAACTTTTAACTAAACGTTAAAATGGAGGCTCATAAAAACTGAACAACTTTTAAAATTAAATAGCATTTATCGGTAAATTTTAATTCGAAAAATGATTTGAAGCAAAGATTTAATAATAAATAAGTCCTCATAATTTCAAATGTCGTCCCGCCGCGGGTGACACTTGTTTTTTTTTTCGTTCGACTTACTGATGGCCAGTGTCAAATTGGAACAGATTACAATTTGGTACGCGGGTCAATTAGTTTAATTTTTTTTCAAATACTAGAAATCGAGTTACTTTATGTAGCTGCCAGTAGTATGAAAGTTTTTTTTAAAGGCTCTATATTCGTAATGCAGTTCATTACGTTCGTACTTTCGATTCTGTAAAACGAATATTACGAACTGAGTGTAGATAAAAATATTTTTTGCGTGCATAAACTTACTCACCTAGCTTTTTACACCGTGCACATCCTGCATAAAACATATTAAATTTTCTCCATATCCATGCATAAAACTCTATCTTTCCCCGCCATTTCATAATACCTCAAGATATCGCTTATACGTAAGGGCACTTACACACTTAATGTTTGCAGATGGTGCCACGAAAATGATGCCACAGTAAGGAAAATTTCAGCAAAGTCCTTGAAATGAACATCTGTTTGTATCTTATAATCAGCCTCGAGCGAAGCAGAGCACACTGCCTCCGTCAGCGTGACGTGCACGTCATCAAGCGCGTCACCCTGAAATTGTATGAGATGAGATACGGCACACTGCGATCGGCACGACTCAAGAAGTGGAATAAGAGGCAGACTTATGGTTTCTTCTGTTTATTTGCACTCGGAGATCGTCCGGCAGATAAGAACATTATTTCTAGATTTACATCAACTTAAATACTAAATAATTCTTAAGTAAACTGCTAAATTGGCATCTCCCACCACCCAAATGATTTGCTTCGTAAGATTGCACTTTGGCTGTTCTTACTAAGCAAATCTTATTATTCTACATTAATCTACTTAAAATTAATATCAGCATCATCGGTGGATGGATCTATCTTAACTCACGCGCGTGATGTTTTACAAACTTCAACCTCAAGTCCTCAAAATGGGAAAGCTGTCGGCCCAGATGGTATACACGGCGAACTTCTTAAGCTACTGGACGAGTATGGAATTAATATCTTAGAAAAATTGTTTAACAAAATTTATAGCTCCGGTGAAATTCCTAACGACTGGCTTAAGTCTTCCTTCTTACCAATCCCCAAAAAGCCCAGTGCCAAAACATGCAATGAATACTGACTTATCAGTTTGATGAGCCATGTACTAAAGGTTTTCCTTAAAGTAATTAACTACAGGATATACAAAAAAGTCGATGACATTATAGACGAATCTCAGTTCGGCTTTAGAAATGGCTTGGGAACTAGAGAGGCCCTTCTGGCAATTCAAGTCTTAATACAAAACTGTCTTGAGCATCAGAGGAACGTTTTCATGTGCTTCATAGACTTCGAGAAGGCTTTTGACACCGTCAACCACGAACATCTGTTGGAAATAATAAAGCACACTGAAATAGATGGGAATTTATACTGGAATCAAACAGCCCACATCAGAATCGGTCAAAAATCTACCCAAGACCTGAAAATACTGAAGGGTGTCCGCCAAGGCTGTATACTTTCACCTAGCCTCTTTAACCTCTATTCCGAGCGTATATTTACAGAAGCTTTTGATGGTGTTGAAATGGGGATAAAATGCAACGGTAAATACATAAATAACTTGAGATACGCCGACGACACTGTGCTGTTAGCTAACAATTTGGAAGAACTACAGCAGCTTCTGAATCTCCTGAACGCCAAAATCCAGCATTATAATCTGAAGATCAACACCACAAAAACCAAACTAATGGTTGTCAGCAAATCTGATATAAGTACGAACACATTATTTCTAGATAATTCTATTGTGGAGGAAGTGCCGAAGTTCAGATACCTAGGTAGTTGGCTAAATAACAAATGGGACGCGGAACAGGAGATAAGAGTGAGAATTGAAGTAGCACGCAGTGCTTTTATGAAAATGCGTTCTCTGTACACCAACAAAGATATCAACCTAAAACTTAGATAGAGAATGGTAAAATGTTATGTACTGTCAATACTTTTATATGGGGCCGAGACATGGACATTAAATCAGGCAATGGAAAACAAATTAGAAGCATTTGAAATGTGGCTATACAGGAGAATGTTAAAAATATCTTGGACAGACAGGACTACGAATGTAGAAGTACTAAGGAGTATGAATAAGAAGCTGGAAGTATTAGTCACAGTAAAGAAAAGAAAAATAGCCTACTTTGGACATTTATACAGAAATAATAAATATAATATACTTAAATTAATAATTGAGGGAAAAATTGATGGGAAGAGGGGAAGGGGAAGAAGGAGAATCAACTGGCTTGACAACATCAAAAAGTGGACTAATATCAAAGACGCAGCCACGCTCACAAGACTGGCAAAGAATAGACTCGAATATGCAAAGGTGGTCGCCGACGTCCGTTAGGGCATGGCAATTGAAGAAGAAGAAGAACCTCAAGTCCACTCATCAGAACCAATCGGCACAATTACTATAAAGTAATTACAAGAATTGTAATTTAGATGTAACAAAATTCGACTACATGATAAAACTCTAGTGAGTATAGCAATATCTCTCAATAGGCAGAGGGCCCACCCTGTTGTGTCTTTAGATGATAATTGGCAACATAGATTTTGGCCGCTTACAAGAAGTATCCCTACTGTTTCTTACCTTTACTATGGTTTCGCGAAGACCGTTACGGTAACAGTGAGTTATTTAACCGTGCACGTATACACGTGTAGGTAGGTACGTAGGTACATCTATTTGCACCTGTGAACGCTTCCTTACGAGAAGTTGTGGTTACATATCACTTGTAAACTCTGAAAAGCTTTAAAATGAGAAAGGTGTGTAAATTGTGAAAATGGGTCATTAAATTTTAAGTTGCTGGGCACGCAGGTAGGTAAGTAGGTATAGCGACATTATATTGGCAGAGTGAAACGAAGATATAGTTAGGTATTGGTCGTAAAATAAGTATCTGCTGACCGATCAGTTTAATAAAAAATGCAACTTTATGTTAGGCAATACTGTGGTTTTACAATTCAAAGACATAAAAAATACCTCTCGATATTGCTACCACCAATGTCTTTTCCAATTGGACAATTTTATAAATCAGCTTAATGATAAAATTATTGAATAAAAAGTAGAATTAATTTCCTCAGACATTCACTTTACTTTTGCCACATTCTAAGTGTTTATTTTCCAACTTTTCATAACAGCCATATTAGATGTCTCTTTGCTGTATTTCTCTACCTTTAGAAAAAGATTCAGGAAGTAGAACTAATGCTGAAAATATTGCAATGGGTAAATCTTAATATATAAAACTCAAAAAAGACTGACTGATCATCAACGCACAGCCTAAACTACTGGACCGACCAGGCTGTAATTTGGCATGCAGATAGCCACTATGATGCAACCATCCGCTAAGAAAGGATTTTTCGAAATTCGACCCCTAAAGGGGTTAAACAGGGGATGAAAGTTTATATGAGACTTTTTATTCCTTTGATATATTTGCTTCAAATTTTGTATATAGGTAGAACTTTAGAATTAATGAAGGACGTGTTTCAGCATTTTCCAATTTTAAACCCCTGAGGGGGTAAGAAAGGGGGTGAAAGTATTATATTTACACGCAGGCCGCTCCTTTGAAGCTACAGTTTTGAAATTTGGCACCTATATTTTTAATAAACAGTTGATATTATTTTGATTAAGAAGTATTCAAAATTCATCCCCCGATGGGTTGACATAGGGGATGAAAATTACGCATTGTCGTAAAAACCAAACCCTTGGAGCTAGAAGCGTGAAATTTGGCACGTGTATTTATTAGGCAACGTTAGCATCCACTAAGAAAGGATATTTTGAAATTCATCCCCTAAGGGGGTAAAACGGGGGATGAAAGTTTGTATGAAACTTTTTATTCCTTTGATATAAGTGCTTCAAATTTCGTATTTAGGAAGAACTTTAAAAATAATGACTAACGTGTTTCAGCATTTTCCAATTTTAGACTCCTGAGGGGGTAAGAAAGGGGGTGAAAGTATTATATTTACACGCAGGCCGCTCCTTTAAAGCTACAGTTTTGAAATTTGGCACCCTTATTTCTAATAAACCGTTGATATTATTTTGATTAAGAAGTATTCAAAATTCATCCCCCGATGGGTTGACAATTGACATAGGGGATGAAAATTACGCAATGTCGTAAAAACCAAACCCTTGAAGCTAGAAGCGTGAAATTTGGCATGTGTATTCCTTAAACAACGTAAGCATCCACTAAGAAAGGATTTTTCGAAATTCAACCCCTAAGGGGGTAAAACGGGGATGAAAGTTTGTATGAAACTTTTTATTCCTTTGATATAAGTGCTTCAAATTTCGTATTTAGGAAGAACTTTAAAAATAATTAATGAGGTGTTTTAGCGTTTTCCAATTTTAACCCCCTGAAGGGGTAAAAAGGGGGATGAAAGTATTATATTTACGCGCAGGCCGCTCCTTTGAAGCTACAGTTTTGAAATCGGGCACCCTTATTTTTAATAAACAGTTGATATTATTTTGATTAAGAAGTATTCAAAATTTATCCCCCGATGGGTACCTAGACATAGGGGATGAAAATTACGTATGGTCGTAAAAACCAAACCCTTGAAGCTAGAAGCGTGAAATTGTATTCCTTAAGCAACGTAGATATCCATTAAAGTAGGATTTTACTAATTCAAAGATTTTATTTTAAAGTCAAGCATTGTCGTTATCACAGTCATACATAACCAAACCCTTGAAACGTGAAATTTGGCATGTGTATTCCTTGAGGGAGAGGGAGAGGTAGAGGGAGAGAGACAGAGAGAGGGAGAGAGAGAGCGTGAGGGAGAGCGAGAGGGAGAGCGAGAGGGAGAGCGGGAGGGAGAGCAAGAGGGACAGTGAGAGGGAGAGCGGGAGGGAGAATGAGAGGGAGAGCGAAAGGGAGTGAAGGTAGGAGAGCGAGAGTGAGAGGGAGAGCAGGTGGGAGAGCGAGAGGGAGAGCGGGAGGGAGAATGAGAGGAGAGCGAGAGGGAGAATGAGAGGAGAGCGAGAGGGAGATCGAGAGGGTCAGCGAGAGGGAGAGTGGAAGGGAGAGCGGGAGGAGAATGAGAGGGAGAGCAAGAGGTTCAGAGAGAGGAGAGCAGGTGGGATAGTGGAAGGGAGAGCGGGAGGAGAATGAGAGGGAGAGCAAGAGGGTCAGAGAGAGGGAGAGCAGGTGGGATAGCGGAAGGGAGAGGGAGGGAAATGAGAGGGAGAGCAAGAGGGTCAGAGAGAGGTAGAGCAGGTGGGATAGCGGAAGGAAGAGCGGGAGGGAGAATGAGAGGGAGAGCAAGAGGGTCAGAGAGAGGGAGAGCAGGTGGGAGAGCGGGAGGGAGAGCAAGAGGGTCAGAGAGAGGGAGAGCAGGTGGGATAGCGGAAGGGAGAGCGGGAGGGAGAATGAGAGGGAGAGCAAGAGGGTCAGAGAGAGGGAGAGCAGGTGGGATAGCGGAAGGGAGAGCGGGAGGGAAATGAGAGGGAGAGCAAGAGGGTCAGAGAGAGGGACAGCAGGTGGGAGAGCGGGAGAGAGAGGTCCCACTGCGCCACATCAGCCGTCTTTTAGATTATACGTCATAACGTGTTTAGGCGTTTTTTCTATTTACCTATCTCTAAAAGAGAAAGGAAAGGGGTAAGATATTTGTGTTTAAGTGCAACAAATCATAAAGTGCAATTATACTGAGGTATCTATGTTATTTCTTATGACTACGCGGGCGAAGCCGCGGGTTTTAGCTAGTCAGTCTATAAAAATATATTCTTAGTTCAAATATATGAAAAATAGACCCTCATTCAAAATGACTCCATGGCGAGAACTAACACATCTTGTATTGTATGCGACGATTATAATTTTAATTTACATATTTCTGACTACGTAATCAAGAAAAGTTGACTGCCTGAAAAGTATTTAGCATATTTTGCACCATTCTTAGATCTGTGCACATTCTGTATGATTTACGCAAAATTTACGAATGAAGTAGATATGTTACATACACACAAACCTAGTATGTATATAGTAGGTACAAGTAATTTTAGTGCAAGACGACCTCGTGGCTAATTCTCGTATGATGGCGGCAGATGGCGCAGCACCATTACTGTACGTCACTCGATAACGGCTAGTGTTGGGCACGTTGATATAATCGATATCGATAAAATACTATGTACCTAAGTGAATCGTGAGGCGGAGTCGTAGTCACTTAAATAAATTCATTTATGGCGAAATACTTCACTCAGCGCGGATGTCTTTTTTCTTACAAGAACTTCAACAATATAGAGCTCCTTTGTTGGGTGTCCTTTTTTGGGTGTCGTGCTAGGATTACTTTTGTCACCACGTAGGTATGTTAAGTGACAGACAGCCGTAAAAGGTGTTGTGTTCACAGGAAATGATGGTTCCATTTCGTTGATTCTTTATTTAGTCAACTTTTACGACGCCCAGGGATGGTAATAAATAAAAACATGACGCTTACATATACATCATTCGGCCTCCGTTATTGTTCTGCTCTTTCCAATTTGAGAAATGATAAAAGAACAAAATAGTTTTTTTTTTTTATAAATAATGGGTAAGCATTTGTCCGCAATTTCACCTGATGTTAAGTGACGATGCAGACGATGATGGAACATGCTCGCCCAGATAATGCCTATTCACTCTCGCCTTGAAAAGGCCTAGGTTATAACGTTCCGGAAACAGATCCGCAGGCAGGGAGTTCCACTCCTTAGCAGTTCGCATTAAAAATGTAGAAGCGAAGCGCTTTGTGCGAATTTGCGGGATGTCTACGATATAAGGGTGGAATCCCAACCGGCGTCTCGTGCACCGGAGATGGAATGATGACGGATGTATCAGGTCATGGAGAGACTGTGCACAGATGTTAGAAAACTTGCAACATGTTCTGACGAAAGCAGGATTTGAACCTATAACCTTTTGCTATCAGCACCAAAAACTACGCTTCTAACTGGGAAATGTTTTTAAATTTGGTTCTTCTTTTCGAATGGGCATCGTCATAGTCTCGTACTCTATAAACCCTGGTGGCAGATTTTTCAACCGTCTAGTACAAGTAGTAGGTCTTTGACATGATTAAGTAACAACCGCCGCCGTCTACCGTCTAAGTAACCATAGACAGTAACGAGGACCGACGGCTTAACGTGCCCTTCTAAGCACGGAATTATTTTGCTTTGTGCACAATCAGGTGGTTTAGTAAAATTTGGTATTCAACAGCGATAGATATTCGATGAAGTATGTATTGCCAATATCGACAAATTATCGACATGTCCCATCACTAGCGCAGCTCGCTGTCTAAAAGCTATTAGCAGACGGCGAAACTATCACAACACTCGATAACCGACATATTATCGACGTGTCCCATCACTAGCACAGCTCGCTGTCTAAAAGCTATTAGCAGACGGCGACGCGCACCTGCGACTGTCATTTTCCACCGAGAGATTACTCGGCAGACTTCAGCTTAGTACTACTTCACTTATATGCTGTAACTTGCTACAGTGTTGTTCGAACAATTTGTTGTGAATTGCAGGAAAAATAGAAGAGTTTTATAAGCTGGTCATGACACTATGATGCTGAATGGACTATACCCAAACTATCAAAGCACTCGATATCAATAAGCTAATGAGGTCTCCCATCACTAGCGCAGCTCGCTGTCTAAAAGCTATTAGCAGACGGCGAAACTATCACAACACTCGATATCGACAAACTATCGACGTGTCCCATCACTAGCGCGGCTCGCTGTCTAAAAGCTATTAGCAGACGGCGACGCGCACCTGCGGCTGTCATTTTCCACCGAGAGATTACTCAAAGTACAAACCTCGATGTCAATAAATTATCGACGTGTCCCATCACTAGCACGGCTCGCTGTCTAAAAGCTATTAGCAGACGGCGACGCGCACCTGCGACTGTCATTCCCCACCCAGAGATTACTCGGCAGACTTCAGCTTAGTACTACTTCACTTATATGCTGTAACTTGCTACAGTGTACATACATAAATCACGCCTTTATCTCTTGCGGGGTAGGCAGAACGGGAGTAAAAATGCGGTCGTTATCGCCACGTCAGACGAATATTTGAGGGCCGTTTTAGCTATTGTCGTGTATCGCTATAGTGATAGGTTGTCAACATGTTGCCTAAAATTGCAATACACATGAATACCTCGAGTCCCTTAGTCGCTTCTTACAACTGTCATTTTCCACCGAGAGATTACTCAAAGTACAAACCTCGATATCGACAAATTATCAAAGTGTCCCATCACTAGCACAGCTCGCTGTCTAAAAGCTATTAGCAGACGGCGACGCGCACCTGCGACTGTCATTCCCCACCGAGAGATTACTCGGCAGACTTCAGCTTAGTACTACTTCACTTATATATGAGATGTAAAAAATCAAATGCAAATATTTCAAGGGCTGAACCAGCCTATGAAACTGAACAACTTTCCCCAAGGAACATAGGTCGAAATTTGAAAAAAGTTTTTGACCTCCCAATCCTCCCATACAAATTGACTCAGTTGGCTGGTACGAGTACATTTTGTATGGGAGGTCCAAAATTTTGTTTTCTACCGCCCATAAGTAATTTCGGTCGTAGTGTGACGAGGCACTTAAAGCTATTAGCAGACGGCGACGCGCACCTGCGACTGTCATTTTCCACCGAGAGATTACTCGGCAGACTTCAGCTTAGTACTACTTCACTTATTTATATGCTGCAACTTGCTACAGTGTAGTTCAAACAGTTTATAATGTTCGAGTGAAGTTATAAATACTTTCTACAGATGTCGCTAGATCGTTGCTTAGAGACCAGCATCAAATAAAGAAATTGAAAAATTTTGTTTGACTTTGACATAGGTGCCTCATACCTCAAACGATTCAAAATATCTTACTATTTCCAAGGAAGGTATAAATTAATGTTTTTTACTGTTATAAATAGAGTTTAACTAGCGCATCGACAACAAAAGAAATAATTTGATATTTTCAACGATTTCAGGCGATCCTAGGATGGTATTTTGTCCCTGATCACACCTTTTGACTCTGACACTCGATATTGATAAATGAGCGAGTCCCATCACTAGTGCAGTTCGCTGTCTAAAAGCTATTAGCAGACGGCGACGCGCACCTGCGACTGTCATTCCCCACCGAGAGATTACTCGGCAGACTTCAGCTTAGTACTACTTCACTTATATGCTGTAACTTGATACAGTGAACATACATACATAAATCATGCCTTTATCTCTGCGGGGTAGGCAGAGCGTCAACGACCGTAAAAATACGGTCATTATCGCCACGTCAGACAAATATTTTTGAGGGCCGTTTTAGCTATTGTCGTGTATCGCTATATGACAGGTTGTCAGCCTGATGCCTAAAATTGCAATGCACATGAAACCCTTGAGTACTTTAGTCGCTTCTTACGCCACCTACAAGAAAGAATAAGGGTGATGCTATTCTAAGCCGGCATCACACGGCAAATGATGAAGTATGTATTGCCAATATCGATAAACTATCGACGTGTCCCATCACCAGCGCAGTTCGCTGTCTAAAAGCTATTAGCAGACGGCGACGCGCACCTGCGACTGTCATTCCCCACCGAGAGATTACTCGGCAGACTTCAGCTTAGTACTACTTCACTTATATGCTGTAACTTGCTACAGTGTACATACATACATAAATAAATCACGCCTTTATCCCTCGTGGGGTAGGCAGAGCGTCAACGGCAGTAAAAATACGGTCGTTATAGCCACGTCTGACAAATATTTGAGGGACGTTTTAGATATTGCCATGTATCGCTATATTGACAGGTTGTAAGCCTGTCGCCAAAAATTGCAATAAGTAAGTACACATGAAAAGTCGAGCCCCTTGGTCGCTTCTTATGACGGCCACTGGAAAGAAATGGGGTAATACTCGATATCGACCAATTATCGACGTGTCCCATCACTAGTGCGGCTTGCTGTCTAAAAGCTATTAGCGGACGGTGAGATTTCATCACTCGATATCGACAAACTATCGCCGTGTCCCATCACTAGCGCGGCTCGCTGTCTAAAAGCTATTAGCAGACGGCGACGCGCACCTGCGACTGTCATTCCCCACCGAGAGATTACTCGGCAGACTTCAGCTTAGTACTACTTAACTTATAGGAGGTGTAAAAAATCAACTGTAAATATTTTAAGGGCTCAACCAGCCCATGAAACTGAACAACTTTCCCCAAGGAACATAGGAAAAATTTGGACCTCCCATACAAATAGACTCACTTGGCTGGTACGAGTACATTTTGTATGGGAGGTCCAACATTTCTTTTTGGTCAGCCCATACGAATTTCGGTCGTAGTGTGACGAGGCACTAAAAGCTATTAGCAGACAAATAAAGAAAAGGTTATTAGGCACCTCAACTAGTTATCACAACACTCGATATCGACAAATTATCGACGTGTCCCATCACTAGCGCAGCTCGCTGTCTAAAAGCTATTAGCAGACGGCGACGCGCACCTGCGACTGTCATTCCCCACCGAGAGATTACTCGGCAGACTTCAGCTTAGTACTACTTCACTTATATGCTGTAACATGATGCAGTGTAGTTCAAACTGTTTGTTGCCAATTGAAAGAAAAATATAGAAGAGTTTTATAAAGGTTTCTTTCGACTATTAACAATCATAGCGTCATGAAATGACATAACCAGCCTAAGCGGTAGGCCAAGTAACGCTGATCCCAATACTAGGGTCATGAAATGACATAACAAGCCTAAGCGGTTGGCCAAGTTACGCTGGTCGCAATACTTAGATACTTCGAGACCGGCGTAACTTGGCCTCCCGCTTAAGCTGGTCATGACACCATGATTTTGAATGGACTATGTATACCCAAATTATGACAACACTCGATGTCGACAAACTATCGCCGTGTCCCACCACTAGCGCAGCTCGATGTCTAAAAGCTATTAGCAGACGGCGACGCGCACCTGCGACTGTCATTCCCCACCGAGAGATTACTCGGCAGACTTCAGCTTAGTACTACTTAACTTATATGCTGTAACTTGCTACAGTGTGATTCAAACAATTTGTTGGGAATTGGAGGACAAAATATAGAAGAGTTTTAAAATGTACGTAACCTAACTTTCAAAACACTCTACTACTACTATAACAGCGATAGAGACAGCTTGTCACCTAAAATTGGAATACACATGAAAACTTGAGTCCCTTAGTCACTTCTTACGACTGTCATTCCCCACCGAGAGATTACTCGGCAGACTTCAGCTTAGTACTACTTCACTTATATGCTGTAACTTGCTACAGTGTTGTTCAAACAATTGTTGGCAATTGGAGGGAAAATGTGCAGCTATTTGAAGCCTTAGTCGAACTTGAGTGAGCGTAACCGGTCAGGTAAGGTTCATTCGCTTTCATAGTGTCATGGCCATAGGAGGTCGAAACATTTAGAACCCTTTTGAATCCAGATGTCTAAATAAAACATATCAAATTAAAACCAGTACGACAATATTCTGTTAAAAAAGCATCACACATAGCATCATCACAGAATCAGAGAGCATTCTACTATGCAAC
Organism: Phthorimaea operculella; assembly: GCA_024500475.1. Lineage (NCBI taxonomy): Eukaryota > Metazoa > Arthropoda > Insecta > Lepidoptera > Gelechiidae > Phthorimaea > Phthorimaea operculella. The sequence continues at coordinate 650,589 of JANFCV010000157.1, forward strand.
TCCGACAGCAAATTGACAGCCCTAGAGAGACTTGATGTAATTTATTATTAGGGCGCTTACAGACACTACAAGAATACTGGGTATACAAAAACAACAAATAAAGCCGAAGGGAGGTCAAGGTACTCATGTAACAAAACAACTTTCCCCATGGAACATTGGTCGAAATATGAAAAAAAATGCCGATCAGCTGAATTGAGATACTATTGCAGGTCCAAATTCATTTTTCATTTTTCGACCCATGTTCAATGCGGAAAGTTCTTCAGTTTCATGAGTATCTTGACCTCCTTTCGGCTTTATTTTGTTGTTCTGTAACACGTTGTACATGCGGTTACCAAATAAAAATCTTGACAGTTATTCATGCCATTTCAGTATCAACGGACAAGATATATCTAATTAACGTTTGTGATCAATCTCGCTTCGAATAGGTACCTATCGCAACGGTTGTAAATGTTTCCATATAAAATGTATGAAACAGAAGAGAAGCCGTCTGGACACGTGTTACGCGCGTCGCATCGACGACGGCTGACGATCTTTTGTCTGACATACATGTCATCTTATGTCTCGCGTCTTTTCACCCCATTGAGAAACCCGCAGCAAGTTAAAAAGTCAGTTGTCAACATCAGGCGGATCTGCTCGTCTGGCAGTCAGACAAACTTTCAGGTAATATATAGGGTTTTGGGTCATCTGTCACGATTCTGTCAAGGGATGAAGCAATCCATCAAAATGAACAAATAAAAATACGATGTGTCTTCTCTACCCAATGAGAAACCCACCTAACAAAGTAGCAAGTTAAAAAGTCAGTTGTCAACATCAGGCGGATCTGCTTGTCTGGCAGTCAGACAAACTTTCAGGTAACATACAGGGTTTTGAGTCATTTGTCACGATCCTGTCAAGGGATGAACCAATCCATGAAACTGAACAAATATAAATATGAAGTGTCTTCTTTCCCCAATGAGAAACCATCCTAACACGGCAGCAAGTTAAAAAGTCAGTTGTCAACATCAGGCACGCGGATCTGCTTGTCTGGCAGTCAGACAAACTTTCAGGTAATATACAGGGTTTTGGGTCATTTGTCACAATCCTGTCAAGGGATGAACCAATCCATGAAACTGAACAAATGTAAATACAAAACTACTTCTTTCCCAATGAGAAACCGTCCTAACACGGCAGCAAGTTAAAAAGTCAGTTGTCAACATCAGGCGGATCTGCTTGTCTGGCAGTCAGACAAACTTTCAGGTAATATAATTCAAACTTCGCAGACACTGCTTGCACAAATTAAAGTGGAATTGGTCGCCCGTTCACCTTTCCGTTCCTATTATATAAGTAAGTAGGTACTTCCGTCGCAAATAGGGTGGCCTTACAACAGATGGCTCACTCAGTACTAGCGACGATTTTAAAGCTTACTGACTTCAACTAGAAATAACTGGAATTTCAGTAAAGGACTAAGAAGATGGTTGCCACTTACGTCATATTTCTCGCATTAAAATTGGCTCAGAATCATATGACGGTCTTGTATCAGACTTTGCTGTTTTGTTATTCTTCTACTTAGGTACTTTGAGATTTTTGACAGAAGCAACCCTGGCTATTTAATAAGTGGCAATCGTAAAAATCCCAAATAGGGTCAAGTGAACCTTCTATAAACTCTTTATTTTGTGCTTCCGTTGAGCATCTTTGTTAGCTTGTATTGAATTGCAAGTTTTTAAAACACAAGGAGAATGAGGTTGTTTTTTTAGAAAATCTGCCAAGTATGAAATCAGTTTGTTATGTAGATAGATTGTGTAATCGATGGAGCGAAGAGTGTCATTTTAACGAAGGTTTGCCGAAGCCAAAAACATAAAATGTAAGTAGAATGATGTGTAACTAAATCCCTGAAAGGGAAGCCGAAGGGAATGAGCAAGTATGGAGCCTTCGCCACTGATACCTAACCTATTACCTTATCTTAACAGCCACAACAGTCCACTGCTGGACATGGGCCTCCCCGTATTGGGGGATATTGCCATACTCACCACGCTTGGCAGGCGGATTGGCGAGCGCAGTGCAAGATGTTTAATTCACAGGGAACGCTGCTGCCCATTCCCTGGATAATTATCCCTAAGTCGCTTTTTACGACACCCACGGGTAGAATTGGGGTGATGCTATTCTAGGCCGGCATCACACGGCAACTAATACCTAACTCATGTATATTAGTTCAGTTTGAATATTGTAATTAGGGCAGACTATCTTAACGGCCTTGATCGTTTGGGTAATATCTAAAATGGCACGGCGGAACACAATTTTGCGAAGACACGTACTATTAATCATGGGCCTTAACAACATTTAGGTAGCGAGTGAATGGCAAATAGGGGGAGGCCCATGTTCAGCAGTGGACTTTATTGTGGCTGTTATGATGATGATGATGATGAATGGCAAAAACGAGAAATCGTGCGTATCTGCGATCGCAGTCTACTGCTAATAGGCAGATGAGATTTGAAAAACTCGAAATATCTCAAGTTTGCCGAAAATGTATATTATTTTTTTATTAAGATAGGCACGCATTTGTCTGCTGTCTCACCTGTTGGTAAGTGATGATGCAGACGATGTTGGAGCATGCTTGCCTAGGTAGTGCCTATTCACTCTTGCCTTGCAAAAGGCCAAAGGTGTTCCATAAACAGATCCGTTGGCAGGGAATTCCACTCCTTAGCTGTTCGCACAATGAAAGTATCATCATAAGTAGTACTTATCTAAACTAATAGAAAACTTTTTAGCGATAGTCAAAGTTTAGCGATACTGTGCTATGGTAACCAGCAGGGAGTACCGCTAACTAGGTAGAACTGGAGCTCTTGCAGAAAAGAATCACTATTTCAGGATCAGATTTTGGAATGAATTTATTTACAAAATATGCCTATCTATATTTACACCAAAAGGTTCTCAACTAGGTATATACAAAAAGAGCTTACATGCTAATTAAAACTACACACACATAAACGCACACGCGCGCACACATACGCGATTCCGCGGGGCGCGCGGGGCAGGGACTCGCGGCCGCGGCTCGCGGTCCGCGAAACTATAAATACGGGGTCATGACCTCGCGCTTTCTTTTTCGTCGCCGCTCGCCGAGGAAGATGGACGTCCGCGCAGCTCCGTGTCACGCCGCGCCAAAGCAATGAAGACGTGAAGATGAAGATGCTGGATGCTGTGCTGATGAAGATCTTCGACGAGTGGAGTGTTGAACTGGATCGCCGTGTCTTCTGATAGGCTGTGCGCTGATGCACATGAAACAGCTCTTTTCAGAGCTCCATCTTAGTTTCATCTCACTAACGTCTATATTCAGCTGCTCCCACCATGGACAGCTATAAGTTTCTGGCTAACGTCTGATCTGCTGTTCCCTCGTGGAATGGCGCGAAGTTTCAGTTGAACTAACGTCTTCCCAGTTGTGTATGCGTAGATAGTGCTGCTTGTAGATTAGTAGCTGTAGCTGTAGATATGCTTCATAGTTCGCATTATTGAATGTAGGTATTGATGATCGATCGCCGCTTGCCGCTTGCTTGATATCACGCCTGGCAGTAGAGTAGGTATTCATCCGCTTGCATGTATGTGACGTCACACGCGTAGGTTCCGACTTAGGTATGTGCACGGCGAAATGCTTGTAGGTAGGTAACGCTGTATCGCCTTGCCTATGCGCTCATGTAGGTATTCGCGCTTGCAGTCGATGTACATGTAGGTATGTATGTTGTAGCGTGACGTAGGTAGCTACAAAAGTAAGTAAATACTTACGCGTTTTATGCAAAACTACTCAGATCAGCGAGCACTTTCAACAAACATGGATTTTCACTTCGCTCGGGATTTTAGTAAAATTCTATGCATAACTTGAAATCCTAAACCCTGTGAGCGCGATATAGCCAAAATATTAGTTGGATATTTGAGTGAAATACTCAGAAATTGGCTCGTGCTGTTAACAGTTTAGATTTCAATATTTACCTACATGGAGCGGGCCTAGAAATGAAAAGATAAATGTAGAAATTTTTGTATGTCTGCCAGCCTATTTGAATTTGGAAATGCACTTTTTTTGGATAGGTACGGTACAACATTAACTGTGATGGAAAATTAGCTAAGTGCGAATGAGACTCGCGCACAAAGGATGCCTTACAAATTTTTATAAATTTCGCAGGATATTATGTAAAATGATATACAAGCGTAATTTTTTCCGCTGCCTTGAATATTTTATTCTAATTGTATGTTTTGTTTTGTTATTGCGTCGTAAGAAAGTCATATCATAATTTGTGAACATTTTAAATAACTAGGTATCACGGTTTATCTGATACAGTGACCGACGGCCGGACAGACAGAGAACGAAGTTTTTGTAATAGGCTTGTAATAGGGTTCAGAACCCTTAAAATGTCCTTTATGTTTAGTAAACTATAATATTCTGATCAAAAGTAGAGCCCTTCAACATGGCTTGGAATATTCCTCGCAGTCGTCAAGAGTTTTCTTGGCGGATATTTTTTCAGCAAAAAGGTTGCGCAAACTGGAAACTGCGGCAATAATTGAATAATCGCGGGCAACTTCGCCGGCTCTCGGCATCTTCCACTAGGGGGCGGTACAAGTGATGAGAAAAACACTTATTCTTTAAGAGGGATCTATAGTCATAATTTTTCATACAAACGCTTTCAACGTATCCCTCTGCCAATTCGCAACCGATCGACTCAATTTTTGGCATGGCAACTCTTCTGGACTAGATCTATGCTCCATATTCTTATTCTGGTTGTAATAATGCATTTAAAAAAAGATATGGCCGTGGCAAAATGCTCTAAAATTATCACCAAGTTTACGCCTTGGTATCTTCTAAATATGACAATAATTTCAGCAAGACAAATGATACGGGCATAGAATATTTTATTGGCAGCAAAATAATGTCACTATCAACAAATTTGGTGGCGATTTCGAACGGGGAACCTGGTAAACCCAGAATGCAAACATTCCGGTAGCGAGCTATAACTGTCTCTTTTACGGCTGTGGGACGGGTGGGATGCATAAATGAGATAGAAATATTTTTATCAACTGACAGCTCACGACCTTTCAGCTCGGTATAGTAGCCTCTCGAGTCGCCCAACGACCCGATGGACCCCGGTGGAGTTTTTTCAACCGCCTACTACAAGTAGCAGGCCTCTGACATGGTTGTTTAACGACCGCCGTCTAAGTAATCTTGTGTAAAGTGTACTTTTGTGGTGAATCGAATCCGGAAACTTATGCGTCGCAGGCAGTCTTACTAACAACGCGCCAAATCAGCTGTCAACAATAAAAACACGGACTTTATGCATCGTGTGGGGCACAGAGTCGACAGAAGACCCTACGAGTTCATACCATAACAGCCACAACAGTCCATTGCTGGACATGGGCCTCCCCCTATCGGCGAGCGCAGTGCATGATGTTGCATTTACTGGGAACGCTGCTGCCCGTTCCCTCTCATAGTCGCTTTTTACGACACCCACATGTAGAATTGCGGTGATGCTATTCTAAGCTGGCATCTTACGACAAGAAAAACATGTATGTATATATGTATGCATAATCTCTTTATTGTACCTTTCTTAAAAGTAATACAGGAAACACATTAACATAAGAACAAGATATGGCACAAAGGCGGACTTATCCCATTAAGGGATCTCTTCCAGTCAACCTTTGAGAAACTCTGAGGAAAAGTAGTGTGTAACATGCATTCCGAAAAATAGGTTAAAATAAAATACGTATAATATTTTCACTTGCACCAAGCGGCAGGCTGTTAAAAACAATCTGTACGTATTCAGATTTATGCAGGTTTTAATGCAGCTGCATCATGGAAGTAGCTGGCGCTTCCCATTCCTGCAGAACTTCGTGTTCCAGTGGAATTACTGCTGTGGAACTCTTCACTTTGTTGGTTACGTAATATCTCTTTCATATTTTGAGATTTTGATACGTATGGCGCAGAATTTTAATATAGCCAGCGTCACCTTGCGCTGCTGCGGCAAATCTAAGGACATCTCACATGTCAAGATCCGCCCAGCCGTTTGAGCTGTAGTCCGTGAAAACCAATTTCTTGTCTACGTTATACAGGGTGTTAGGGACGGTGTACCGAAAACTTTGCAGGCATGATCAGACCATCAAACTGAACAACTTTTACTATGGGGCCAATGGTGGGAAACGAAAAAAATTTTCCGACCTCCCATACAAAATTCACAATCAGCTGACTGACTTTGTATGGGAGGTCGGAAAATTTTTTTCGTTTCCCACCATTGGCTCCATAGTAAAAGTTGTTCAGTTTCATGGTCTGAGCACGCCTGCAAAGTTTTCGTTACACTGTCCCTAACACCCCGTACATACATACTCGCGAAAAACATAACCCTCCTCGGCAGGCGGGTAAAAAAATCTTGCTTTCCCAAGAATGAATTAAAATACCTACGTATTACTTATAATATTTCCACTTGCACCAAGCGGCAGGCTGTTTAAAAACAATCTGTACGTATTCAGATTTATGCAGGTTTTAATGCAGCTGCATCATGGAAGTAGCTGGCGCTTCTCATTCCTGAGGAACTTCGTGTTCCAGTGGAATTACTGCTGTGGAGCTATATCCCCTGCGGGGTAGGCAGAGCGTAAACGGCAGTAAAAACGCCCATTGACACCACGTCTGACGAGAGAGTCATTTAGATGATTGTGTATCAAGTGGCAGTTTGTCAGCCTTTCGCCTTAAGTACAATACATATCAACTCTCAATTCCCACGACACCCACGGAGAAGATATAGGGTGATGCTATTCTAAGGCGGCTGATTGTGCCACGCTGCTGTTGCCCATTTCCTGGATAACTAACCCTTAGTCACTTTTTACGACACCTGTGGTGATGCTATTCTAAGCCGGCATCTTACGGCAAAAAATTCATGTATTCGGAAAAATAAATTGTACTATGGAAACTATGCACTAATATTTTCACTTGCACCAAGCGGCAGGCTGTTAAAAACAATCTGTACGTATTCAGATTTATGCAGGTTTTAATGCAGCTGCATCATGGAAGTAGCTGGCGCTCCTCATTCCTGGGAACTTCGTGTTCCAGTGGAATTACTGCTGTGAAGCTATATCCCCTGCGGGGAAGGCAGAGCATAAATGGCAGTGAAAACAACGGTCATTTACACCACGTCTGACAAAAATTTGATGGTCATTCAGAAACTGTATCACCATAGTGACGTCAGGCTGTGGCCTAAAATTGCAATACATATCAACCCTCAAACCCCTTAGTCGCTTCTTACGACACGCACGGGGAAGATATGGGGTGATACTGTTCTAAGCCACACGCGGCAAAAGATTAATGCATTACATGTAATGGCCGGACTTTGTTGGTTACGTAATACCTACTCTATTACAGTTGCCGTGTGGTGCCGGCTTTGAATACCATCACCCCATATCTTTCCCGTGGGCGTCGTAAGAAGCGACAAAGGGACTTGAGAGTTGATGTATTGCAATTTTAGGCGACAGGCAGACAACCTGTCACTATGGTGATAAATAGTCCTCTGAATGACTCAAACTTTTGTCAGACGTGGTGTAAATGGCCGTTTCTTACGGCCGTTTACGCTCTGCCTACCCCGCAAGGAATGTGTGTGTGATTTATGCAGGTTTTAATGCAGCTGCATCATGGAAGTAGCTGGCGCTTCTCATTCCTGGGGAACTTCGTGTTCCAGTGGAATTACTGCTGTGGAGCTCAACATGTAATGGACGGACTTTGTTGGTTACGTAATACGTACCGTCTTAATTTTTTTGAGATGGCAAATATAATAATTTCATACTTACGGCGCAGCATCCATACAGTGAATTCTGGAAATTCAATGTATGGCGCCAGTTGAAGCACGCCTTTACAGCAATTTTTTTTTTCCGATTAGATACCTATAAGCATGTTGTTTGAAACCTTAAAAGCGGAGACCCTCCGCCCGTCCGCATCACCCCCATTTTCTTTGAAATGTGTCAAAAATTATAAACTTTCCGGATTTATGAGTTAACTATAATAGTTACAAAAAAAGTTTCGAAGGACAAAATATTCCGTATTAAATTTTCTACTTAAATGTAATACATTTTTTTATTGTAACTCTTACGGTTTTCAAGATAAAACGATTTATATAAAAAAAAAACTTTTTCCTGGAAATTCAATGTATGGCGCCAGTTGAAGCACGCCTTTACAGCAATTTTTTTTTGCGATTAGATACCTATATGCCTGTTGTTTGAAACCTTAAAAGCGGAGACCCTCCGCCCGTCCGCATCACCCCCATTTTCTTTGAAATGTGTCAAAAATTATAAACTTTCCGGATTTATGAGTTAACTATAATAGTTACAAAAAAAGTTTCGAAGGACAAAATATTCCGTATTAAATTTTCTACTTAAATGTAATACATTTTTTTATTGTAACTCTTACGGTTTTCAAGATAAAACGATTTATATAAAAAAAAAACTTTTTCCTGGAAATTCAATGTATGGCGCCAGTTGAAGCACGCCTTTACAGCAATTTTTTTTTGCGATTAGATACCTATATGCCTGTTGTTTGAAACCTTAAAAGCGGAGACCCTCCGACTGTCCGCATCACCCCCATTTTCTTTGAAATATGTCAAAAATTATAAACTTTACGGATTTATGAGTTAACTATAATAGTTACAAAAGTTACTTTTTTTTAAAAGCTTTTATTTAACTTGCAGTGTATGTAAGTATGTATGTTTGTTCGGGTCAAATCTTGCAACTCAATTTTGAAGCAGATATTCTCAACCGATTGAGCTGAAATTTTGTAAACACGTTTAACTCAGATGACAATGCATGTTAGATTGTGTGTGGTTATTCTAAATCCAATATGGCGGAATATCCAAGATGGCCGACAAGTAATCTTTGACGCACTCCTACAATATGGGTGTCAAATGAAAGAGCTTGCTGAGTACAATTTAGAAAATAATATGGCGGACATCTAAAGATGGCCACCTATGATAATTTACAATATGAGTGTCAGATGAAAGGGCTTGCTGAGAATTACCTATTCGAATTACAAGTTGACGTCATTCTAACTATGGTGGTAACTATGGTGGACTTCTTAAGATGGCAGAATAAAATTTTTATGCTTTTTTACAATAAGGATATCAAATGAAAGGAATTTTTCAGAATAACTCGAAAAATAAAGTGACGTTTACGTCACTCAAAATAAAACCAGATATGACAGACTAAAGGTTAGATGGCGTATTAAGTTTGTTATGTTTTCTTACTAAATGGGTGAAAAACATAGACAAATGAAAGATAAATACTAGTGTGAGGTAAATGACGTCGCTTTGCACAGATTTTTAGGGGTTGAATGGTTGTTGTGTTGGGGTTTTTAGTCTTCTGTTCATGGCACTGTCAATGAAGTAGCAACATAAAGTTCAGCGATTGCCCCGCTTGGGTACAAGAAGCTTATCGTAGAGGACGAAACTCATACCGAGTTGTCGTAAGACAGTCATGAGACCGATGCCTCGCAGATTCGCACTAGTAGTCCGTATGGACGCAGTTTCAAAGTCAATGAAGAATGTTGTAATTTTTTTCCAGAGGTTACTAAAAAGCAAAAAATAAATTATAAGTAAAAAACATTTTTAAAACAAGCTTTTATTTGGGCGCGCTAAAAAGTATAAAATAATCTATTTATTAAAACTTTAACTTGTAACTTTTAATGGCATTAAATCTACGTCTTCACAATTTATACGATATAAAAGCTTGTCGCGAGATTTGACCCGTGTCTAAATCAATAAATAAATTAGAAAACCAGTGTAAATGATCTTAAATAAACTTTTAAACTAAGTCACACCACACGAGTACCTACTTAAATCTCGCGACAAGCTTTTATATCGTATAAATTGTGAAGACGTAGATTTAATGCCATTAAAAGTTACAAGTTAAAGTTTTAATAAATAGATTATTTTATACTTTTTAGCGCGCCCAAATAAAAGCTTGTTTTAAAAATGTTTTTTACTTATAATTTATTTGTAACTATTATAGTTAACTCATAAATCCGGAAAGTTTATAATTTTTGACACATTTCAAAGAAAATGGGGGTGATGCGGACGGGCGGAGGGTCTCCGCTTTTAAGGTTTCAAACAACTTGCTTATAGGTATCTAATCGCAAAAAAAAATTGCTGTAAAGGCGTGCTTCAACTGGCGCCATACATTGAATTTCCAGAATTCCCCGACTAAGTAGTGTCAGCGCCCATACAGTAGAGTATCGGTGGTCTATCAATAGCGGGAATTATACAGGATGTTAATATACATGCGTGCCATAACTTCAGAGTAGGTTTAGTATCGATAAAGGATGCCTTAAAAATATTGATAAAAATACCAGTGACTTTTTTTTCGTATTTAGTCAAAACTTATCTTTTTGAAAAAACAATTTTTGACACTGTCGTTGCTTAGAGAGTGCCCATACAAGCACTGTTTGAGATTGAAGGAATTTCGGCTGAGATATAGGCATTTGAATCAAATTACAGCTAAGTAAAAAAATATTTTTTTGTGACTGGGTTTTTTTTCAATATATTTTATGGCATCCTTTATCGATACTACACCTACCCTGAAGCTATGGCACGCATTTAAATTAACACCCTGTATGCATACCTAAGTGTGGAAGAATCAACTGCAAATATTTTAAGGGATGAACCTTAATGGGAAAGCTCATGAAACTGATCAACTTTCTACAAGAAACATAAGTCGAAATATAAACGAGTGTAAAGAGAGAGCATGCTTTCCCTGCTATAGGAAACATTAAATAGCCTACCTGTTATGTAGTACGCAGGTATCCAATCAAAACTAACGGTCATAACCATCACTCAGGTTCATGTATAATTTAGTTCCGGCAGTCCCAATATTGACGTTGGATTCGATGCCGTAAACAAAATACGGGATTGGATGTTTTGTGACCAGATTGTGACTAAAAATCCGAGCATAAATAAGCACTATTGTTTTATGTTACAAATTCATCAAATTAGTTAGTTGGTACTACGGACAGAGTAGAGGAGAGTTAGTAGAGAGTAAAATGTGACAGCTGATGTCGCGCAATGGTTAGTATGCCTGCCTGCCACGCAAAGGCTCCGGGTTCAATTCCCGGTGGGGTCACTCACAAAGTTGATATTTATCACTTTGTGAATTTGTTCCCAGTCTGGTTAGGACATTGCAGGCTGAACCACCTGATTGTCCGCAAGTAAGATGGTTCCGTGCTTCGGATGGGCACGTTAAGCCGTCGGTCCCGGTTGCTGTCTATGATGGCGGTCGTTACACAACCATGTCAGAGGCCTGCTACTTGCAGTAGGCGGTTGAAAAACTCTGACACCAGGGTTCATCGGGTCGTTGAACGACTCGGTGTCCCACACGAAGAGAGAGAGAGAGAGAGTAAAATTATAGTTTACAGAAGGATCACTCGACTCGACCCTATTTAGGATTTTTGCGACTGTCACTTGCTGTTGTTGCGACTGTTACATAGCCAGGGTTGCTAGATTCAATAGGAGGACGAAACACAAATCTAAATCTGATACAAGAACGTCAAATTATTCTAAGCCGATTTAAATGCAATAAATTCGTGGCAACCATCTTCTTAGTTACTTTGAGTTCTTCTGAGATTTCTCTTCATTCCAGTATAAGTATTCAACAGTACCTAAGTGTCAAAATCCTCGCTAGTACTGAGTGAGCCATCTGTAATCTTCTTCTTCTTCTTCTTCCAAAGGAAAACCAAGTCGTCTCCCTAATTGGTAATATGTGGTATTTTCCAAAAGGCGTAAGCTCCACCGACAAGAGCCAGGCTCTTTTATACATTGGTTCCTCAATGCGTTTTACGACGAGTTTGTTGTAGAGGAGCAATGCCTAGACTAGATATAGATACAGTAAATGAGCTAAGGGCTGTAAGATTGAGGGGAACCCTGGCATAACATTACAGTCCAGCAAAAAAGAGTAGACAAAAGATGAGGGCGCCACTTTGTATGAAATTTTAAAATTAAATGGCAACATTGACTATGAATGGCAACAATTTAGTATGAAAAATTTTTAGTTCCATTTTATTTAATTTCTACTCTTTTTTGCTGGACTGTAACACTGATGGAGGATTTATACAGAAAATTTATTTTATTTACAGTAGGTATTCAGACCTGCGACTTTCGTCACTAGAACTTGCGATGCCTCTTCTATATTGGATACGGCACAGCTCAACGCCTGCTTTGCCAGCAAAATTGTGCAAGAGTAGGTATCTTCCTTGGTCAATAACAGTGTAAAAGGAACAAGTAAATGTGTTAAAAAACAAAAAAACCGACAGCGGTAATGTTGAAGTAGTAAGTATTTTGCTGTAAAAATTCGCCACCTTGAATCTATATCCTACTAATATTATAAAGGCGGATGTTTGTGTGTGTGTTTGTTACGACATCACGCAAAAACGGCTGATTAGACTGACATGAAACTTTGCAGAAATATAAAAGGGCATCTGGAATAACACATAGGATACTTTTTACCACGGAAAAATGTCTCGTTCCCAAGGGATCACGCATTTTCCAATATTTTTGAAATAGGTGGCGTGACTGAGCCGATTCGCGTTTTAAGCGTTTTCGCCGAAAACTAACAGCGACATCTCTTGGCGAATAATGCTTTTTTCCCGAGGAATAATAGGTTGCAGCGGGTGAAACCGCTGACGGGCAGCTAGTTTTTTTAATATAGCCAGTGTCACTCGCGCTGCTGAGACAAATCTAACGACACATCATTTGTCAAAATCCAACTATCCGTTTGGGCTGTTGCCCGTGAAAAAGAATTTTCTTATACTCTCTAAAAACACAACCCTCCTTCTGAAGCAGTCGAGAAGCAAGATGAAGCATCAAATGAGACACTCATAATGCGAAGAGGTATTCGACCAAGTGAAACGCGAAACGAAATATGAGACAAATAAAAAAAACATGAAGAAAACAAGGTAAATAGCGATTCGTATTTTATATCGGATTTATTGAACCAGGGCTGCCGCCGTCACAGCGAAAAAATGGCTTCGCTTGCGCTTAGCAGTGTGGACACTTCATACAAACGCTCGAAACAGACGCGCGACGCCGCTTACAAGGAAACTGACCGACCCAGTCTCACCCGAGCGAAATGTTCCCCGAATGCTCGTGGGAAGCGATAAAGGTGTTTTCCCATTGTAATAAATAAGTTGCCTTTGTAACTCACACGCCGCGTGATGCCGGCTTAGAATAGCATCACCCCAATTCAACTCGTGGGTTTAGTAAAGAAACGACTAACGGATAATCATCCAGGGAATGGATGGGCAGCAGCTTTCCCTGTCAATGCAACATCTTGCACTGCGCTCGCCGCCTGCCAAGCGTGGTGAGTTTGGCAATACCCCCGATAGGGGGAGGCCCATGTCCAGCAGTGGACTGTTTTGGCTGTTATGGTTACTCAAAGGGATAATGCAGTTTAAATATAGTGACAGATTCTTTAAGAATAGAAAACGGGTCCATTTTCCTTACTGTTACATCTATATACTGTGCCGCCGGCCTGTGTTGCCAGTAAGAAAAACAAATTAAAATGGCAATGTTTTTGCAAGCGGAATAGTAGCGGCGCGACGCGACGTTCTCGGCCTTCGTTTTTCTTTTCTATTTCCCGCCAATAATTACTTTTTGCTTGTTTATTGACCCAGATGTCCTGTTTCAATACGATAATGCAATGCGGCCGTGCGGTACGTGCCGTTCATGCAAATATGAAAAGCTTAGTAGGAATAAAATATCCATGGAAATATCCCTAGATTAGATGCAGTACGTAAACAAAAAGATTCTACGTTCTTGTACTAAATAGCGCAGACAATTGATAGATTTTTTTCTTCTTTCTGATCGGGACAGTAAGTCGTCCAACGACCCAATGAAACCTGGTGTCAGAGAAAATGACAAAGAATCAAAATTTATAAGTGCCAAACATAAAATCAGTCAGCAATGCTATCTTGTATACTTAGCTTCTGCTGAGTTACGCATCTAAGTATGTTTTTAAAGAATCAACATTACCCACACTAGTTCTTCTTTTGTGTTGTCTATGTTGATCGCCTTTTGTACTATGTGCAATAAAGTATAAAAAAATAAAAAAAAAACCTTAAAATAAGGGCGTGTTGCTGAGGATTTTAGGTACCCAATTTAGCTTGATGAGCTTTAATTTTGGTAAAACTTCAACAAAAAAATACCTACTAGTCTAACAGGACAATAATGTAAGAAATAAAAAATGCCTAACCATATCCCGTATCGCACGGGCAAACGTCCGCCGCATTTCTTTCGCTGTAATCAGGCAACTCTGATAGGCGTAAGAGAGGCGTCTATATGAATAACACATGAACTAAGAGGTCACGAGGTCCAGTATTTTGCTCCTTTTGGCAATGCATGAGATCGGAAGGTTCTTGAGTGGCTGCCATGCGTCTGACAGCGCAGCTTCCAGCGTGCAGACGTACAGAAAGATATCAGTATAGCTATTAAGTAGAAATCTATCAACCTTAAACGTGCGGGCAGCCTTTGCGGTAGCTTTATCATCATCTTCCTGCCCTTATCCCAATTACTTGGTTGGGGTCGGCACAACACGTTTTGTTGAACACAAAATCGTGTTGCAAAAGGATTTGGCTGAATTTTACGACTGGTCGCCTATCAGACGTCAACCCTCCTTGGGAATGCTTTTGTGGTGGATTAACCGCCGCCATACGGTTGGTCCTTGCTGTTTGAGTTGGGTTTATCCTTCGGTCGCCTCTTGCGACCCCCACGGGAAGAGAGGGGGTGGTGCTATTCTACTCTGCCGGCACCACACCTTTGCGGTAGCTTCAGTTGGTTCAAAATCGCGCTCTGACGAGGCGCCTGATGAAATCTTATTTCCATCCAGCAGTATACTTGTTAAGGCTTTTGTTGAAAAAAAAAACATAAGTTCTAAATTATTCTTCAAAAATCCACGTGTCAGAAATGTAACAAATAATAAATGCACAACCATATCGCGTAGGTATTTATCGCACGGGCAAACGTCCGTAGCTTTTCTTTCGCTGTAATCAGGCAACTCTGATAGGCGTAAGAAAGGAGGCTATATGAGTAACACATGAGCTTAGAGGTCAGAAAGATTCAAGGGAAAAACAAGGTGTGAGGGACGGTGCACTGAAAACGTTACAGTTACAGGCATGACAAAACCATGAAACTGAACAACTTTTTACTAAGGAGCGTATGTTGGAAAACAAACAAGTAGATCTGTTAAAAAACAAAAATCGCGACTGCGGTAATTTTAAAGTAGTATTTTGCTGTAAAAATCCGCCATCTAGCCTGTGTCACTTACACTGCTGAGACGAATCTAACGAGACCTCATATGTCAAAATCCAACTATCCGTTTGGACTGTAGCCCGTAAAAAAGAATTTTCTTGTCCACATAGATACATACATTTACATACTCTCGAAAAACATAACCCTCCTTCTGAGGCAGTCGGGTAAAAAAGAACGAGTTCCTATAGAAAGTCAGACAGCTAATCGGGAATTTTGCAAGGCAGGTCAAAAATTTCATTCTTTTTTTTCTCGTTTACCAATGACAGGTTCCATAGAAATAGTTGTTCAGTTTCATGGTCTGACCATGCCTACAAAGTTTTCGGTACACCGTACCTTACACCCTGTATGAATAAAACATGAGCCAAGAGGTCACGGGGTCCAGATATACAGCTCCTTTTCGCAATTCATGGTCGGCAATTGTTCAGTCTGGTTCAAGTTGCTTAGTTTGGTTTAGTATATCCCTTGCAGGGTAAGCAGAGCTAGAGATACCCAATAGGCCCATGGAGAAGGCACATGCCCAGAAGTTGATTGTTTATGCGGTATAAATTAAATTTTAAGTTGGTTACCGCACAAACGCAATACGCCTATATCTTTTGCGGGGTAGGCAGCGTCCACGGATGTAAAAAACGGCCATTTACAAAAGTTTCAGAGTATCACCATAGCCAGAGGTTGTCAGCCTGGTCGCCTAAAATTGCAATACATTCAACTCAAATCCCTTAGTCGCTTTTTATAACTTCCACGGGAAAGATATGCGGGTGATGCTATTTTAAATCAGCACCAGCTATTCTAAACCAGCACCACAGGTATAGTTGTTTACCGGTTTTTGAAATTCTTTTGCGTTTAGTATGCCTGAGCAGTTAGCATAACTTATGGCTACTTTTTTCGGAAAACAAAAGGCCGCTACGTTTTCAAAATAATGAAAAATATGAAAACGTCTCGTAAACAGTTACAAATCCTACGCAAAGAAGCACAATACAACGCCGTAAGAGGCTTTCGAGAAACAATAGACCGCGCAGTAGTTCAAACATAGATAGGATAACACTTTGGACTTTGCAATACAAAAGTAGGAAGTTTGGCATGGTATGTTGCGCTGCAATCCCTTGATATGACATTGTATCTTCTTCCTCGAGTGGGACACCAGGTCGTCTAAGAACCCGATGAATGAACCCTAGTGTCAGAGCTTTTCAACCACCTGCTGCAAGTAGCGGGCCTCTGACATGATTGTGTAACGACCTCCATCATAGACAACAACCGGAACTGACGGCTTAACGTGCTCATCCGAAGCACGAAACCATCTTGCTTTTCGGTCAATCAGGTGGTTCAGTCTGCAATGTCCTAACCAGACGGGGACAAATTCACAAACTGATAATATTAACTTTGTGAGTGACCCCACCGGGAATAGAACCCGGAACCTTCTGCGTCGCAGGCACTCGTATTAACCACTGCGCCACATCAGCTGTCATTGTATGAGATCCTTTCACGTTCATCCATCACTGTGCTCGCAACTTGAAAAGATCCGATAAAATATCATACAAAAAAGCTGACGGCGGCGTCTAAAAACACAGATAACACGACCAACTTAGTAGAGCTCACGTAATGCTGGTTACTGAGAAGTTTCTTCTATATAACAAACGTAAAACTAAGCCACTACGTGATAATATAAAGTTATAATGCGTCAAATGTGATTTGCTAAAGGCAATCTGTTTTTATCAAATACTGCAAAGTCTTGTGATTTCCATGTCTGTGGCCAAGATTAATAAAACAACCCCCTTTTGTGCTCAATTCTAAACGTTCAACAGAATTACGGTAATTTTGCAAAATTAATTCCCTTCATTACAATAAGAGTTATGTTGTTGTCCTCAGGTTTTCACTGAAACAATATTTCTTTGCAAACTGTTTCTTAGGAGTGATAACAATGTTGATAACAGTAAATTATTGTTATGATAACAATAGGTACCTACAAAAGCCGCAATTCAGTAGAACACCGCCAAAGTTTAAAAGGTCAGCTTATAGATTTTGTGTAGGTACCTAAACTATTCCGATCAAATTTTAGGACAGTTCTTGATAGGAAATAATCAATTTGAAATTAATGAAGTTGCTGATACGGTTTTTGTAATAGATAGAGTGATTCAAGAGGAAGGAATATGCCTTTTTCCCCGCGGGAAAATTAGTTGCAGCGGGTGAATAATGAGAGCCGCTAGTCATAATTAAAGCACAGATTAAACTAAAGATGCATACCAAATATTTTCAATGGTATGAATGAAGCAACATAATTCAAAACTACTAAACAGATTTCGAAAATCGTTCAGCGATACAACGAATTATTACATGGAAGCTAATTACCAACCACAAAAAAGTTATGCAGCTTAGTTAGTTCAGTTTTTACGCTGAACTAGGACAGGGAGAACGCAAGACGAAAAGCACCTATATTTGTAACATAAGTAAGTAGGCAACAGTTTCGCTTTCGATTCAGTTCTTCAGTTAAGTAACTGACCTTACTTACACAAAGGTTTGACGAGCTTTGAACGCGTGTCTAGCGTTATTTTATATGAAGTTATATTTTAAACACGCGATCAACATCGGGCTACATAGCTAGTCAGGCTTTTAGTAGCACTCATTTCAGAATATTATTTAAATCACGTTCATAAACGCAATAATGCAAACTAATCAATTACCCAGAGCACTTAAAAACCTACCGAGATGTTATAAATGAAAAAATTAAAAAAATTGCAGCAAAACCGGAGCGCCAAGTTTTTGTAGCACTCTCTGAAGTTGCAAGTAGGGCAATGTTTACTACGTTAGCAGGTCTACCTTTTATCGTAATGCTTTTTCCTAATATAACACTTCAGCTAATAATTGTCTTATTAGACAATTTACGATAGTTTGGAGCGAACGAATGATGTAATTTACCCATTCTTTTGGGATTTTAATGCACTGACAGTCCTATATTATTCTCATGAATTAAACGGTTCAAGCCCCGGGCGATGCATGACATTTTCTCATTTTACCCATTGTTTTTCAAGTAGGTATTCAAGCAATTGTCACAATTTACAAATTTTCTGATTATTCAACATGGGGTTTAGTGTGATGGCAACGACTACCGAAAATATGGCAAATGAACCCACATGACCTCCAAAAAACACACACAAAGTAGGTACTTACTATTCATCCTAATTTCAAAATAAATCGAATCCAAAATCTTAGGCGTAATATATTCATCTAGATTCCCGCTAATGTGAAATTATACTTTTCTTTATTTTCTTCTTTCTAGGCTTGCCATAGTTATGAACGTAACGAACGTTGAAGTCGCGTCTGCAAATTGTAACAAACTTCACTGCGGTTCAATTTGAAAATGGAAGCCCACAGATTTGAAGTAGTTAGCGCAATTTGTTTGATGGAATATTCTCGGTTGATGGAGCTCAATTTAGTAATGGATACTTAGTTTTGGCTGATCATCATCGGCCTTGTTAAGAACCCTTCGTGGACTGTTATCACAGGTGCCTTGTTGGATGAGAGATTAAAACAGATGTACTTTAAATATGGGAAAATGATGAAATGGAAAAGGAACTCACGTGGTTGAAGGCCGGTGTACTTTCCTGCCTGATCTTCTGTTTATCGTGTTGTTTCTGGTGCGTAGATGATAGATAAGCTTAGGCTAGCTTGCCCCGGGGCTCTGAACTTGCTCCATTTCAGTGCTGACTCCGGGCCCGGTGGTTGATTACATATTTTCTTGCTTGCTTCTTTTTTGTGTGGTGGCCTATGCGGCGGCTATTCTCCGAATGTTGGTTAGAGAATGATATCGTGAGTGAATTGAAAGGAGTGAGTGAAAAGGTTTTGAATGGATGGGTAAAAGAGTGGAGCGGGAAATTTAAAGTACATGGTGCATTAACATTTTCCCCCCCCGCTGGCGAAATTTGTTGAGCCAGGAAATCAAAAAATTTTGAAATAAATGTTCACTCCAACCAATAGCATATATTTATATTTACAATGATATGATATGCATAATTTTATAATTATAATGGTATGATGAAATAAAGATGTCTATTAGCTGGTTAAAAGAAATATATGATAACATTATTGCTGAGTACATGAATATATATTATGATGGATATAAATTAAAATTGTAAAAGCTTTATCCTAAATACCAGAAGAAATTGGACAAAGCTTCACAAGAGGTCAATTTGATTGTAGGTACTTGTGAAGTCTTGATAGTAGTAGCAGACCGAGGGTTCTGCCTCATCCGTAGCATGATTGAATCATTTTACCAAAAACGCCAACGCAGTGGGTGGGTACTCTTTTTGTTTATGATAGATAAGTTATAATAACTGGTTGATTAAATTCAAAATCTACTGAAGACAATGTTCATTTGAAACATTGTGATAAATTGGCTAAATACTTTCTAAGCCAATGTGACAAAACTTTTGATGCATTATGTTGATGTAATTATCAGTGTGTTAGTTTATTTATTACTATGTTAATGTAGGCCAGTGGTGACTGGATTCAAAATAATAAATGTCCACATTGGAACGATAACTCAGATTTTGATATGATTTTATTATTGCAAGTAAGTCGCTGAAGTAAGTTTTTATGATGTATGTTTGATTTTTGAATTGAATCATGTTGTGAATAATAATTTTGGAAAAGCCTCCCCCCCAAGAAAATGACAATTAGGTGAGATTCAAAATAGAGCTCATCAGCTAACTTCAAATTAGTTAAATATGTTTTAAGACATTTTTGTTTATAGTATGATTATGATGCTACTACAAATTTTCTTCACTACTTCTGCTAGCACTGCAAATGTTGATTTTGTACCTACTACTTAGCGATGAACTATTTAAATTATGAATTGCTAACAGTTAGAATCTAATTGTTTTGTTCAAAATCCTACCATGAGGTGAAATGTTGACTAATGTAATGATTTTTATGAGTACCTACACAGCATTTTTGAGTCTGCATAGATAGATAAGTACATGATGAAAATGATTGTGTTGTATGAGCCAAACGCATAAGCTGGTGATGATTTACCTAGTTGTGATGATCATTGAATACTAAGAATTTTGATTTAATTGTTTGTTTATTGTTGTTTGATTTATACTTGTTGATAATTACGACCGTTCAAGAGTTTTGCAGCTACTTTATAAGTGTTTTAAATCTTGGAATGTGGGAAAATCACAGATTTTACAGTTCAGTGCAAATGGTTCACAAGAGCTTTGAATAATATGATTAGAAACGAATGAAGAAGCATAAAATCCCCAAATGTTTGTTGGTCAAACTAACTAATCAAGCATTGAACAGTTTTCACTGTATGAATTGAATACGCAACATGAAAACAATCCAACAAGTTTTGAACAACACCCACCTTAGGATTTACAACAACCGATCTGTTGGCTCCTTGCTGATAAATCACTACACTTGTGTTTGATTTTGATAGCACTCTGTTAACAATTTTAAATCACTTTTAAATTCTTGAAAAGAAAAGACACAACACACTAAGTATTTGTTTTAAATTCTTTTCAAAACAAAACCAGAAAGAAAGTTACACGAACGAACGAACGAACTGATTCAGTTCGTTCGTTCGTTACTGAATGATGAATGATTTGATCTCAAACGTCAAAATATTTTGAGTGATTGGTAGTAATTGGTTTTATTCTGGTGGCAACAATGCCAATGCCGGAAACGAACGAATGATGAGACAAAAAGGTGTCGATTCTTGACACGCACTTTCTTAAATTCGAAGGACCTACTTTCTCGAGTGAGAAAGTTACGATGATGAAAAAACAAACTGATATGAAATGAAACTGCAGTGTCGCACACGGCAATAAAAAAAATGTAATAAGAAATGTTCGTTAGTTTTACTAGCTTTGTGTTACGCGAGCAAAACACAAAAAATTTGATTAGTTCGGTGATTGATGATATTAATATGAATGTAGGTATGTAAGTTTAGTTATGATTGATAATATACGAGTGTTATATGTTACACACGAGTTGACTAACGTGAAAATCGACTGTTATTATGAACAATTAATTCTACAGTATGACAAAGTTAAAGGTATCGCATGTTATTTTTTTTTTGGGCTGGTAGTTAAAGTGTTAACACGCATTTTTAATAGCTCTTACAATATTTGATCATTTAAATTAATTAAGAGTAGTAAACATTTACCTCTATGATTAAATAAGTACCTTGTGTCCTTGGTTACACCTGGAGACATTCATTTCCTCTTGATATCTCCACCACTATTCACCAGGAAGTAGGCACTAGTTTCACTACAGTTATGGAACTCTACAGCGAGCTGACAAAATTGGGAGCAGTATTTAAGGCAGACATGGAGCAGTTTCAGAAGAAGATTGACACCAGCCTCTCACAGAAGAGTCTTGAGGCACTTTCAAGTGAGTTTAACAGCTTCAAAAAATTAATGTGGGAGACTCTCAATATGCTAAAGAGGCAGGTTGAGCTTCTGCATCTTGGGCTCGACAGACATGAAATGTCATCTCGCAGGAAGATATTGCTGTTCCATGGTATTCCAGAAGGCAAGGATCCATCCACGGAGGCTGCAGTTTGTAAAGTGATATCCGGACAAATGAAGTTGGTTGGTTTCACTGAGTGTGATATATCATCCTGTCATCGACTGGGGCGCATCTCCAGTAAACCGAGGCCTGTCTTGGTTCGCTTTCAATCCTTCACCAAGCGAAGTCAGGTGTGGGATAGCAAAACTAGCCTCAAGAGCTCTGGTGTCACGGTCTCAGAGTTTTTGACTAAGTCCCGCCACGACGTCTTTAAACGCGCTCGTGACCACTTCGGTGTCAAGCAGTGCTGGACTACAGAAGGCAAGATCACCATCCTTTTGCCTGATAAATCTCGCCGCAAGATTGAGCGCTTGTGTGAGCTTGATGTGCTTATTGAGCAGTTTCCGCCGAGTCATCAAGAGACTGCACCATCTGGCCCTTCTTCCGGTGCTGCCGAGAAACCCAAGCCACCAAAAGCCGCCGCAAAGGCAGATAACAAGGAGCAGGAACCAAGAACGCGAGCAGCAAAAGCAAGTAACGTGAAGCAAAAGTGAACGCCGCCGATGTAAACAAACTGCCAGAGTGTCTTCCGTATTTTGTAGCGTAATACTTGTTCAGTTTCTAAATCATGTTTCCTTATATCGCTCGACTTTCCAGGTAATTTTGAAAAAAGTTGTTTTTAAAATACAAGTCGATGCTATGTAGAAGTAAGGTTATGTGTCAGTGTCAATTTCTTACTTTTTTTTTTTTTTTTCTCTTGTCATGTTGCGTTTCGTTTTAAAATGTTATTGTTATTGTTTTTTTTTTTCTCTAATTTATTTTGAGATTGGTTACTGGCTGGTTTGTGAATAGTTATTAAAACAATCCTGTAAACTGAATGTAACCGGGCAGTGTGATCAGGGATATTATTTTATTCTTGTTTAGTGAAGTAGGTTTAGGATATATATATATATATATATATATATTTTATATTATTATTTTATTTATTCTATATATTTATATCTTTTAATGTATGATTTTGAAGATTCTTTTTTCTCCTGCTCTTCTTCTTGCTCTTCCGATAGGGACTACGCTAGTGCCTTTTCTGATGACTCTCTTCTTCTTTGTGATCACTTGCGGTCTAGACTACAAAGAAAAGTAAGGCACTTGAATATAGTTCACATAAATGCTCAAAGTGTACCTGCACATTACTCCGACATTCTGTCTTCATTCGATCCTTCTGTCGTCGATGCGGTCTTGATTTCAGAAACTTATCTTAAGCCCCCTCTTGCATCCGCTCAGTATAATTTGCCAGGATATCGACTCTTGCGCAACGATAGGATCGGTAAAGGAGGAGGTGGTGTCGCTATTTATCTCCGGTCAGAACTTCCTTGTAAAATTGTTGACACATCTGCCAATCCTTATAAATTGACTGCTGAACACTTATTTGTTGAAGTCACTTTCCAACATTCGAAGATTCTTTTGGGCGTCTTTTACAGTGCGTCATCTAAAATCAACTACTTCTCCTCACTTGAGTCCAAACTCGAAATGCTTTCTCCACTATATGACGAAACTATAATCCTTGGCGACTTTAATACCTGCCTTTTAAAAGCTGATGATCGCGCCGAAAATCTGCAGTCCATAGTCTCTTCCTTGAGTCTGCATATTCTTCCTCTATCTGCCACTCACCATGCTCCCCAGTATCCAAATCCTTCCTTATTAGACCTCATCCTTGTTTCCAATCCTGATCTGGTCGTTAATCATGGTCAGCTTACAGCGCCCTTTTCCTATCACGACCTTATCTATCTTTCCTACAAAATCCGTCCTCCCAAACCAAAGCCTAAATTCCTTCTCCTTCGCAGTTTTAGAGGTATAGACATGGAAAGCTTGCTTTCTAGTGCTCTCAGTGCTAACTGGTCTGGTGTTTTTGATCAGCAGACAGTGGATGGGAAGGTAGCTGCGTTCGGCAACACGTTGACTGCTCTATATGACACCCACGCTCCACTTAAACGTGTTAAAGTAAGGCGGCCTTCAGCTCCGTGGTTGACTGATGAGATAAAAAGAATGATGGCTAAAAGGGACAAGGCGAAACGAGCGTTGAAAAGGCACCCATCAGAAGATAATTTAAATTATTATAAAAAGCTTCGAAACTGCTGCAGTCGGATGTGTAGAGATGCTAAACGACGCCACATTCACAACAATATTGAAAATCTGCCAAACTCCCAGGTCTGGCGATTTTTAAAAACGCTAGGGATCGGTAAACCTTCTCATGAAAGCGCACTTGACATTGATCTTAATGCACTCAATATCCACTTTTCCGCACCTCCAGTCACAATAGAGGACAATGTCAAGTCTGCAACTTTGAACCAGCTTTCAATATTACCGCTTCCTAATTGTACTCCCTTTTCTTTCACCCCGGCTACAGGAAGAGACGTTAGAAAATCCCTTCAATCCATATCCACCAGGGCAGTGGGTGACGATGGTATTCACCTACAGATGATACTGCCGCTACTTGATGTCTTGGTTCCTGTCATTACCCACATCATTAACTTCTCCTTAGAGACTAGCTGCTTTCCATCTATATGGAAAAAAGCGCATGTCATTCCTTTACCTAAAACTTCCAATCCCGAATCCTTTTCACAGTTTCGTCCAATATCCATTCTTCCCATCCTTTCCAAAGTCTTGGAGAGCATCGTGCAGAGACAGTTGTCTTTATTTCTAAATCGCAATAACCTACTAAGCCAATACCAATCTGGGTTTCGTCCAGGGCACAGTACGGTTACAGCACTCCTTAAGGTTACAGATGACATTCGCCAAGCAATCGACAACAAACAGTTGACCATTCTCGTACTCTTGGACTTTAGTAGCGCCTTCAACTCTGTCGATTTCGATGTTCTCCTAGGTATCCTTCATTCTCTCAACGTTTCTCAACCTGTAGTGAGATGGTTTGATTCATATCTTCGGGGTCGCTCGCAGTGTGTCCGGCATGATGATTTTACATCCGATTGGTGTGATCTCGCAGCTGGCGTTCCCCAGGGAGGCGTCCTTTCTCCGCTCTTATTTTCAATTTTTATTAATGCACTGACCAAAGTAATTTCATCTCATCATCATCTCTATGCAGACGACTTGCAGCTGTATCGTCACTTTAGCGCTAATGATGTTCAGCAGGCTGTGTCTGAAATTAATCATGATCTGGCCAGGGTCTGCGATTGGGCGAAATCGTTTGGACTACTTGTTAATCCTGCTAAATCGCAGGCTCTAATTATTGGAAGCACCTTTATGCTGAACTCTCTAACGCAACACATTATACCGCCAGTTATCTATGATGGGACTCAGATAAATTATATGCCCAAGGCTAAAAATCTCGGTGTAATAATCGACTGCAAGCTCTCCTGGGTCAGTCATATCAATGAAGTTAGTAGGAGGGTGCACTATTCATTTCAGTCTTTAAAGCGTTTGCAGAAGTTCTTACCTCTGCAAACGAAAATTCTCCTTGCACAATCCCTTCTACTTCCACTTCTTGATTATGCAGATGTGTGTTTTCTAGATGCCACGGAGGAAATGCTAAATAAGTTGGAGAGACTGCAGAATTTGTGCATACGATTTATATATGGATTGAGAAAGTACGATCACGTCTCACAGTTCAGGGCAAAATTAAAATGGCTACCAATCAGACGCCGTCGTGACGTACATGTGCTATGCACTCTGTATCGCACTCTCAATAACCCTGCCACACCGCTTTATCTCCGTGAGCGGTTCCAATACATGGTCCCTCGTGGGCAACCTTGTCGGACCATCAGAACTCACCTCCTTAGAATCCCTACGCACACATCCAGTTGCTATGGCAGCTCGTTCACAGTGCACTCTGTGCGGTTGTGGAACGCCTTGCCGCATGAAATCTTGGCAAGTCCGTCGTTGGAGGTGTTCAAGAGAAGAGTTAAGGATCATTTTCTCTCCTTATGAATGTATCCTTCATGTCATATAATAATTTATATATCTGTTGATTGTATATATATGTATATTATATAAATATATATAATGTAGGTATTATATTTTAAGTAGGTATATGTATGTTTATTTAAATTGCGTACACTTTTGCCCGCTAATTTAGATCAAAGTGTCCTATCAGCTGGTAAGCTGGAAGACAACTCAATGTTTTTTTGAGTTAAGCTCGCCTTTGTACATGTTTTTTCTGTATGTGTTTTCTGTAAAATTTCTGTGTACAATAAAGAATATATATTGTTTTCAGTACAACATCGGTACTTCATTAAAATCATTCATTTTGTGTTAATTGCTCGACACATGCAGCGAGCAATTAATATTAATAACATATTAGTATGATGTGTAGGTATAACATGCGATACTTGCACGTCTTATCATCATATCATCATCATGGTTATAGGTATATATTCTTTATTGTACACAGAAATTTTACAGAAAACACATACAGAAAAAACATGTACAAAGGCGAGCTTAACTCAAAAAAACATTGAGTTGTCTTCCAGCTTACCAGCTGATAGGACACTTTGATCTAAATTAGCGGGCAAAAGTGTACGCAATTTAAATAAACATACATATACCTACTTAAAATATAATACCTACATTATATATATTTATATAATATACATATATATATAATCAACAGATATATAAATTATTATATGACATGAAGGATACATTCATAAGGAGAGAAAATGATCCTTAACTCTTCTCTTGAACACCTCCAACGACGGACTTGCCAAGATTTCATGCGGCAAGGCGTTCCACAACCGCACAGAGTGCACTGTGAACGAGCTGCCATAGCAACTGGATGTGTGCGTAGGGATTCTAAGGAGGTGAGTTCTGATGGTCCGACAAGGTTGCCCACGAGGGACCATGTATTGGAACCGCTCACGGAGATAAAGCGGTGTGGCAGGGTTATTGAGAGTGCGATACAGAGTGCATAGCACATGTACGTCACGACGGCGTCTGATTGGTAGCCATTTTAATTTTGCCCTGAACTGTGAGACGTGATCGTACTTTCTCAATCCATATATAAATCGTATGCACAAATTCTGCAGTCTCTCCAACTTATTTAGCATTTCCTCCGTGGCATCTAGAAAACACACATCTGCATAATCAAGAAGTGGAAGTAGAAGGGATTGTGCAAGGAGAATTTTCGTTTGCAGAGGTAAGAACTTCTGCAAACGCTTTAAAGACTGAAATGAATAGTGCACCCTCCTACTAACTTCATTGATATGACTGACCCAGGAGAGCTTGCAGTCGATTATTACACCGAGATTTTTAGCCTTGGGCATATAATTTATCTGAGTCCCATCATAGATAACTGGCGGTATAATGTGTTGCGTTAGAGAGTTCAGCATAAAGGTGCTTCCAATAATTAGAGCCTGCGATTTAGCAGGATTAACAAGTAGTCCAAACGATTTCGCCCAATCGCAGACCCTGGCCAGATCATGATTAATTTCA
Organism: Phthorimaea operculella; assembly: GCA_024500475.1. NCBI lineage: Eukaryota > Metazoa > Arthropoda > Insecta > Lepidoptera > Gelechiidae > Phthorimaea > Phthorimaea operculella. The sequence goes on from JANFCV010000157.1 coordinate 677,819, forward strand.
TACACAGTCTGCTGAACATCATTAGCGCTAAAGTGACGATACAGCTGCAAGTCGTCTGCATAGAGATGATGATGAGATGAAATTACTTTGGTCAGTGCATTAATAAAAATTGAAAATAAGAGCGGAGAAAGGACGCCTCCCTGGGGAACGCCAGCTGTGAGATCACACCAATCGGATGTAAAATCATCATGCCGGACACACTGCGAGCGACCCCGAAGATATGAATCAAACCATCTCACTACAGGTTGAGAAACGTTAAGAGAATGAAGGATACCTAGGAGAACATCGAAATCGACAGAGTTGAAGGCGCTACTAAAGTCCAAGAGTACGAGAATGGTCAACTGTTTGTTGTCCATTGCTTGGCGAATGTCATCTGTAACCTTAAGGAGTGCTGTAACCGTACTGTGCCCTGGACGAAACCCAGATTGGTATTGGCTTAGTAGGTTATTGCGATTTAGAAATAAAGACAACTGTCTCTGCACGATGCTCTCCAAGACTTTGGAAAGGATGGGAAGAATGGATATTGGACGAAACTGTGAAAAGGATTCGGGATTGGAAGTTTTAGGTAAAGGAATGACATGCGCTTTTTTCCATATAGATGGAAAGCAGCTAGTCTCTAAGGAGAAGTTAATGATGTGGGTAATGACAGGAACTAAGACATCAAGTAGCGGCAGTATCATCTGTAGGTGAATACCATCGTCACCCACTGCCTTGGTGGATATGGATTAACAAACAATGCACGCACGAGTGTCGCATGTTACACTCGAGCTGATATAACTTGAACGCTGATGTTACGAACAAGTTTGCTATGATTAAAGTTACAAGTGTCGCATGTTACACTTGAACTTTATGATGATGATGAGAAGTGCAAGTATCGCATGTTATACCTACACAACCCGATGATATGATATGAATGAATGCGATATTAATTGCTCGCTGCGTGTGTCGAACAATTAACACGCGATTTATGTTAAGTACTGCATGTTATACTTAACAAGTTTGCTATGAGTAAAGTTACAAGTGTCGCATGTTACACTTGAACCTTATGATGATTATGCGAAGTGTAAGTATCGCATGTTATACTTACACAACACTGATATGATATGAATGTTATTGAAATTAATTGCTCGCTGCGTGTGTCGAGCAATCAACCCAAAATGTATGATGATATGAGTGTTATGGGTATTAATTGCCCGCTGCGTGTGTCGCGCAATTAATACGACGAGATTTATTATGATTTAATGTTATTCATATTAACTGCTCGCTGCGTGTGTCGAGCAGTCAACAGAAAATGTATGATGATATGAATGTTATTGTAATAATTGCACGCTGCGTGTGTCGTGCAAGTAATACAAGATTTATGATTATGATATGAATATGTACCTAGCGTACACTTGTTTACATTAGGTACATATGCATGCGTTCTCGAGAATAGCCACCCACAGACCCGGTAACACGGAAACCGGAATGAATGATTTGAATGACCTTGGAATGAACTTGAAATGAACAGCGTGAATCGCGTGTTTCATTCGAACTTGTTGGAACAAGATAAATAAATAAAATGAAAATGTTGGAAATAGTTAAAAATATGCTTGGATATGATAAAATATGATAGAAAACATAAAAATATGCTATGAAATGATATGCGTTTTATGAATTACACACGATAAATGTCAAATATTAATGAATTTTGCTGTTGGTTTTTTGAACAAAATGGTGGACCGAAAATTTTCCAACAAGACAAACCGGTAGAAATTTAGAAAATCTGGCTCGACTGACCAAAATGTTAAGAACCCTTCGTGGACTGTTATCACAGGTGCCTTGTTGGATGAGAGATTAAAACAGATGTACTTTAAATATGGGAAAATGATGAAATGGAAAAGGAACTCACGTGGTTGAAGGCCGGTGTACTTTCCTGCCTGATCTTCTGTTTATCGTGTTGTTTCTGGTGCGTAGATGATAGATAAGCTTAGGCTAGCTTGCCCCGGGGCTCTGAACTTGCTCCATTTCAGTGCTGACTCCGGGCCCGGTGGTTGATTACATATTTTCTTGCTTGCTTCTTTTTTGTGTGGTGGCCTATGCGGCGGCTATTCTCCGAATGTTGGTTAGAGAATGATATCGTGAGTGAATTGAAAGGAGTGAGTGAAAAGGTTTTGAATGGATGGGTAAAAGAGTGGAGCGGGAAATTTAAAGTACATGGTGCATTAACATTTTCCCCCCCCGCTGGCGAAATTTGTTGGCCAGGAAATCAAAAAATTTTGAAATAAATGTTCACTCCAACCATTAACAGGCCTCATACGTCTGTGACAGACGATTCATTCAGTGCAAGACTTTTCATAGCTATTATAGATAGGTACGTTACGGGAGCGGCATGACTATCCGTCCGTACGCTCTACAAGTGAAGTGGAATTGGGGACTGGCATAATATGCATGTTTTGATGTATTTTGTTATAAGGCAAAAAATATAAAAAAGGTTATTAGAAACTGATATTATTCATGAATATTTTATGCTTCTTCTCCTTGGCGTAAGCCTTTGGCATGAGTGTGTGTATGTATAGCCACCGCCGCCGCAGTATAAAAATAGGCAGCGACAGTGACCGCTAGTGTAACGTGCCCTTCAAAGCACGGAACCATCTTTCTTATGGACAACAGCGATGAAACAAATTAGCAATCTGCAGTAGGTAGATAAAACGCAAACATACAAACTGGACATCGGGATTAAGTCGTATTTGGTAGCAAAGCAACAATAGACTTTATTTCATAGCATTATACTGATTTTAACAGCTGTCAAATATGGCCTTTTGGAACGGCCGTACTGTGCACGTTTAAGGGCTAGGTATCTATCTTTTAATTTTTAAAATGAATTCGGAGCATTTTCATATTAAAAATTCCCCGCGCTAAGTAACGGATTTCATCACATAACATTCTGCCAATATTTAAAATTGTAGGACTGATATTACATTGATAATATAGGGACTGAAGAGATACCGGTTCAGAATAGCATCAGCCCATATTTCTAGTAGAAATTTTCTACTCTTAGGTGTTAAAAAAGGCGACGAAAGGTTGAATCCAGGGAATGGGCAGTAGCGTTCCCTGTGTATGGAACAACTTGCACTGCGCTCGCCAATCCGCCTGCCCGGCGTAGTGAGTACCTAGGTATAGCAAATAAATCGGTTTGAGCCTATGTCCAGCAGTGGACCGTGGTGGCTAAGAAGAAAATTGAAGGGGACGGCTGGAAGAAGTGACTAGATGGTGAAAATAGGAGATTGTGCCTATGGTGTACCCTAGGATAGTTGACTGTTACAGGCTGATTTGTGATTTGATTACAATATTTTTTTAGAAAACTTGCAAAATTTTCTACCGCGGGTAGAATTTAAACCTTTGACTTTCGCCATTACTCGTAGTACCGGCGACGCATTTTCCATCTGGGCCACCGCGGCTCCATCGCTGCCTGTGAAATTATGCAAGTGTACAATAAAGCTTAAACTAAAGGTATCTTGTACAATGTACAGTCTGCAACATAATACGGTGTCCGATCTGGACCGATCTGACGATAATCCGCTGTCATGTCGAGGCTTTATTGTATAGGGAATGTAGGGGTTATGGCGCAGTGACAAGCGAAGCGGGTGGAAGACAATGACACCAATCCGGGACATAAATTCTCTTAACTTAAATTAGACTTCTTTTCACCAAATAGGTTTAAAAAGGTTTAAAAAGGGATAGAAGTTTAAGTCATGTCACGGTTAAAAATGTCAAAAGGTTCTTCGTTAATTCTAGTCAATTTAGTCGCCCGCCATTGTTTTTATCGTCGATTTATATTGACAAATAAGGCGCATTTTGCGTCAAATTATAAGACAATTTCAGTTGTGATCAGTTGTGATCATCTCCTATCCTTTTCCAAACCTTTTTGTCAGAAAGTGACAGAACTAATTTAAGGTAAGTTGTTCGACCCAATGTTCCGCGGGGTAAGTTATTTAGTTTCATAGTCCCTTGACCTCCTTTCGGCTTGTTATACCCTTTTTGTTACTCCCTGTAGATATGGTTGTTTCGATCTATCTCTAGATTAAAAACCATCCATCTCACTACCGCATTTCTTTTGCAGATATGGATTCTTAATAAATTTTGAAAGACGAACTAAAATCGCGCTTTAACTTATTATGTTCTCACCCCAATGTTCAGCGACCGGTAAAACAAGAGGCCCTATTGTCAAGTCTTCTACCTACAGATACTGCATTACCAACTTAAATCTGCACCTGGTACAACTCAAAACCCATAACGCTCCTTAATCACCCCATCAAAACCGGCAGCAAACGTAACTTTGTACGAAGATACGGCAGGACAAACTTATAAATGCTGGTGAAAAAATGCGGGACAGTAGCAAAGGATTTAAGAAGTCAGTTTTTGAGAAGCAAATATAAGTTTGTAGACGGTTTCAGTGCTGATGGTTAAGCACTCGATGTAGCCTTTATCTTAGATTAAAAAGGGGGTGCTTTCCCCAGGGTAGGTTCGTAACAGGTGTTGAAAACCCTTAACAGTGTATTCACCCTAGCGAGAAACTTTTAGCATCATTGATAGATTTTGAGTAGGATAATAAATGGTAATGTTCTAGGGGTTTAAACATGAAATATGACGCTTGGTAAAAGCAAGTTGTTTGAGTAACACTTATTACGCCTACCGAACTATGACTCGAAGGTTATGATGAGGTGTAGGTATAACAAATAGACAATAGACTAAGAAACTGACATATAGTCGGAGAGCCCAGGGGGTAAGTGGCTATCTCATAAGGTACCACAATAGGATAGGTTTGGATCGTTAACCAAGGCTTAAACAAGTCGTATGACCCAGGTCTGCCAGAGCCAATCCTGCCGAAACATAAAAATAATCGATATTTTTCAGAGTCATTTTTTCGTAAAAAATATGTCATAAGGTACCACAATGAAAGTGCTGGCATCAGTTAACCATTGAAAAATTATGTAAAAAAAGCTTGGTCTGCCACTGCGCATCCTGCCGGAAGTGCTTGGCAGACCTCTCCAAAGATGCCCTTCCGACACCTCTAAACTATCTCATCGGGTACCACGACGCGACCACCACAACATAATAGCCAAGATCACTCTGACAATAGATCCCAAGGTCTGCCAGGCCTAAACTTGCCGCATCCTAGTGTTTCAGACATTTGAAGTTGTAGGTCCAGTGTATGAAAAATGACCTATATCTTTTTCCCCCCGTGTTTGATTTTGATGGTGCCTTAATACGAAATGCTCTCCATAATGAGGAGCTTCGAGTCATATAGGACAGTTGGGTAGAGGGTTTCAGTATTGAACGCAATCCTGTCAAGAAGTTTGAAATGGAGGTTTGGTCTATGAAAACTGGCCTATATCTTAATCCCCCCGGGTTTGATTTTGATGGCGCCTTAATATGAAATGCTCTCCATAACTAGGAGCTTTGAGTCATATAGGTCAGTGAGGAGGAGGGTCTCTGTATTGTACACAATGCTATCAAAAAGTGTGAAATTGTAGGTTAAGTGTATGAAAACTGGCCTATTCGATAACTTCTGCAGATTTTATCAGTTAAAATTGTCATATCATATATTTTCATATTTAGTAGGATTGTGCACAGAACAGATACCTTCTATCCAATTGACCTATACAAATCGAATCTCCTAATCATTACGAGCATTTCATACCAAGGCACCATCAAAATCAAACCAGTGGGGGAAAAGATATAGGCCAGTTTTCATACACTTAACCTACAATTTCACACTTTTTGACAGGATTGTGTACAATACAGAGACCCTCCTCCTCACTAACCTATATGACTCGAAGCTCCTAGTTATGGAGAGCATTTCATATTAAGGCGCCATCAAAATCAAACCCGGGGGGAATAAGATATAGGCCAGTTTTCATAGACCAAACCTCCATTTCAAACTTTTTGACAGGATTGCGTTCAATACTGAAACCCTTCACCCAACTGTCCTATATGACTCGAAGCTCCTCATTATGAAGAGCATTTCGTATTAAGGCACCATCAAAATCAAACACGGGGGGAAAAAGATATAGGTAATTTTTCATACACTGGACCTACAACTTCAAATGTCTGAAACACTAGGATGCGGCAAGTTTAGGCCTGGCAGACCTTGTGATCTATTGTCAGAGTGATCTTGGTTATTATGTTGTGGTGGTCGCGTCGTGGTACCCGATGAGATAGTTTAGGGGTGTCGGAAGGGCATGTTTGGAGAGGTCTGCCAAGCACTTCCGGCAGGGTGCGCAGTGGCAGACAAAGCTTTTTCTACATAATTTTTCAATGGTTAACTGAAGCCAGCACTTTCATTGTGGTACCTTATGACATGGGTATCATGTGTATTGCAATTTTAGGCGACAGGCTGACAACCTGTCACTATAGCGATACACGACAATAGCTGAAACGGCCCTCAAATATGTGTCAGACGTGGCGATAACGACCGTACTTTTACGGCCGTTGACGCTCTGCCTACCCCGCAAGGGATAAAGGCGTGATGTATGTATGTACCTTATGACATAATTTTTACGAAAAAATATCTTCAAAAAATATCGATTATTTTTATGTTTCGGCAGGATTGGCTCTGGCAGACCTGGGTCATACGACTTGTTTAAGTCTTGGTTAACGATCCAAACCTAGCCTATCGTGGTACCTTATGAGATAGCCACTTACCCCCTGGGCTCTCCAACTAATACCCAATATTACCCAACTTCTTTCAAAATAACCTTGCATTTCTCCTGCCCATGTTTTTTCCAAACATTCGACAAAAACATCTGTGCATGGCAGCGGCGTGGCCATATATTTTTCTCTATGATTTTTTTTCAGCGACCGATGGAATATAATGTTTCGGTCCAATGAAAACATACGCACAGGAGACGAGGCTTAATAAGTTCAAAGCATAGCACAGAATCGCCATAGATAAAAGTAAATAGATAGAATGTAATGTAAATAGATACCTAACTACCGAGTCTACCGACGTAAACATTGGCAGGAGTCCAGCTATAAAATACTCATCAACTAAATTGCCAGTATTTTAAGGGACACAACAATGCTCTGAAATATCCAATTTCTTAGCTAAAATCGTAACAATGAAGCCCGACGTCTAATAAATGCCTTTTTATTGTCATTTCATTGGCTATAGACGGAAGACACTCGAGGACAAAGAATCCGATGCAACCCTAGATATTTATTAGTCGGAGATAGTGCTGCTTCGCTATTACGATAAAAGCGCGATATTTGTGAGTGTGTGTGTGTAAAGAGTAAAAAAAAACTTAGATAGAAATTACACCGCAATATAATCCTCTAGTTACAAAAGAGCTTTCATGAGTCAGTTTGGATCATCAGTGTTCATCTAACAATCGGAACTTTTTCCACCACTTTTGACTTAGACCAGGTGATCAGGTCGGTTCAGAACTGTTGTGATTTTATATCGAACTCTTTTGTACACAGCTGCGCCCTCTATCTTGTTAGTAGGTTGACTACTGAAAATAAATGAATGCTCTTTTCACTGTCACAGAACTTACGGTGGTTTTACTTTAGGTTATTGTACACAGCTGCGCCCTCTATCTTGTTAGTAGGTTGACTACTGAAAATAAATGAATGCTCTTTTCACTGTCACAGAACTTACGGTGGTTTTACTTTAAGAACTTTTGAACAAGGGGAAAAAACTAGTAGGGATAAAGTTTACTTAAGTGTACTTAAACGATTCCTAGGGTCTCAGCAAGATGCTACGCATAGAAATAAAACGCTACGCTACTTTTCGTCTTTTGTTCACATTTCTCTGTCCGCGAGTGTATCCCTATACAATACACGTCAGAGGCACGGTTTCCTTCTCCCGGCAAGGCCCACTTTTTCCATTTATTAGCTACTTTTATTAATATATCGGGCATTTATAAGACGTTGGAAACGACAACAATTTTGCTCTCCCAATTTTGTTTTCGCATTCACATTGAGGGCTGCTAGGGTAGACACACATAATTATTAGGGTTGCTACCTACTTAATCATGCCTTAGCTACCTACCTACTACTACTGCTACAGCCACAACAGTGTAGTGCTGGACATGGGCCTCCACCTTTTCGGGAGGTACAGCCATATCCACCATGCTTAGCTAGCGCAGAGCAAGATTCCTCAGCCTTCAACAACGATCAGACTTGCGCATAGTGTTTGGCATGCTCACAGGGCACTGCCAACTGAATAAGCATCTTTTCACCATCAACGCAACAGACAGCCCATTGTGCAGGGGCTATCTGGACGCGGAAGAAACGGCCTCTCACTTAATCCTGGCATGCGAGGGAGTAGCTAACCACCGGGCACAAATCCTCGATAGTCTCGGGTCGCTCCAGGAAGCTTGTGAACGTCCGAGGAGACTTCTGAGCTTCTGGAAGGAGCTGGGTTGGCTAACGTAGTCAACCGTCCCACCCAACGCATAAAGGACCACCTTTGAGTCTAAATGCGGAAGAGGGAGACCACAATACAATACAATAGCGCAGAGCAAGATGTTTCATTCACAGGGAACGCTGCTGCCGATTCCCTGGACCCCTCGGTAGAATTGGGGTGACGCTATTCTAAGCCAGCGGCACAACACGGCTACCTAATGTAAAGCAAAGTCATCATCTTCCTGCCCTTATTCCAATTACTTGGGGTCGGCGCAACACGTTTCGTTGAACACAAAATCGTGTTGCAAAAGGATTTGTCTGAATTTTACGACCGGCCGCCTACCAGACGTCAACCCTCCTTGGGAATGCTTTTGTGGTGGATTAACCGTCACCAAACGGTTGGCCCTGGCTGTTTGGGTCGGGTTTGTCCCTCGGTCGCCTCTTAATACCCCCACGGGAAGAGAGGGGGTGGAGCTATTCTACTTTGCCGGCACCACACGGCCTCTTTGCCGGCACCACACGGCCTCTTTGCCGGCACCACACGGCCTTGCCGGCACCACACGGCCAAAGTAGGTCGGTACCTATAGGTGTCTAAGTTTATTTCTTGTAGGTATCTACATAGCATGCCTTAGCTGTACCTACCTACCTACCTACCTACTGTGACGCAAAGCAACACAGCACAGCGAAAATAAAACCGAGGTCTGCAGTCGACGTCTATTATTGTCACTGCGGAATATTGCAAGAGTATTCTTATTGTTTAATATTGTAGCGGTACCCGAGAGTTTGCTGTGATATTTTGTTACTGTGACTTTTCGTACAGGCGCAGATACGTGATTCACTCTCTCTCTTCGTGTGAGACACCGAGTCGTCTAACAACCCGATGCACTCTGTTGCCAGTTTTACAATCGCTTACTACAAGTAGCAGGCCTCTGACATGGCTGGTAACGACCGCCGTGATTCCAAAGGGAATTTTAAGTACCTACCTACCTACCTAAATCACCCAAAATATAAACTTGACTTTCCAAGACAGTTATATTCTTGCCACCTACCTACTTACTTAATTGAATTGGAATAAAGTACTTGTACCTGTAATGTAATACATATTGGCTATCATACATAACATAGGTAATCATATAATCATAAGGCTCTGGTGTCTGTGATTTTTTGCATATGCACAACTCTTTTAGGTGCATAATGTCCATTTTGCAAAATGTCCAGTGGTGAAAAAATGTCCAGCTTGCATAGTGTCCAGTTTGCATAATGACCAGTTTCCAAAATGTCCAGTTTGTAAAAAGGTTCAGTTTGCAATTAGTCCAGTTTATTTGAAATACTGGGTGACTTACCCATGCGTTTTGAGGAAAGTTGTTTGGTTTCATGGTCTGAACTCGCAACTTAATATCGCTTAAAAATTGTATTAATTAATTAATTTTGCAAACTGAACATTTTTCAAATTAAATAATTTTAAAACTGGACATTATGCAATTAGACATTTTGTAAACTGGTCATTTTACAAACTGGACATTTTGCAAACTGGTCATTATGCAAACTGGTATTTTTTTCACCACGGGAGATTTTGCAAAATGGACATTATACACCTAAAGGGCACACCTAGTATATTAAGATTTACCTACCTATTTCCTTTTCGGTGTGCTAGCGGCTAAGAATACCTAAGTACTGCTAGCCACCCCTTGTCCACTCAGGGTGTTTCATAAAAGGCGACATTGAGATTTTTACCTCGGCTGAATTTCTGTCAACTATGGTCCACCACATGGTGGCGGTGACATCACCTACAATAGCATTCCCAAAGAGAAACATAGCCCAATCTAACGCCAAATCCTTTTGCTACCAACATGGTTTTGTGTTCCAACAAAACATGTTGCCCCAACTGATTGGGACAAGCGCAAGAAAATAATAATTTCCTTCCTGGGAAGTTCAATTTCTTTTTACCTACCTACTACTTACTGAAAACGACTCGCGTCAATAAAGTGGTACCTACTTACCTACTGGTAGATACATAATTATTTGCGACAGCTCTTATAAAAATTGTAACTGATTAGTTTAAGTAGGTAGGTAGGACCTATAGGCTAGGTTAGGTACCTAGGTAGGTACCTGAGCTGTATCTATCCTTAATGCCTAGATCTAGAAGATAGCTAGGTAGGTAGGTAGGTGGGTAATAAATCATAATTACCTACTTTGCCATTTTTGGCTTAGAAAAAGAAGACCAGCGTCACATTCATTGGGAAGACTCTAAGCCAGTATAATAAGTCTAGTCCCCGTTGAGTAGGGAAAATTTCCGTAGGTAAGTAGGTAGGTAATTTTCACGAGGTGATAAGTAGGTATGTAGGTATTATACCTTCGCGAGATGCCGTGTCGTGTGGTGCCGCCGAGTAGCGTCACCCCATTTCTACCGGTGGGGGTCGTAAGAGGCTACCGAGGGATAAACCCGACCCAAATAGCCAGGGCCAACCGTATGGTGGCGGTTAATCCACCACAAGAACATTCCCAAGGAGGGTTGACGTCTGGTAGGCGGCCGGTCGTAAAATTCAGCCAAATCCTTTTGCAACACGATGTTGTGTTCAACGAAACGTGTTGCGCCGACCCCAAGTAATTGGGATAAGGGCAGGAAGATGATGGATGATAAATAGGTATTATACCTACGCGAGTAGCGTAGCTGAGTAGCGTCACCCCATTTCTACCCGTGGGTGTCGTAAAAGGCGACTAAAGGATGATTCATGGAAGCAACGTTCTTAGTGACTACCTACCTATCTGCAACACCTTGCACTGCGCTCGCCAATCTGCCTGCAATGTGTGGTGGGTGAGTACCTATGGCAATGCTCTTGGGGGAGGCCCATATCCAGCAGCGGACTGTTGTGGCTGTAGTAGTAGAAGTAGGTGCAGACAGGCAGGGGAGGCGGCGGTCTCCTGCCTAGTGCCTGACCATTGAAAGGCACCATCATCTAATCAGCAAAAGCCTTCATCTATTCGGTCAGGCCTTCAAATATCTATACGATATGTTGTAGTTGTACCTATGTACGGACTTGGACGGACGGTAGGTACTCCGTCCGGACCACCTTACCTACCTACCCCTAGACTAGATCTACCCAATGTAACATGTAAACTATCTATCAGAAAATGTGACTACCTACTGACCTGATTATCCGTATCCAGAATACGCCAACAACAATACAGCACCCGACCAGAGACCAAGAACTGCTCCAGGCTCCTGGTGTCTTCGTAAAAACCTTTAGGAAACCACAAAATCATGATGCACTGTACAATTACACTCTCCACACAAACTTTTCACAACAAGATTCGATCACAGAGACGTTCGGGATCACTCACAATCACAAATTAGGGGCAACTTATCGAAAAAGACGCGAACAGCTAGTTTTGCAAAATTGCAAATAAAGTTTGAAAACGACGTACCTACGGCCGGCCGCTCGCCATTTTTGTTTTGTTTGACCAAGTTTTGACTTTTTTTTCCCTTGTGCAAAAACCAAAAACGGGGTTCGCAAATTATGGCGTCAGCCAATCAGACACGGAGTAATTTCTTTGAAAAGGCCTCCTTAACGCCATCTCTTGCGCCTTCGGTTAAACATCAATTTCACAAATCGAGCGCGATCTTCAAGCTTCTAAACAAAGACAGAGGCGGCGTATTTTTGTAACATTAGCGTCAAATTCGTATGCGCAATACTGCAACTATAGTCCGACAGGTTCGTGCGCGACCTTCCTGCGGGGTACAGACGGTGGGGGGGGGGGGCGAGGAAACACGTCATTTTAATATGACGTGCGGGTGCGGCGCGGATGCGCGCGTTTCCCTTCCCCGCTACCCGCTGACATCACCCCTCCCAACGTCTGTCACCTCTAGGGAGGGTCGAGCACGAACTTGCTGGACATACCTAATTAATCACAAATTAATCACACTTTATACCTACTAACCTTGCGTACCTACTACCAGTCTGCGAAACTTTGCTTGCGAATGTCGCCACGACTTGTCTTTATTCCCATCTACCTATCGCACATTCTACTACACGAGTTTAATAACAAATACGATAAGCCATTCACATCACATGCAAAGCTTTTTACCCGACTGGCGACAGCCTTAGAAGGAGGTTTGGATTAAAATTTTCTATTAACTTTGTTGCGTTTTCTATTTCAACAAGCGCCATTCGGTACAATTTTAATTCACCAAACTAAAACTACCTACAATGCAAAAGCACAGAAAACTACAGCAATATAAACCGGGTGGCAATGTGCGAGCGAGAGACAATTTAAATTCTATTAGACAGCGAAACTTTTGCTTGCTTTTTTCCGTTCTCGTTTCCTATAACAGCGAATTTTAGACGGTGTCGTCGCCAAAGTGACGAAAGTTTAGAGTGGATAAGAGTGTTTTTTTTAGGATATTGGAAAGTCGATTGGTATCTATAATAGGTACGTACTACGATAGAATTATTTCCAATCAAGGAGGCGTATTTTTGGATCATTGATCCGATTTGTCTGATCGCGGCTAGAAGGTACAGTCACAGTACAGTCCAGCAATAAAGAGTAGAAATTAAATAAAATGGAACTCAATTTTTTTCATAAATTGTTGCCATTCATAGTCAATGTTACCATTTAATTTTGAATTTTCATACAACGTGGCGCCCTCATTTTTTGTCTACTCTTTTTTGCTGGACTGAACCTACAGCGTGTAACACCATAAGAGTAAACGGTAGTGTTTATTATTTATTCTTATGGTAACGCGTTAAATATTATTCTACTACATCACACATACACACACACACACACAGATAACTCTAATAGGTACATATCTAGTAGAAAAAGTTGTGATGGAATATTGATCGTTACAGTTTTGCGCATATGAATTGTATTTCTACGAATTCAAAATTTACTGGTGCAATATAAACTCGCGTCCTGTACCTACGATATCACAACTTCCTATCATGTCTTGTTTTTCTCTTAGTTTTAGACGAGTATTTTTTTTAGTAGTCTTTAGTAGTGACGGGTCATCAGGATCACCCTTAACTAGTGGTTCAGAGTAGTTGGGTGCGCACAACACAATACGCGTCAAAAAATATTCAACAGAAAATATTCATCACAATAATGTGCAGTAAGAATTCGGCGTCACTCAAGCGTCACTGATGATAAATGTAGATCGGACGTCATGTTAAAACAGGATGAAAATATGAAATTCGCCCAAGTGTGACAAGGATAGATAGATTGTCACGCACATGACATTTCCTGACGCCAAATATTTACTGCACATTTTGTGATGAATATTTTCTGATGAATATTTTTTGACGCGTATTGTGCGCATGCACCCGAGTAGTTTCATCCACCGTCAGTTTTCAGTGTCAGTTTTTTCTAGTTATTTTTTGCATGTTCACATCCTGCGTATTCTTTCCCGACCCCCATTTCCGCACTTGTTTCGCCGCCGACGGAGACAGTTTGAAATTGAAAAGAAAACTAGGAGTAGATATTATTCCCGCGAAAGGGAATCCGCTATGCTTGGATGTTATGAATATTTTGATAGCGCCTGTGATTGGCCGAGTAGCAATATTGAAATTGCAGTACCTATCTTTTTTACCCGACTGCCTCAGAAGGAGGGTTATGTTTTTCGAGAGTATGAATGTATGTATGATGTAGTATGTTTGAATGCATGTATAGATGTGGACAAGAAAATTCTTTTTCACGGGCTACATACAGCCCAAACGGATAGCTTTGACATGTTAGATTCGTCTCAGCAGCGCGAGTGACACTGGCTACCTAGGTATATTAAAAAAATATAGATTCAGGATGGCGGATTTTTACAGCAAAATACTACTTTAAAATTACCGCAGTCGGATTTTTGTTTTTTAACACATCTACTTGTTGGTTTTTTATATTATTTAGGCGACTTTTTTCTATTACCCGTGAATACTGGATGGAGGCCGTGATGGGATCACAGAGCTGTTCTGTTATACAGTGCAGCAAAAAAGAGTAGACAAAAAATGAGGGCGCCACTTTGTATGAAATTTCAAAGTTAAATGGCAACATTGGCTATGAATGGCAACAATTTAGTATGAAAAAATTTTAGTTCCATTTTATTTAATTTCTACCCTTTTTTGCTGGACTATGCAATTTTTCAAGGGCAGAACACACCACCTCCGTATGCGTGACGTGCGTAAATATGACGTTGTAGTGCATGGGATCTTATAGGACATGGCATACCAGCATACCGCGGTACGCGCGTGATTGATGAGATGACGTGCAGGCATCCAGTGTGCCGCCTCTCACACAACTGGTAGGTATGCCCGCGATGCCGCGCACGCACATGGAGGCGGTGTGTTCTGCCCTTAATTTAAATATCAACCCCGTCTTGGATTGGGCCTATCCGATGGGCATCGATCCCGAAACCTTACCGGAGCAGGCAGCATATAAAATGCGTGTAGGATAAGAGATTGTCAGACTTATTCTTCTTTCATGTACGCACCCTAAACGCATTAGGCCCAGCATACACGGCGCAATGCAACTGCAACGTAACTGCAACGAAACTGCAACGAAACCCTTTTGAAATTATTAGTTTGAAACTCGTTTCAATAGATTTTCACACACGCAGCAACCTCACAATCAGTTCGGTTTTCTGTGAGAATAGAAGTCTGCAAAAAGTCTAGTTCAAGTGATGAAGAAGTTGTGGTTATCTACACTAATATAATAAAGAGGAAAACTTTGTTTGTTTTTTTGTTTGTTTGTTTGTTTTTTTGTATGTATGTAATCGATAAACTCCGAAACTACTGGACCGATTTCGAAAATTCTTTCACTATTAGAAAGCTACAACATTCCTGAGTAACATAGGCTACTTTTTACCACGGGAAAATTCCTCATTTCCACGGGAAAGCGGTTAGCAGCAGGAAAAGCGGGAAATACAGCGGATATTACCCAAATAAGCCAAACCGCTTTACCGATCTTCGCGAATTTTGGCACTGATATTACTAGCATAGTAAAGATGGACATGGACTACTTTTTGTCAGCCCTCGAGCATCTGGAGTACGAGTACCTGATGAAGACCACCAGCATCCCATCTAAACTATAAAAGATACGGTCATGGCTTCATAGAAAAAGTTGTTCACCATGACGGGCCGCTTCTGCTGGCACATGGTCATCGAGGATCTGGAGTACCTGATGAAGACCACCAGCATCCCATCTAAACTATAAGAGATACGGTAATGATTTTTAAGTAAAAGTTACTTAGCATGACGGGCCGCTTCTGCTGGCAAATGGTCACGAGGGTCTGGAGTACCTGATGTAGACCACCAGCATCCCATATAAACTATAAGAGATACGGTAAAAGCCTCAAAGTAAAAGTTATTCAGCATGACGGGCCGCTTCTGCTGGCACATGGTCACGAGGGTCTGGAGTACCTGATGTAGACCACCAGCATCCCACATAAACAATAAGAGATACGGTAATGGCTTCAAAGTAAAAGTTATTCAGCATGACGGGCCGCTTCTGCTCGCACATTTACCTCTGCTGGATCGGAGTAATGGACTTTTTACTACGGGCAAAGATCCAATTTCTACGGGAAAACAGGTAAGTAGCAGCGGGTGAAACCGCTGGGCGGGCTGCTAGTGTATTTATATCTTCGACAAAGGAGAAGGCGTAAAAGAAGAACTATGTGGATACATCCCTACATTGATATTAATATCAACTGTCGTATGTTTCTGCCCATGCTTTATCAGTCTCAGTTCTCCGAAAGTAGCTAGGTAATGTGTTATTATATAAACAAGGATATTTTTCTACTTCTAACACAAATTCAATGCTTTGATTATCATCGTCAGCCATTTTGTTGATAAAAAAGGCGCGTAATCCGAAGAAACGCAAACACGAGTTTCCTGCACGCCCGTTTCCATGCAACTGGTTTGTAACGCGTTTCAAACCAGTTTCATACAGGTTGCGTCGTGTGCGGTCTCTCAAAGGGGTCTATGGCTGAAACTCAAAAGTAACTAGAAGTCGCAGTTTCGTTGCAAATGCGTTGCGCCGTGTGTGCTGGGCCTTAAACTCTCGTTTCACATTTTTTAAACCACCTACCTTCCGACGTGATTTTTGTAATTACAACATTACGTTATCAGTGTAATCATAGACAGCAACCTGGAACCCAAGTCTGCTAATTTTAAGCAATTCTAATGCCAGCGAAACTCAACTGACATTCCATTTCCACTGTGATTTTCTATACTAAAAACTGTTAGTAGACTAAGAAATGACCGAAACCATCCAACTGACATGCCATCGACGTCCAAGTGAAACGATTTTCATTTATCAGATGGGGCCCAGTATCGACGGCTTAACGTGCCCTCGAAGCACGGAACCACCTCTCCATTCGGCCGAGAAGAAAGAAGAAGAATAAAGGCAAGAAGAGAGGCCGTTGGAAGACGTCCTCGCCCAAGTCCGAAGGATCGCAGCTGGAGTCCCCCAGGGTAGCTGTTTGTCTCCCGTTTGATACGTCAGGTACACAGATGAGTTCCCAGTTAAGGAAGAGGGGTGAGTTTAGATGTCGTGTTTAGTCGAAATAAAAGCAGGTAGGTAATTAAATTGGTTTAATCGCATTTATTTGGAAATAATATCAATAGCTTTCACATAACTTTTACATGTTTATAAACTTAGTGCCAATACCTACACTACGCATTCTTTTTTCATGATGTAGCTTTAGGTTTGCTTCTTCCTAAGTATAACCTGATTCATAGAAGGGACCCAAAATTGCAACATTATTGCTGACATCCACCTCGAATGTCATATAAGTACCTACTATGAAAAATCGGGTTCTACCTAAGTACAGCATTTTCTCACATAGCTTCAACGTGAGTAGAATACGTGTCAATTTTGTGGCATAACTGGCGTAGATAAAAAACATATCCCGAATTGGAAATATTATTGCTTGCCTCTATTATATTATATGACATTTCAGCAGGATGTCAATTATAGGTCATGTTGTCAATTCGTAATTAACATCAGAATGGCGGGACCAAGACGAAGGTTTGAATTTTCCATATAACAAATATTTAGTACCTAATTTCTTCTAATTAGTGCCTATGATAAGGAAATTTCTTCCTGACCGGTTTAGAAATTATTTCAGCTTTAAAGTGGTCCGCAATTCTGATGTCAGGTCTGCGGGACCATTCACGGTTTACCAAGAACTACACACTGAAATGTTTAACTTTATATATCATTATTTACTTCTACATTAGTTCCTAAGCACTTATTGAAATCAAGCTAATAGCTGCTGCCGTTACCTTTAAATTACGATTATGATTATGAAATATTATGAACATTTCACGCCTAAATATGAGAGCATAGCAATTCTTTTCATCAATAATTTGCTCTGCTGTGTGTAACAGGTGTGAGGCGTGTACATCCTTGGTGTACATTGCTTAAATTATAAGGTAATGGTAACCGTTACAAGCTTGAATTGAATAAGTGATAAGGAACTAATTGAGAAGTAATTAATGACATATAAAGACATTGCAGTGTGTAATTATTGGTAAACCGTGAATGGTTCCGCGGATCTGACATCAGAATCGCAGACCAATTTGAAATTGAATTATCTGTAAAACCGAAACGGAAGAAATTACCTCACCATAGGAACTAATTGGAAGAAATTAGGTACTAAATATTTGTTATTTTAAAATTCAAACTTTAGCCTTGGTCCCGCCATTCTGATGTTAATAATTCGTAATATGTTCTTTAACTGCGCCAGTTATATTAGTTGTTTTCTTCTTAAACTACCTATTTCAAATAATTTTTTATTCATATCCTACGTCCACTTTGTCCTTCTGGTTCTTTTTGTGATCCTCTCTAATAATAACCATATCTGATTTTAATCAAACTTTGATCACACGTACCATATATTCAAACTTAGTTAGCAAAACAGTCATTACAATATCTAAAAAAGTTTTTAACTTCAGAACATGTAACCATGTGTACTTGTTTTTTGCACGCGTAGCATCTTACAATTGCTCTCTGGGTTATTGCCGTGCTAAAATTATAATCTTCACTTAATTTAAAATTGCAAATATGACATATCATACAGCCTAGCCGCTTCAGGTGTGTTGAAATCTTCTTTCTCTGCGCTATTGTTGGTTGAGTGGGCCATCTTATACTTTCTCTGCGATCGACGGCTTCCTTAGCAAAAGACTCAAACTCTTTTTCGAATTGAGTCCTAGCTTTGTTTTGAACCAAATTTTGAACAGCTGCGTTGGGTTCGTTCGTTTCAACTCTAGTTCCCATCAATCGTTCTACTTTCAAATCACCATCAACTGCTTTGCTGCTTGATTCTGCTTCTCCTTTTTCAACAATTTTCATTAGTGTTTTAAGGTGATCTTCAGGAACTGTATAATTTCTGGTAAATATTTTATCAAAAGGTGACTGGCCTTCTAACATTCTTTGTTTAACATTTAAGTTTTTTTGAAGGATATAACAACCAACTGCCCAATGCGTGGTTTGTTTGGAGCACCCTGTATACAAAAGTTTTTTTTTGATGTGTAGTAGAAATGGTTCAAAATGTTCCATCAAATAAACCTGATTCGGCTGCACAAGATTCATCCCGTTGATGTTCATGTTATATGCGATAGCATTGAGAATTTCTGACCAACATAAAGCAGTCCAGATCTGTTTTGGTGCCCCAAAATCTGAAAACATTTTTAACAATTCCATTGACAGTTCTTGCGGATTGGTTGTCATTAATGGCCTTAATAAAATGTACTGCGTTCGCAGGTCTAGATAAACCAAAATGTGTTTGAACTTCCCGTCCGGATAAGGCATAAAAATTGTGTCTATAAACACAATTTTATTGTAATCAGAATAAATTGCTTGCTTAAGGTGCTCTCCATCATTGATACCTTCCGGCGAAAAGTTTATATCTTCATCATTGACAAAAAAAGTTTGTGGATCGTCTGTATTTGCACAGTTTTTTAACAAATTCTCAGTAACATTCCTCACATCAGAATTTTCGTTTTCAGTGTTTGTTTCTTTGTGTATAATTGTAGAAGTTCTTGGAACACCAAATTGCGCATGTTCTTGCAATGTTTGAGAACTTGACATTGAGTTGAGATCTTGAAGATTTTGCAGCACGAATGTTGGCGTCGGCACTTGATATTTTTTTGTACGATTGCATACATCACATAAAGACAAGTAAATATGTATTGCCATATCCGGAACATGCATGTCAGTATATAGTTTCTTTAACGTTGTCGAAGTCTCCGTAAACGTTCCATGACTAAGGATGTTTGTGTGGACAGAATCAATTAAATCAAAGCACAATGATATATCAATAACCCTTTTTCCTGAAAGTTCATGTTTGTAATATAAAAACATCTCGTTTTCGTCATTATCAGTTTTGACCTCGTATATGTCCATGAGACGTCTCTGCACTTTTGAAAGTGTCCCTTTGAGCTCTAATATTCGCTGGCCTTCCAAAATCCTCTTAATAAATTCTTGGATCTGTGCATGAGTGATAAGGTGCTGTTGGTTTGATATCCTGTAGTTCAAAATCTGTGTTGTGCACTCTGTTTGGTTGAAAGTCATAGCGCATTTTGTCTCAAACTCCCTTTTTAACTCCATGTTTTGGAAGGCATCTCTCATCTTAGAAGGTACAGGTTCATTGTGTGCCGTTATATAGTATTTTCTTACTTTTACTGAAAAAGTTTTCACGTTATCGTTCAGCACGCCTTTCCTTTTATTCTGATTTGTGCTAAAATTTGACATATTTGTTGAATTTCACTCACTTTGCACTTAACAAGAAAATCCGTTTTTAAATCAAATATCATAGATTACCTAGGTATTATTTTATTGCTAAGTTCTACACGACGGTACAAAATATTTATTGGTAAACTTTAGTAAACAGCACCGCACCTGGTCGAATATCACAGTAACTACAAAATCGTTCCGAAACTACAAAATGAATGAGGCAATTATTTAACAAAACTAAACAATGAAAATAATTTCAAGTAAAACCACAGTAAAACACGCCATTTTGCGCTCAGTTCGTGTTCAAAACTGGCGACGCGCAAGCGTGGTCGCATGACGCTCATTTAAATGTGACGTCACGCTTGAGCCACAGTGTAACACATGTAGCAGCATATAATGACAATAGGTGAGGTGAGATGAGAGATGAACACGTGATAATAGGTAGCCATGTTTTGTAATCTGTATTGACATAATTATTTATAATATGGACCACCAATGACTGTACAGTGCAGCAAAAAAGAGTAGACAAAAAATGAGGGCGCCACTTTGTACGAAATTTCAAAATTAAATGGCAACATTGGCTATGAATGGCAACAATTTAGTATGAAAATTTTTTAGTTCCATTTTATTTAATTTCTACTATTTTTGCTGTATGT
This sequence comes from Phthorimaea operculella, assembly GCA_024500475.1. Taxonomy (NCBI): domain Eukaryota; kingdom Metazoa; phylum Arthropoda; class Insecta; order Lepidoptera; family Gelechiidae; genus Phthorimaea; species Phthorimaea operculella. The sequence continues at coordinate 698,584 of JANFCV010000157.1, forward strand.
AATATAATTGTTAAGTTAATAATATAAGAACCTTTCATTTTTTTTCTACGAAGAATTTTAAAGTTTGTAACTTGTGCTGTTTTCTAAATAAAACCTTAATTATTGTTATTATTCTATTCTAGCAAAAACACAACACTTGTAAAATTATTCATTTCGACGTAGGTATTAATAACAAAGAGGAGATTATTTTATAACAAAGAGGCCAAACATAGGTATAATACAAAATTTAAAAGGACATTGGCGATAAGCCTCATATAACTCTAATAATTAATGGATGGATACCATACCATAGGTACCGTGCCATTAATTCGCAAGATGTATTAAAAAAAAATACATACAAACTAAACTACACTACCTACACTACTGATTAAAATTGTACTCTGTGTACTCTAGCCTACACTATGAGCCTTCAGAAAGTCAACGTCTCGGTCTCGAATGACTGAAAGAGACGGGCTATCGCCGACCGACTTGCACTACTGACGCGAGAGAAAGAGATAACTACCTACACCGTATTTCTGCTTTAGCTGATATCGGATAAAAACATCAAAACGTGTAGCTGTACGTGTGTGCGTGTGTGTACCAGATTCGCAGCTATCTATGCTGTGCTTTGATGGTTGAATGAAAGCAATATGAAACTAACTAGGTACCTACTATGCTTGTAAATGTACCTACCTACCTACTGTATGTACCTGCCCGTTTTGTGTCTTAAAATCATCTAAATACCCACCAGGTAGGTACTAAACACTTGCACACAGACAAGTCGTAAGTACGTAAGTAGGTAGGTGCTCGTAATAAACTAAAAATTAAACCGCCTTTGCAATTGTGTATTTTTAATTTCCTCTCACCCTTGCCTCTTACCAAAAAACTTCCAGAATTGTAAACTTTAGATACCTACCTATCTAACTAGCTAGCACTGAGCACTCCCGGCTCCCGGTTAGGTATAGTGTGCAATTTCAATATTAAACCGACAAATCGATATGTAAATGACAGCATGCGTATGACAAGCATAGCTACTAGGTATAACTACCATATACCTCGTAATTACCTATAGGTAGGGTCATTGCGCCCGTTGGCGACCGATTAGTCGACTTCCCAACTTTGCACTATGATATTAATATGAAGGTTTCATATTTGAAGGTTGATTTTTTTTGTGAGCATAGCAGATATAATCAAGATATTCTTTTCGAGAAGTATTTGCGAAATACTGTAACAGTTTATTTTAAAAATAATTTAGAACCGAAAAGTACCCAAAGAGTCAGATAGCGACCGCTTTTTTCAGATAGCGACCACGTGTGCGTCAGATAGCGACCGCCCGTTTTAATATCGTTATTATGGGCATATTAACCATTATTTAATAAAAAGAAATTACTTTTGCACATTTCTTATACTTATTGAACAATCCTATTTAAATCTACACCTAAAGTTTTGACCTAGTACCTATCTAGACATGATTAAAATTAACAATATTTCATAGTGCCAAACAGGTGTCACAGCAATGACTACTGCTGACTTTGCTGCCTCACAACCCTTGCCGACGCTGTTTATTACGTTTTGTTGTCTCCGAAGCCTCAGCGTGAACCGAAGAGGCATCAAGACCTCGCTGGTCTTCAGCGCGCATTTGTACGGTACCGATCCTAGCTAGGTTAATGCGTATTTTCTGATACTGAGGAGGATCACCTATTTCTACTTCATTGATGCAACCGCCAAGGACCCAGCCTGGTTCTAGCTCTCAAGGTCACACCGCACCAGAACTGTCCATGCCTCATACCTTGGTGCTCATAAACATTACCTTTGCCTGTACTAATCACGCCAGCGCGCAATGTTAGGGGTGTTCAGCTCCATCCGCAAACTCGACCAGCAGGATCTGTCTTACGCAGCAACTGGGCATGAAATTCCACCCTCGGTTGAGGTGGGCTTTAGTGGACAAACATCGAAGGGAGCTCAGGAGACAGGCCTTTAGATATGCGCGGATGCTAGAGCACATAGACCGACGGTCTTCGAGTCCCTAGCAAAAGCTAGTAGGAATTCCGGGTGTCGCTACTTCACGGTGCTACAAAGTATCGGTCTTGGAACTTCCTGATTCACTTACACAGCACGACCCACGATGTACCAAGAGCGACCCATAAATATTGCACAAAGACTCTTGTCGGCCAACAACACACAGCAGAAGTACATAAGAACGTAGCTCTCTATCCTTGGCAATTATTTTCTTCATCTTATGGTGAGTCCTTTCTGGCCTCCTGTATTCACTTCGCTCTGTTGGAGGTATCTTCGTCAGTCACGTCGCAGGAGCTCATGAAGCCTCTAGCCTTCTTCCATTTTTCTAGAACCCTCGGGGGTTTATATTGGCCACTGTATTGCCTTCATAGTCTGCAGGCCTAGCTGACTATGACTACCCAGGCTACTTGCGCCAGGTAAACTGGTGTGGGTGCACCAAACGCAGATCTTTATCACCTACCTTTTTTAAACGGGTATCTATGACGTCATGCAACTGCTCAATTCAACATGAAATTTGAAGGATGTGAGAGCAGCACAGCCTGATTCAACCACTGCCAGCAATTATGTATGACACAGCTCGAGAATCTGCTAACGCAAGCTACCCTGAAGAATTATAGGCTGTTTTACGCTAGCGTGGAGGCATGGGTGTATGGCGCAGAAGTGATGGTGCTGGGCTTTAAGTAAGGCATGGAAGTTCTGGTGCAATGTAAATGTGATCGTTGTAATCAGGTGGGTTCGCGGCGGTAGCCAGTGTGAAATAAAATACCCCTGTATCCAAAAACATTGCTTTTACATGGCAGCACCCTTCCCCCTTAAGGCAAGGACTGTGTGGAGGTCAGTAAATAGTGAGAACTTCCTGCTTCTTCGTTGACTCCAAAGCTTCAAAGTGAGTAAAAAAGCAGCGAGAACTTGCTGCCCTATTGTGGCGTACTACTTTACAAGACCCAACTCCTGAGAGAGTCCAACGAATTATAATTATACGCTATAAGGAGTCTCTCTGCCAACACTTTGCTGCACAACAAAAACTGGGCTGAATTCTCTGGACAATGAGGAATTTGAATACTCAGCTCAAAGTGCACAGAAGTCACCCAGGCCCCGAGCCTAGGACGTGCATCTTCTCCACGCAGCTGACCCGCACGTACTGGAACCTCACCCCAGGCATTTATGACGTTACGAAATAGCTCTGATTGAAGAGTGACGATTTAGGGGTGGTGTGTATTGACCAGGACAGCCCAAAGAAACTCTGCCTGTACTTCTGGCACAGCTCGAGGAAGGCAAGTGGGTACGGCTGGTGCTCTTTACATATGTCCATTGTGCACGATCCAACAGAAACGAATACGAAGTTGAAACAGGTCCTCTACTTCAGAACGCGGAAACTATATTAAAAGCCAACAGGGTCCATGAGATGCTGTTGGCGGGGCGCGCGGCGTCCCATACTGTTTTATTTGTTAGATAGAGATTCCAAAGTTATAGCGCGTTCCGAGACGAAGAGTCTAAGAGCAGCAGTTATATAAAAGACTAGTTAAAGACATTTGTAACAAAAACCTATCAAAGTGCTAACAAAACAGTGCAAGAGCAAAAGTGGTGGTCGCTAAGTAACGTAAAAAAAAACTAGAGTCTGATTGCGACCGTCTATTTTTCATACATTTTTGAGGCGGTCGCTAACTAAACATGGTTTTTAGCATGTACTAGTTAGCGACCACTCAACTAAATAACTGTTCCAAAATCGGTCAAATAATCATAATTTGACGGTCGCAAACTAACTACGCTATAAAAAACGTCTATAAGAATTGATTAATGTTGTAAGAATCAAAACTTTGCTAAAAGATAACCTGGAAAAAAATAAACTTTTTTTCAAGCATCGTGTTAGATAGTGACCGGCCGGTCGCAATCCAGCATTTTTCTAAAAATTGCGTGCCCATTCGCGACCATCTAATAAATCATAAATTTACTTAAAAATAACACGAAATTATCGTTAAATTAGATACTTTACTAAAGTATCAATACCATAAAACCGTTATAGTTGTAAAAACTAGACGAATACCTGAAAACTTCACTTTTGAAGTGGCACGTGGTCGCTATTTTTTGGATAGGTTTTCGGTATGTTTTCGAGGGCAGAGCGACTGGCAAAATGGATGATTTATTTGTGGTACATTGGTGAGGTTTAATGAACAGATTTGAATAGGCGTAGATTCTACAGTTATCCTTGTCTTGTTTAAGCCACACTTTTTTACAAGGAGTTAAATATAACTCTTATTATTGCAATGTTACTGAGACCAGACCTGAAAATGGTCGCGAACTGACGCATGGTCGCGAACGGGCACAATGACCCTACTTTAGCTGCCTCAAGCAAACCTACAAGTAGGTCCTGTAAGTAGGTATCTTAGGTAAGAACCTACCGACCTACAATAATTCAATTTTGTACAGTTTGGTACCTACTCAAAAACCTACCAACCAATATTATAATATAGGCAACTTTGATAACAATAGGTAGGTATAAAATTCATCAAAGAAAGATACGTCGAATCCATAACCTTTCTTTGTTTTGAGAGCGGCTAAAATCGCCGCGCAAAAAGATTGCAGTAGAAACATAGAGACGTGAAAGTTGTTATGTCACAGACAAATATCGATATCGATACATGAGGACTTTTCAAATAACAGTAAAAATCGTAACAAATTCCTTTAATACCCATAGGTACTACTATACCTACTAGCACTGTTGTAGTAGGTATAGTACCTAATAGTATAATAATAAATCAGGTTCTCGAAAACGGCTCCAATAAATGTAGGTTGGTACCTACCTAACCTATGTAGACTTTGCGGGTGATTATTCGATCTAGCTGTGTTTTATTTTCATGATAAGGAAATACATATAGGGTGTAATTTTATTAGTGGCGGATCCGTTAAGGGTGTGTTCTGTCAATGAAACTGAACAACTTTCCCCAAGGAACATAGGTTGAAATATGAAAAAAAAAATTGGCCCTCCCATACAAATTGACCCGGCCGGCCAACACACTTCGTATGGGAAGACCAAATTTTTTTTCGTATTTCGGCCTATGTTCCTTGGGGAAAGTTGTTCAGTATCATTGACAGAACACACCCTTAACGGATCCGCCACTAATAAAATTACACCCTATATAAACGAGTCCAATTTTTTTTAGAAAAGATACTTACATAAAAGGTTTACAAGAAAACGATGACCAATATACCTAGGTTAGGTACATAGCATAAAATGTCGCTCTCTGCCTCTGCCTGTCGTGGAATTGGCTTAGGTACTCATACTAACCCACGCAACGGATTTTGATGCGGTATTTTATAAAAGATAGGATAGAGTGATTCAAATGGAAGATTTTTTTACGCATAATGTACGCCAAAAATTGCCTTTTCCCGCGGGGAAATGAGTTGTAGCGGGTGAAACCGCTAACAGACCGGCAGTTATTACGTCATTTAAATATGGAACCAACTTAGGTACCTACATTGTTTTGGCTTCCACGCAAAAAGGATCCAGTAGTGGAGTAGGAGTAGAGTAGGTATCAGTTTTTATTATAGCGACTTCATGAACATACGAATACCTAGTTCCCAACCTCTTTTACACACGTTCTATGTATGTTGAATTGTTGAACGTATCTCAAAAAAACACCAAGAATTCGGAGGTCACAAAATAGGTAAAATAATTGGTATGAATTTATCGTCATTTTGTATTTTGTTTAAGTGACGCACAGCACTATCGTTTTTTATACCCGATAACCCCGACATGTCTGTCTCACTCGCTCTCACACCATCTCGCTCTACGACGTCCTTGAAATCGGAAACGAAATGAATGAATGACAAAATACCACTTTCGTAGCAAGGCCGATTCTACGACCGGTTTGTGTACTTTGCAAAAACAAGAGAAAAATGAACACATCGAATATTTTTCTGGACAGGTAGGTAGGTAGGTATATGGATTGTAGTAGGTACGTAGATAATTACATTGATACGTTTATTTTTTTACTCATTCCGGCATCTATGTTGGCGTCAAAGACATTTTATTATAGACACGTTTTCTCCATACCTACTGCTTGCACAAAAAAAATGGTTCCTGAAATTCAGTGACATTACGTATGGCATGGCATATGTGTCATGTGCGCTCGCTAGGACAGCTGACTGATTTATTGGTCTCCAGGAGACCAATTTGAAGGCACAACTTTTTGCTCAGGTGGCGTATCTACAACCTAGAACCTACATATAATATCATTGGTTGGCGTATCATACATAACATAAATTTATCATAATAATCATGCATGATCATAAAAACAATAATTCGCTACTTGATCGAGTCGTACCTAAATAAAATACAAAGCTTGTACGATTTAGACTATTGTAGGTAGGTATGATATAAAAATATCACAAACTTCATTTATCATTTTTCAAAATATTATAAGATAAAATTATTAAGCTTCAAATATATGAAAGTTATTGTCTTGACTCCATTCAAAATATTGAAATATGAAGATAATATTGAAATATGAAGACATATATAAGTATTTCAAAAATTTCATACAAAATATCATTTTCAGTAGGTAGGTATTCATTTGATCTGTCAGTAAGTAGCGTATTCATAAAGTAGGCACTACAGCGCAATCATTACGTGAATCAGCCGCCTCATCATGCAGCTAACAGCTGCTTTATGCTGTCTCACTCTCACCTGCTGATTCTCCGAAGAGTCCGAAGCACACCGACGATACCCGAACACGCCCCGAACGGAGACAACCGCCATGTTTGCCACAGTATGTCATAATAATGGGAAGTAGGTATGTGAACATTGTTGGCCGCTTGATGTGTTTGTATTTATTATTGTAAATAATCACTTTAGTCAAATTAATCTGAATACCTATCATTACTAGGTAGGAACTAATTGTTTTCATAAAACATGGAAAAACGTATGGAAAGTTATTTTAAGGCGTAGTAGGTAGTGTTATAATTAATAAAGTATATAGGGTGTATTTCTATTAGTGGCGGATCCGTTAAGGGTGTGTTCTGTCAATGAAACTGAACAACTTTCCCCAAGGAACATAGGTCGAAAGAAGAAAAAAAAATTTGGTCTGCCCATACTAAGTGTGTTGGCCGGCCGGGTCAATTTATATGGGAGGGCCATTTTTTTTTTCATATTTCGACCTATGTTCCTTGGGGAAAGTTGTTCAGTTTCATTGACAGAACACACCCTTTACGGATCCGCCACTAATAAAAATACACCCTATATATGGTGAAATTTTACTAGTGACCGATAGCGAAAACTCAGAACCAGCTGGTGATAAGGAACAACTTTCCCCAAGAAACATAGAACGAAAAACGAAAAAAAAAATTTGGGCCTCCAAACTCAAATCAGCTCTGATCGGCAATTTTGTATGGGAGGCCCAAATTTTTTTTTCGTATTTCGATCTATGTTCCTTGGGGAAAGTTGTTCCTTATCACCAGGCGGTTCTGAGTTTTCGCTATCGGTCACGTGTAAAATTTCACACCATATTTATTATTTTCCTATTGTCTTACGTATCAAGCCTGCGCAAATAGATAGGTAGGTACCTAAAGAATGATTCTCGTACTACTTAGTATGAAAGATTTGGTAAGCTTAATGTGAACCCAAATTACAAAAAGGACAATAACACGGCATTTTTGTATTTTGTTTGTTTAACCTAATGATATTCAAACAGGACACCAACACTATTACCTACCTACTTATCCGACATAAACAATATTCCAGACTATTACCGTAAAAAACTAACTGTTCGATATACTTACTTTTGCACCTACTGTGGTTTCAGTACAGGCGTTTGACGCATTCTGATTGGTCCAGGGTAGCGGCAGTGTTCACCTTGAGAGGGGCGCGACGCCACGCTGCTGCGAGTTTAGTTGCGTTGCGTCTCGCTTTGTGGAGAATAAAAACAGAAGATAGTGTGTGTTGTTCGTTATTTCGTCAATATGGTGGATTCGTGTGTAAAATCGTATTTTTGTGTGTAAAGTCTTTTACGAGCGACTCATATGTCTACTGCGAGTTTAGTGAACCATTTACATAGGATTGAGGTCAACATTTAAGACGGTTACAAGTAAGAATCACTGCTAGGTAGGTAGATGCGAATCTACTAAAGTAAGATTTGCACGACAAAATGGCGTCCCAACCGACAAATGGAGACGACATTACAAAATATAGAAAAATGAAATTTAGCTTTATAAAGAAATGCTTGCAATATGTAAAAGATAATGATCTAGAAGAACAATGGCCCTGTACCTTTGAAGCTATAACTAAGTATAAAGAAATGGTTTTGGAAGCAACAAAAATTATGAACAGCGATCGTAATTCCCTTACTTATATTCATCGACGTGCTACAGAAAATTACGACGTTGTGAGAGATGCAGAACAGAAGCTTACATTAGTAACAAAAAATAATAAGAAGGTGATGGATATCTTTTCCTGCTTTGATATTATTAAAGAAGCCCACATAACTGACGGATCTCATCATCGAAACCTAGACCAAACAGTGCATTCTCTAGATGGGATGTATTACATACCAAAGGTGGCGGTTGAAATGTTCATAAGTGTTTGCACTGGGTGCTTTTCCCAAAAGCCAGTTGCAGCCGTTACAATTTCGGCAGGAGCTTCGTTACCGTTACCGCCACTAGTAAAAATCTTGCCAAAACCCGCTCCACAAATAATGGATAATAATTTGAATTCCTCGCCGTTATCAAAACCCTCACCACTGCTAGAAAATATGTTAATGCGTCCGGCAAAAACGCCAATACTCATGCCCACTGTAACCCATACTACGACCGCAACAACTGCTGATGCAAGAATGTTGTCAAACTTATCATTACCAACAGTTCAGGACAGTACAGATGAAGTAACAATCACAGAAAAGGCAGTAACAGATGTGCTTAGCGCTACAACCCAACATGTTCAAACAGTTCCTTATAAAGATTTCTCACTCTTCCCAGCAACTAGTGGAAATGTTTACACAGATATTATTACCAGTAGTAAACCTGACGGGAATTTTAGACATTTATTGATATACATGGATATTTTCACAAATTACACCTTATTAAGACCCTTAACTAAAATGGATTTGAAAGAAATTTCGATGGAATTATTTAAAATATTTGCAGATTTTGGAGTACCACCAGAAATCCATTGCGCCCCTTATATGTACACGTTATTCCAAAAAGTTCTTTGCACGATACAAGATGAATTTGGCACAAAACAAATAGTACAAAAAAATGTCATAATAGATACTAAGGCGAGTCTAGATCAGCAAAAACATCAAACCCTTTTGTTGACTACAGGGCGCAAGGTAAAGAACAGGTTATCATTATGGACTACAAAGACACGGTGTGACAATTGGGCAATTGGGTGCTTCGTAGTACAGCAGAATATGAACACACAGAAGATGGAGATTAATGGTGTTTCAAATACTACACCCTACCAAAACTTTTTTAATAATCATAACGATAAATTCAAAATTAAATCAATTGACCAATTGTCAGAAGAAATGCCAAAACACGAATCAAAGTCGGTTTTAGAAATAACCAGTGATCCTCAAATGGTTGTCAATGTTTCAGCAAATGTCCATGATACTGTAGACAGGAACATAACAAGTGATATTATAGAAATAAATGAAGATATTATAAAAGAAGAATCTGATGTGATAATGCAGTTTGAAGAAGAAGATACTCAAGTGCAGTTCCAGGAAGTTGCAAATTACAATTCAAGAAAAATACAATCACAACAGATGAATACAATTTCTGAAAAAAATCTGGTTGAAAAATATAATTTGACAAGCCTACATAAAGAAGAGTCGAATAAACTTCTAGAAGATAGTATTTCGATTGAAAAAGATAGCTTGAAAAGCGTACAAATTGAACAGATAGACACCGCTACAATTCTAATAGACGATGAAGATAGTTTAGAAGGCATTCAGGATATAGAAGACCAATTAAATTGTGTGCAACCTGTTCCCGCAAAGAAACCAAAATTAGTAGTTCCTTCCACTAAATTCGAGAAGAAATTCGAATCGTTTGCGAAACACATTGATAAACAAAAAAAGCTTGTTGGCGCGCGGCAAGTTACAGCAGGTCACAATAAATTTACACCACCAGGCACCTCTAAAAATGATGGAGAAGACAATCAGATGTCAAAAAGCGATTCAGAGTATCCCGAATGCCATGTGTGCGGACGAAAATTGTTTTTCAGTCAAAAGAAAACCTTTCGCGAGTGTTTACAATGCCGTAAGAGTGTTCATTCGATGTGTATATCTACTACCTTCAAACAGAAGAATCAGAACGTGTGTTTAGTATGTATGTTCAAAGATGGTGATCCGGACGATCCTATAGACCTTGGCTTTGGAGAGAATGTCAATAAAATATAATTAAAGATCATTTTATTAATAACTACTTTAAAATTGTTTTCTTTATTGTCAAGCTACCTACAATTTTGCATTGTGATGTGTTATTCGTTTTGTATGTGACAAGATCCGCAACTACTAGTGCTAATACTACAAGTAATAGTACAGTAATAGGTGTAAGAGACAGCTCAAAGAATACTGATTCTGTGCATGAAGAGCATGATATTAGCCCCAAGCTCCACAGAGAGGACATAGGACATGCCCTACGACGCTTGACGTTTGATATCGCGACGCTTTGGCGACGCTTGAAACGGTTTCCATATAAAATGTATGAAAACGTATTGACAAAGGCACACACAAGCGTCGCCAAAGCGTCGCATCTATGACAGCTAGCGTCAAAAATTAAGAAGAATGTTTGACGATTACTTGTCTGTCAACTGTCATTCTTACGTCCTATGCTCTTCGTCTTTTTGGTGGAGTTTGCGCCTAAAACAACTTTCCCCTAGAACGTAATGTGTATGTGACGCATTTTTAAAATATTTCTAATGGAAAGTTGATCAGGTCCATGGTCTGTAAGCACACTATCAGAAAACCGAGGGCTCTTATACCGTATCTATTAAGTTATAAATGACAGTTGCCTATATTTGTGTTGCTTGGAGAAAGTTGTTCAGTTTCATGGACTGTTTCACCACCCCTCAAGCTGTTGATTTTTCTCACACCTGTATAGGCCGTTATCGCATAGACATCGTTATCGTGTGTAACAAAATTATAGGGCGACGGTAGAGGGCGCGTGTAGTCACCCATCCCCAGACCCCATCCTTCAGTCGTAGTGGTTCTCCGTGCCACTGAATCAAGAAGGGGAGGACTGTGTGCGTTTGCGTTTGCGCGAACGTCTGCGCACCTTAATATAATTATCCTGCGCGATTGACCGCTTCCAAATAATAGACTCCTATTTGCAGCAGGATTTGATAGGCAGTAGAAGTGGTCGCCATGGCAGAAATCGGCCGCCGGAAAGATCATCATCATCATCATAGTTGAGGGTTGGGCAGGCTGCGGCAATATCTTGCTTTGAAGGCGGAAATGGCACGTGTAATGAGAAACTTTCAATAGATTCTCAAGTGACACGTAGAGTCTTTACACGGAAACACACGATTTTTTTACGTAACAAATCAATCGAACAGTAGGTAATAAAATAGTTACGGACACAACGTGTAACGGAACGCGACAAAAGCATGGTTGCCGAATTTTGCCGATTGGTCGGTTTAACGCCTAATTTGTTTAACTTAGCACTACGCCCTCTGGTGTGACATTAAGTCGCTGACTCAGAACTGCCAAAAGATAATTCCCTTTCAATGGGCGTTTTTTGGAGAAACTAATCCGCGAGATGGCGTTGTACACCTCCATATACTTAAAGGGATTAGCTGTCAAATTTTGACACTTATTCCCTTTTAGTCTATGGCATCGCACAACGCCATCTTGTGGTTTAGTTTCTCCAAAAAACGCCCATTTAAGCTAACCGATCCCCCTTTGACCCTATCCTCATACACAACTGGGACTACGGAAATTAAAACTAATGACGTCTCACTGTCCCCGTGGCGGGGACAATGGAAACACACGGCCGTTATTGTTAAAAGTGCCAAATTTTAACATTACTTTGCATACATAACTAAAGAGCACAAGGTTTTATTTCGACGCTTGAAAGGCAAAATTATCTAAGCGACATTTTTGGCCAAATTGAGTTATATACATTGTTGGAATCGCCTGATTTTTCTGCGTCGTTTGGTCCTACTCACGTCTCTCTACGATGACTTTTTTGTCGCTTAGACATTTTGAAATTCGCGAAAATTCACTTTTTTCGGTTGACTAACCGACACGATTTTCGACCATTTTTGTAAATTTGGTGGTTATCGAAATTAAATAATGCTAAACTTGACTTTGGTCAAATTTTACCGTTCTCTTCGTACAGTATTTTCTCCGTTTAGTCAATTTTGCCTCAATCTGACGACATAGTGTAAGGCGCATAGCTATTTTTTTCCTTACAAAGATCTCGTTTTTTCATCACTTAAGTAATTTTTGCATACCCGTTTTTCTGCGTGCTTGGCGTTTAGTTAAAAATGCCTGTTATAATTTTTCTTTATTCAGTTGGTTCAGTATATATTACCTGTCTTAAAAATGAATCTGATTGTCGCTTAGTCAATTTTTACCCGCCGTTTTCAAAGGTTCTTTTCTTATTTAGACAATTTTTACTTGACCAAATACGATTATTCAATGTCGGTTAGAACCTATGGTAGCATCACGTACAGGCGCTTGGAATATTTTCATTTAAAGTATTTTACATAAAAATGTTGGTTACTCCTACGGATGACACACAAACAGTCGCTTGTGCAGACAGTGAATCTAGAGTTTAAGTTACTTAGATAGTTCAATGCATGGCAGGGTGTCGCGTGGGATGCACGCTCGTGCTTCGATTACGATGTCGCCAAATATGAAGAATGCACTTTTCATGTAAAATGTCTAAAAACTTTCAGTAGAATTTACAAATAAATCAGATTATAAATAAATTTTGTTCATCCGCTGCATTCAGTTTCTTAGCTCGTTACCTACTTCTGTGGTCATCATCACATTAGCCTATAATAACAGTCCACTGCTAAATGTGGGCCTCACCAGGGTACGCCACAAGGTAAAATCCTTGCGTTTACCATCCAGTCCCTACCAGCTGCTCTCTTCAAGTCATTGCTATTTCTGGGCGTGGCATCCACTCGGAACCCGCTTTCTCCGTCTTCAATCGCTTTTACGACAGATGTGGCCAGACCACTGACCCTTCAGCTTGCTACACTTCTATTTCCAGTATGTCCGTTACTTTGGTCTTCGAATAATCGTTCCGGATTAACCTCGATATATTAGCGAGACACTTAGCAAAGCATCCCCTCTCTGAATGACATGTAACCAGTGTCCCAGTTTTACTCTCAGATTTCATGTCTATGCTCCATAATTCATCATGAGCGATCGGATGCACTGATCAAACACCTTGTTGCGGCGAGGGTGACTCCAGAACAAGATACGTCTTCCCAAATGCTACCCAGTCCAGCCGCACTGTTCTGGAGATTTCAGCCTCAATGTTATCTTTTTCTAAGTACAATTTTTGCCCAAGGTATTCATACTTTTGGACAATTTCAAGGTCTACTACACCTTCGATGGAGATATGCAATTGAGCTGGACCGTAGTCTTTTCCAAATTCATCCCAAGTCCATCACGCCTCGAGGTCGTATTCAAACTGAACACCTTTGTCAGTACCTGCCGCGATTCTATGTTCCTCTCTGATGATTTTGCCCATAAAGGTGGCAAAGCGGAGATTGTGAGGTATTCACTGTTGACGAAATTGTCCAGATCATTCCATGCTAAGGTCTTCAAGCGCATTGGTAAAATGTTTGAGCGATATAACGTCACCTTGTTTTACACCTCGCAGTAGTTGAATGGCTCTTGTTAAAAGTGATAGAAATATGTTCAGCTTTTTCCGCGCTTATGATGGCAAGTTATGCTGCTGAGTGAACCACACGTACGACCGCAACTTAATCGACAGGGGCAGTTACTTATTAGCCGGTCCTCGGAACGTGACTGTCGATGATCTCCTGAGGATACTCCATGGAAGTATACCTGTAGAGTGTAAAACGGTGGTTGTGGTGTTGGAGAGCTGCGTCGCTTGTACATTTGCATTAAGTTGCGGTCGCGAGTGTGGTTCACTCGTAAGTGCGGAAGAAGCAAAACATATTTCTATCACTTTCAACAAGATGGACTTCCGCAAAGTAATGCCTTATACTTTTAGTTACTTTGAAAGTTTATATAGTGGAACGCATATCGTTGCTATTAATTACAGGCTTCTCAGTATCTGTGGAGTGGGGATATCGATAGTCGACTTGGCGTCGTTGCAAAAACTCAAGAACAGCCCAGGTTTCGATGAAGTCGAAGGCTTGCTTGTAGTCCACAAAAGCCACACAAAGCGGTTGGTCATACTCTGATTTCTGTAAAACCTTCCGTACAGCATGAATGTGGTCCACAGTGCCTTTACAAGACCTGGTCTGTTCCAGTAGCTAGAAACCGTCAAATATTGATGCCAGACCATTCAAAGCGACTCTCGAAAAAAGCTTATGACAGTGGCTCAGAAATAGTAATGGGCTTTCGGATTGGGCAGACGAAATTTCCTAGGTGTTTGTAGGTTGCTAATGGCAAGTGAAAAACCTGGATTTGATGAGTTAAAAAGACAATTTTATCTCCGTAATAGCAAATGGGACAACACTGAATGGTTGATGATGATGATGATCACACTACTGAGCTACGGCTTATGAACTTTTCTCGAGATCGTAATAAAACGACTAAGATTTGACGCCTTACAACCACTGGGACGGGCAGGGTATCGTAAAGGCTTTAGTATAAATAGACCACATCCCAAAATACAGAATTCAGAAGAGTTCAACCAACCGTTGCGTATGGCTTTTGTAGTCCACGAGAAAGCTTTTGACTCGAGAGAAACCTGGGCTGTTCTGGTGTCCTTGCAGCCGTGCCTAGTCGAATGGCTGTATGTGGAGGTGCGGAGAAGCCTATTGGCGAAGACCCCCGTTCAAGTACAAAACCACAAAACAAGGTCCATACTATTACACCGAGATGTAAAACAGGATGACGTTTTATCCTTAAAACTTTTCACCAAAATGCCTTAGGATGTCTTCAAAACCTGACAGACCTGATAGGTTGGGTATCAAAGTCAACGGCAAATATTTGATGTATCTCCGCTTTGCCGACGCCATAGTCATAATGGCCAAATTGCTTCAGGATCTGCAAAAATGCTGTCCTGTTTATATACGGTCGCGAAGCATGTTGAATTCAGGATGACCTTAGTCAAGAGCATGATAATTTTGGATGAACATGAAGTCGTTCCTGAGCCAATATCCGTGGTTGGTGTAGGACGTAGGTCGACCTTGAAGTTGTCCAGAAGTATGAATACCTTGGGCAAACATTGCAGTTAGGAAGATACAATTTTAAGGCTGAAATCACCAGAAGAGTGAAGCTGTGCTGGGTAGCATTTTGGAAGTTTCGTCTTATTCTGGAGCAACCTTTGTCACCATGCCTCTAGACCAAGATGTTCAATCGGAGTGTCTTATCATGTACGGTGATGACTAACGGAGACGAGACGTGAAATCTGACAAATAAATTGTCCCACCGGCTATGTATCACTCAGAGACCGACGAAAAGGTCTATGTTAGAGATCTCGCTAATGTATAAGGCCCGGAAAGAGATTATCTTCTAAATGTCCAGTAGGTTGGTCACATTTGCCGTAGAAACGATAGACGATGTTGTAATCGGGTTTTCGAGTGTAGGCCAAGCCTCAGCAAGCATAGCTTTGGGCGCCCAAGGGCTAGATGGACCGATGGTGATGAAAAAGACTGTCTGGTAGCAAATGGATGGCGAATACGGATGTCGTGCCTTGTGGCGTACCCTGGGGGAGGCCTACATCCAGCAGTGGACTGATATAGGCTAATGTGATGATGATCCTAGTTGAAAAAGGCCTTCGTGTACCTTAGTGTTGATTTTTATTGTTATTGATATAACACTTGAATTAAATAATTAGGTAAATTTTCTGTAACAAATGTTATTTGAGTCAAATTGCCGGGAAGAATTTAGTATAAAATTGTAACCTAAGTAGTTTTGCCTCAAATTCGAAGTATTTTTGATGTTGGTTGGGCAACTTTTACTCTGTCGTAAATTCTTAAAAAAGGCGTTTATTAAAATTTTACCGTACCGTTGTCATTCCCAGCTTGTCGGTTAGTCAAATTTGCCTGTATTTATTTTTAGGTAATTTTTGACTAAGCGACACTAACTCTAAAACTAAGCATTATTCTTTATTGATATGTACACTAAAATTTAGGTAAAAAAATAACAAAACAAATATGTAAAAACTAGGCTTCTAGGACTATCACAAAAATTTATATGATTTTTTTTCTGAAAATCCAAACTTTAAACTGCTCTCCTGTAAAGTTACTCTGATGTCGCTTAGATAATTTTGCCTTTCAAGCGTCGATTTGATTCTAGGTACATAGGAACTAGGAACATCTTTGCGAAAAGAGACTGCCACCCACATTTATAATTTTAATTTGGTTGAGTTTTTTTTCACTGAGCGGCGCTAGTTAGTGACGGCTTTTACGCCGTACCTACTCCACGTCCACCATCCATCGGTTCTGTGACAGCCAAGCCAACCCTATATACTAAACAATAAAGTTAACGTTAACACCCTGTATAGGTACTCAGTTACCAACGTACAGTCCAGCAAAAAAGAGTACACCAAAAATGAGGGCGCCACTTTGTACGAAATTGTAAAATTGAATGGCAACATTTGACTATGAATGGCAACAATTCCGAATGAAAAAAAAGTTCAATTTTATTTAATGTCAAGACTTTTTTGACCGTATCAGACAATATGGAAGTGTTCATATTAATATTTCAAAAACAAAAGCTATAAATTTTCAAACGTATAATAATGAACAAATCAATCTGAATATACAGTACAATGACAGCAAAGTTGAACTAAGTAATCAAACGACTTTCTTGGGAATAGAAATAGACAAACACTGCAACTGGAAGGCTCACATTCGGAATCTTAGAAGTAAACTGGACAGATATACGTACATTCTTTTCAAACTTAGACAAACGGTTTCAGAAGAGGCGGCTCTGTTGGCATACCATGGCTTCGTTTCCTCCAGCTTGAGGTATGGCCTGATTTTATGGGGATTTGCTACTGATTTTGATGATGCTTTTATTGCACAGAAAAAGTGTGTACGCGCTTTATCTGGAGCGGCCAAACTAGACCATTGCGAACCATTGTTTAAAAAATATAATATTCTAGCCCTACCAAGCCTATACTTATACGAAATGTGCGTCTTTGTCCACAAAAACTTATCTTTATTTAGTAAAAGAAGCGATTATAGGGCTGTAAGAACCTCATACAAATACACACTAAATACACCTGCATGGAGGAAAAGTGTTTTCTGGAAGAACTGCTACTGTATGGCTGTAAAGATTTATAATAAACTACCCGATGAGTATAAAAAGCATAATGTTCATATTTTCAAGAAACAAGTCCATAACTTTTTTATGACCAAATGTTATTATTCTGTAAGATTTTTTTTAGATGATAAGTTGACATAGTAAGATATATCATGTTCCGTATCATTAAAATTTTATTGTTGATTTTGATATTATTTAATTTTATTTTGACATGTTTAATTTATCAAATATTTTGACATCATTGTAATTAATTAATGAATAATTTAATTTTAATATTTCCACGCCTTATTTAAGGAAGAATATATTAAGGACATTTTGTATTTAAGATCTTTTATAGTACTATATTCTGGGAAATAAACGTATCATTCATTCATTCATTCATACAGTAACACAGGTCTATGGCACGCAATAAAGTTAACACCCTGTATACAAAGTTACCAATGTATCACGACAATATGGAATTTAAGCAAATTGAAGTGGGCACACAGTAACACAGGTCTATGGCACGCAATAAAGTTAACACCTTGTATTTTTAGTTGCCAATGTATCAGACAATATGGAATTTTAGTAAAAGTTAACACCGTGTATACTTTGTTACCAATGTATCAGACAACATGGAATTTTAGCAAATTGAAGTAGACACACAGTAACACAGGTCTATGGGACGCAATAAAGTAAACACCTTGTATACATTAGTTACCAATGTATCAGACAATATGAAATTTTAGCAAATTGAAGAGGTCACACAGTAACACAGGTCATGGCCCTCAATAAAGTAAACACCTTGTATACTTAGTTACCAATGTATCAGAAAACATGGAATTTTAGCAAATTGAAGTTGTCACTCACACAGTAACACAGGTCTATGGGACGCAATAAAGTAAACACCTTGTATACTTAGTTACCAATGTATCAGAAAACATGGAATTTTAGCAAATTGAAGTGGACACTCACACAGTAACACAGGTCTATGGGACGCAATATAGTAAACACCTTGTATACCTACTTAGTTACCAATGTATCAGAAAACATGGAATTTTAGCAAATTGAAGTGGACAGTCACACAGTAACACAGGTCTATGGGACGCAATTAAGTAAACACCTTGTATACTTAGTTACCAATGTATCAAAAAACATGGAATTTTAGCAAATTGAAGTGGACACTCACACAGTAACACAGGTCTATGGGACGCAATAAAGTAAACACCTTTTATACTAAGTTACCAATGTATCAGAAAACATGGAATTTTAGCAAATTGAAGTGGACACTCACACAGTAACACAGGTCTATGGGACGCAATAAAGTAAACACCTTGTATACATTAGTTACCAATGTATCAGACAATATGGAATTTTAGCAAATTGAAGAGGTCACACAGTAACACAGGTCATGGCCCTCAATAAAGTAAACACCTTGTATACTTAGTTACCAATGTATCAGAAAACATGGAATTTTAGCAAATTGAAGTTGTCACTCACACAGTAACACAGGTCTATGGGACGCAATAAAGTAAACACCTTGTATACTTAGTTACCAATGTATCAGAAAACATGGAATTTTAGCAAATTGAAGTGGACACTCACACAGTAACACAGGTCTATGGGACGCAAAAAAGTAAACACCTTGTATACTTAGTTACCAATGTATCAGAAAACATGGAATTTTAGCAAATTGAAGTGGCCACACAGTAACACAGGTCTATGGCACGCAATAAAGTTAACACCTTGTATACTGATTAATAAAGTTAACATCTTGTATACATTGGTAACCAATGTGTCAGACAATTCAGACATGATGGAATTAGTAGGCGGCTGCTGGTGACTGGATGGCGAAAATGGAAGATATTTTTTTTTTTAAATTCATTGTGTATACTTTATTATACCTTTTCTAATACCCTACCCTGTACGTACAGTTTGATGCAAAGGAGTAGAAAAGAAACTGCAAATAAGATGTTAAATCCAACTTATGTTCTTTAGAAGTAGTTTTTCAGTTTTATGGTCTGGTCCACCCATTAAAATACAAGGTGTTAATTTAAATGCGTGCCATAGCTTCAGGGTAGGTAGTTTAAACGCCAACGACAACTATAGTTGCTAAACGATCGCGTGCATGCGACGCCACTGACAACTAAAGTTGTCTAAATTTTGCTATTTTTATAACTTAAATTCTGATTTGTATAAGACATCTGAATGCTTGTCGCATCACTAGCCGATCTTCACATTTTTATATGCTTGGCGTCGGGGGTGAGGCGACGTAAAAAAACTCTGGCGTGCAAAAGGTTAAGTATCGATTAAGGATGCCGTAAAAAATATTGAAAAGAATCCCAGCCAATAAAAAAAAAAACTTTTTCGGATTGTGTCAATACTTTTTTAAATTTTTTGACACTGTTGTTGTATAAAAAGTGCCCATACAAGTACTTTCGTCTAAACAACTTTGAGATTGAACGAATTTTGGCTGAGAATAGGCATTCGAGGGGGACGCGACTCGAATGAGGGACGCGGGGCGCTCGACCCGTCAAGAAAATTTTTTACGGCATACTTTATCGATACTAAACTTACCCTGAAGCTATGGCACGCATTTTTATTAACACCCTGTATATGCTGTAGGTAATTTTTTACACCTTGTATAAATTAACCCGTAAGTAGGCGCGCTAAAAAAGTTACGTTAATAGGCGCGTGGGGTGTCTAACACCCCTATTTGTTTTAATTATTAAAAAACAAAATACATGCATAATTAGAAATTTATTCATCACAACTTAAAGTTTTGTTTCTAATCAACTTCTTAAACCTCCCTTTCAAGAAAAACAAAACAATTCACACGAAAAATAATTGGTACTTAGAGACCTGTTTTCTTAGGCACATTTTTCGCACACTATGTTCAAGTGGTCATTGCTTACATGATTCAACGGGCGCGTGGGGTGGACTACACCCCAAACGTGCTTTTCTGACACAACCACATACAATAGAGTGCTGCTCGAGACTGGAATGCAAAGTTAACATCCAATTTTGAGGGTAGATGGAAAATCAGCATGGTAACTTTAAAACTTTTAAAGTTCTAAACCTTTAAACATGCGTTGGGGTGTAAACGACCCCACGCGCCTACTAAAGGGTTAAATAAAATAGCAACTAACAATAATAGTACAGCTTCCTTCCTTTCCAAAAGTTGCTTCGATTCTCCTGATGTTTCTGAAAAGACAAAATAAATATTAAAATTGGAACAAATTAAAAACGAATAATCAAACTGGTGCCGGCTTAGAATAGCATCACCCCAAATCTTTCGCGTAAGTGTCGTAAGAAGCGACTAAGGGATTTGAGATTCGCAATCACACATTCTTCTGAATGAGTCACTTTTGTCAGACATAGTGTAAATGGAGGATTTTTACAGCCTTCCACGCTCAGCGTACCCCGCAAGGGCGTGGTAGGCGTGATTACAGATGTAAATCAACCGGTTTAAAACGTTTAAAACCAAATTTCGCGGTTTAAAACCTGAAATCAACCGTTTTCAACCGTTTAAAACTTGCCTACAAAAAAAAAGTTCTGTGTTTTACATACACATACATACATACACAAATCACGCCTTTATCCCTTGCGGGGTAGGCAGAGCGTAAACAGCCGTAGGTACCTACAATACAGCCGCTATCGCCACGTCTGACTAATATTTCAGGGCCGTTGTAGAAAAATCGTGCCGAAATGCAAAAAAATTTTTGTCGAGTAGGTACTTAGGTATGAATTTTTGTATGGAACATCCAAATTATTAATATAACCCTGTATATACAAAATTCGGTGTTTCCAACGATTTTACACTGACTTGCTCATCATAGGTTACCTACGCTCGGGCCTCGGAGCGACAAACTAGGTAATAAACCCGCAAAATCACATCATTAATCCATTTCAGTGATCCTTACCTTTGTAATATTACGAAAATGTATTAAAATCAATAAAACATTGTTATCAACCATCCGCCGTTTTAAACCGAAAAAAACGGTTGTTTATGATTTAAAACGGTTTTTTTCGTTTAAAACGATTTGGTTGAATTGGTTTTAAACCGGGCTTACATCTATAGGCGTGATATTTGTACCTTTGTAATAATAGTATTGCAAACATACTAGTTGGGGTACAGTGCTCTACACTAAACTAGTAGGTAACAAACTAATGTGTGTATGGTAAGTAAATTACCCCCTACTAGGAGTGTGCTGTATGATGCCAGTTTAGAATATCATCACCCCAATTCTACCCGCGGGTGTCGTAATAAGCGACTGAGGGATAATTATCCAAAGAAAGAGCAGCAGCATTTCCTGTTAATTGAATACCTTGCACTGCGCTCGCCAATCCGCCTACCAAGCATGGTGAGTATGGCAATACCCCCAATACCTACAGGGCAGGGAGACCTATAATCTCTAGCAGTGCATTTACTGATAGTGACAGGCAGTTGATGTAGATGCATCATTGTGTAACAAATTCAGTAATACAATATTTCTCACTTTAGCACCATTTCCTTCAGATTCTGTTCAAAATAAAGCAAAAAGAATGTTTCCTTGACTGCTTTAGCTCTGTTTCAGTGAAAATAGAATCCAAGGTCTTTTACTGCGCTTGCCTATTCACCTTCAGAGCAGCTTTTACCTGAAAAGTAATGATGTATTATATTTAGCTACATGTTTATTAAGCCCTTTACTAACTGCCTCAATGTCGAACAATAGTTTCCAAGTAAAAATAGTATGTACATATATTTTTCCATATTTTGACCTTTATTCCTTTCCTATAGAATGCAACTCCAAGAAGTTCGTTAGTTTATGTCCTCTACAAACAGATATCTTTTTAGTACAGAACTAGGTATTTCAGTGAATACTCGTACCAAGTACTAACTGGAACGCACCAGGT
This sequence comes from Phthorimaea operculella, assembly GCA_024500475.1. Classification (NCBI taxonomy): domain Eukaryota; kingdom Metazoa; phylum Arthropoda; class Insecta; order Lepidoptera; family Gelechiidae; genus Phthorimaea; species Phthorimaea operculella. Next base: position 720,882 of record JANFCV010000157.1, read on the forward strand.
ACAGTTTCATAGTTCTGTGCATCTGTTAAAGTATTTTCAGAAAATTGTTACGTTCTGTAGGCCACCTATTTCATCTGCGGCAACTTATTTTCTTGGGAAAAAGGCATTTTCTAGCATGCGTTATACATATAATCATTACCATTGAATCACTCTATCTATTTCAAAAAACTGCATTTAAATTAGTTATGTGGTTTCGGAGGAGTTAGCGAATTCCACAACAGACAGACAGGCAGAGAAACCCAATAGCGGCTTAGTTTTTTACTATGTATTGATAAGTAATTTAACACAATGGATACTTTACTAATAAGAATAATAGAAGTTCAGAGTCTTACCAATCATTACAGTCAAAATGACCTCATCTACTCGGAATCATTTTTGTTTTATTCTTGCTATGACACATTTTGCTTCCTATGCTAAATTTCTCATGGGGGAGCCTCATATTGGGTAGACTGGCCAGCTTGTAAGAGTTGCAGGGTGCCGTTGGATGCATTGGACCCAAGTTGTTTTTATACAGGCCACTGCACAATAGCAAACTTTCACAAGATTGTGTAAACTCTTGAATTCAATAGTCAGGCATTCATTTCTTGCCAATTTGTTGTCGAGTCCATCTGAAACAATAGGTTATGTTTTAGATTTAGGTAGGATTAGGTAGGATTTAGGTAGGTGGGCTTTGTCTGTAAGTGTAAGTTTGAAATAAATAAATGATAAATGATAAAGAAAGTTTATAGGTTGAATCACTCTTCTTATTCTTTTAGTAGGGGACACCAACAGGACCAACGACCCGATGAAGTCATCGACATCGTCTATTGTTAGGTTCATGAGGTCGTTCGTAGACTCAGTGTCTCAAGAAGCAAGCCTAACCTCATAGATTTGTAGTTTAGTTGTTCTAGTTGTGGTGTTAGGGTGCACTTCACTGGAGCAGGCGCTAGTAATTTGACTGGTTTACACTATACACAACACATTCAAGATACGAACATCAATGGAAAACAACGGAAAACAGCGGAAAACGCACAGGAAAACGCGAAATCCGAGAAAACTTTGGAGAAAACCACAGAGAAAACAGCTGGTTGGCTTTGACATTTTACTTTTTTTCATCTCGTCGCTCGTCCTTACGTATAGGCTAAGGTCTGTGACTATACCGCTCTATTATATTCCCGGTAAACAAGACGATCACATTGCTTTCCTATTTACGCCAGGCGCTAGGTACCTTTTGTCTTTACTCCCGTTCCTCCCAAAATGTAGGCGTCTAATCATAGTATCCTTATAAAAATCAGTATTGATTTTCTTCTTCTTCTGCGTTGTATCCTCAACAGGGTGACCATTTGTGGCAGGATCCTGCCATTTGGGCAGATTTGACTCTTAAATTTTGACTCTGGCATTTTATGTTGACAGATCAGAAAAGTGGCAGGTTTTGGCAGATTTCGGGGATTTTAAGGAAAATCCTGTAAGTGTAGTGCAAATCAACAACAAATTAAATGTTTTCAAATAAATTTGTTAATCACCAAGTACTAAAACTTAAATCTAGTTGGGCTTTATTTCATAATTTTTACTTTTCATGGTATAAATCGTGTCAGTTTTTTATTTCGGGTTGAGCTTAGTTGGGTTCAGTTCGGCAGATTTTGGCATATTTAGTAAGGGAACTTGGCAGGTTTGGGGAGGGATTGAGTTTGGCAGGTTTTGGCAGATTTCAGTGTGGGTCTCTGGCAGATTCGCCATATTTGAGATGGTCACCCTGATCCTCAAGGCCGAGAGTCGTGTCGTGACGACCACAAGCAGCTCCAGAAATGATTTATCCTGCGCCGAAGGTTGATGCAAAGCCTAGCCTAATTTTCCAGGTCCAGATTTTCTTCTTCTTCTGCGTTGTATCCTCAAGGCCGAGAGTCGTGTCGTGACGACCACAAGCAGCTCCAGAAATGATTTATCCTGCGCCGAAGGTTGATGCAAAGCCTAGCCTAATTTTCCAGGTCCAGATTTTCTTCTTCTTCTGCGTTGTATCCTCAAGGCCGAGAGTCGTGTCGTGACGACCACAAGCAGCTCCAGAAATGATTTATCCTGCGCCGAAGGTTGATGCAAAGCCTAGCCTAATTTTCCAGGTCCAGATTTTCTTCTTCTTCTGCGTCGTTTCCTCAAGGCTGAGAGTCGTGTCGTGACCACCACAAGCAGCTCCAGAAATGATTTGTCTCCTGGCTACTTTATCCTGCACCAAAGGCAGATGAAAAGTCTAGCCTAATTTTCCAGGTCCAGATTTTCTAGAGCCGCCTAAATAGTCTCGTTTTATGCTGAGGCGACTCCTTATGAATATTCATACTGTGTCCGAAGGTAGGTATTAATTATGCAGCGTTTTGCTCGCTGGTCGGTTTTAAGGCCAAGTACGAGTTGAGATTTGGGGACTAGACTAATGAATTTTGAAAAGGGTACAAAAAAGGCGACAGACAGCAGAATCAAATCCGCCTGCCTATACCTGAGGTAGACAAGTATGCAGGTTCTTTTCTTCGTTTGTGTAGGACACCGAGTCGACAGACTACCCGATGAACCTAGTTGTCAGAGTTTTTAAACCGTCTAATACTACTAGGTACTCGAATCACCTATACATCCATCAGCTACCTTACATTTTGTATGGGAAGGCCTGCAATCAATAAGTTATCAACGTTCCTTAGGGTTAGTTGTTCAGATTGTTCAGTAAATAGGCAGGCTGGTTTACTCATTGAAATAGATGGGTACCTATATATTGCAGTTAATTTTTATACAAGTTTGATTGGGCGTGTTGTAACCTCCATCTACAGCACCTGAAGCAATAGAAGTAAAACCTAGTACTCAGTACTGATTGATACCTAGGTTCAAACTTCGACTCTCCCTTAACACGTAGAACGTACGTACGTTCTGAGTGCAGTACAGATTTTAGGCACTAGCGCTGAGTGGACGAGAAAAAATGTTTCATTTTGCCCAGGAAATGCTGGAGACGTATTTTTGAAACATCACATGCGAATGTCTGAGCCCGAAGTCTGCTGTGTGTGTTTCAATGACGTTTTTGAACCACCTACTACTAGTGACGATGATGATGATCATTCCGTCTGATTTCGGCCATGGCGACCACTTAATTTTTGCTTCGTTGCATGCTAATGTCGCCTAAGTAATCATAGCAACTGGGACCAACGGCATAACAATATGCCGTCCGAAGCTCAGTACCATATATTTTCGCACAAAAGGACCGTTCTGGCTGCAATCTATACATATCGACAGTGGAAAGGCTAAATCGCTTAACCGCCACCTTGGTCGAAAATAAGTTATATATATCACGAGAATCAGCGATTTTTTCTGCGTCGATCTGTTTAGGTTTCAAGCAAATCGGAGCACTTTTGTGGCGCTTAAGCGGCTCAATTTTTAATAATTTTCATAGGTCATATCGCTGAAGCGACATAATTTTTCGTGTTTTTTGAACGAACGGCGTTTACACCCCTTAATAGGTTGTTGAATCTGATGTTTAGAAGTATTAGCGTTTTTGATTTCTCTTTTACTACTTTTTTATGGAGAGAAGTGAATTAAAATTATTGCAATAATATGGTCAATGGTAGTTAAGCGATTTTTATTCGAACGCTAAAGGCTAACAGACCGGCGCTTTAGCGATAATGCTCGCAGCATTTCATTCCAAGTTGATCAATACGTAACATTTACGTGTTTGTGTTTGCGTCATTCATTGATGTTTTAGCGAAATTATGGAAGAAATAAAGATTTATTTTTTTAATTAGTGAAAGTAAAAGGTGCTTCTTTAGTGTTTAGCACGCAAATAAGTCTAAATTTAAATGATAATGCAAGACACTTTTTCTATTACGCAATTTTAGTTTATAAAAAAGTGATAGAAAGAAAAGTACCCGCATATTTTTGTGTGCGTAAGACCACGTGATCGCGCCGAACAAGTCAAAACTCGTCGGTTATCTACCGCTCAGTACTCGGCTGTAGGCGCCATATTGAGGACGTGTTTGTTAAATCGCGTGTGATTAAGAAGTTGTGTTTGTTTGTGCTTTCATTTCGTTTGGATTTGTACCAGATTTACTGCTTGCTTCTAATGAGATATAGTGAGGTTAGTAAATTAATATTCTTAACCAGTCAATAACTTGTTTTAAATTTATTTCGAACCCGGTTATAAATAAGAATAAAAGACATCGAACGTTCGGAATATCTGATTTAAACCATTAGGCGGTCAAGCTAAACTATAAGAGCTACAGTTATATGGCTTCAAAGCACAAGTTGTTCAGTTTGACGGGCTGCTTCAACAGAAATTAAAGTTTTGGAGTACCCGATGTAGACTAGACTAGACTAGTAGAGCTTAGTCTTGTTCTTCACTCAATTAGGGAGCTATAAATATATTTCTACCAATACTGAGCCACAAATAGTATTGCTTTCTCCAGGTCCTCGCGTGTGAAGGTAGTAGAGCACGTGGGGCAAGACAGAAATATATGTCATAGATAAAGGTGATATTATACCACACTGGCAAGCACTTTCTGAAAGGTATTTACACATATTTTCTTTACTTCGGCCGACTTGAGTCCGGAGTCAGTTGTTGTCTGAGACTTCCACGTCGGTTAAGTATGGTGGCGTGTAGGCTAGTGCTCAGACAATGAATGGCACGGTTGTTTCTTCAGGATATAGAGGTACCTTCCACCAGAGATTTAAACCATGATATGAGAGGCGTTATTATCTAGAGGGGGTATATCTTTTACAAAACTATGCCGAATTCATAACTTTTGAGGTCAGCCTCATTTTTCGCCCTTTCGTATCAGCTTGCCACCTCTCTGGCTTATCATCATTGGCCTCAAACGCCTGCGACATACGATTTATTCAGTGTCAGAGGAAAGACTTTACATGGCTACACAAGCCGATACAAGTGAAGGTAGAATTGGAGGCTGGCAATTTCTGCCCTTTGTTAGTGAAACCAGAGAAATACCTAGGCATCATCGTGAGATTCACGCACATCAAATACACGCTCTTTCTATTTATCCCTATCCTCAGTAAGCTACTTCCAACTTCTTTAATCGATGTCAAATGCAGCCTTGTCCCGCTTGTCGCAATCTTTGAATCAGTCTTCGATCTTCCAACTCCTCTTTAGGCGCTTTCTTTCTGAATAGAAGCCTAGTTAAACTGTAGGATAGGAGATACAGCAATAGCTAAAAGTAAAAGTTTGTAGCTTGATGGTCTGTTTCTACTATCACATGGATATCAAGGGTCTGGTTGGAGTTCCCACTGTAGACTACCAGGAGCCCAGCTAAACTGAAAGCGATACGGAAATGGCTTTAAAGCAAAAGTTGAACAACTTGATGGGACGCTTCTGCTGACATAGAAGGTCTGATGTACATTATGTAGACCAACAGGAGCCCAGCTAAACATAGAGAAATAGATCCAAAAAAAAAGGTGATCAGCACGATGGCCCCTTCTGCTGGCGATGGCCACTTGAGAGTCCTTGATGTGGAACCCGAAGCTCGGCTAAACTATAGGTAACAGATTTGAAAATGGTTTAAAAGTAAACTTTTATCAGCATGAGGAACCATTTATACGAGTAGGTTCTGGAGGACCTGTTTGAATAACCAGAAGATCACCCAAATTTTAAGAAATAGCAAACGTTGTTTAGCATGGCATGATGGACTGCTTTAATTGGCACTGAACATCAATAGCCCATCTAACTAAACTATTAAACATACGCAATTAGCTCCAAAGCAAAAAATTTATCATCATGATGGACCGTTTCTACTACAGAAAGACAGTAGACATCAAAGTTCTGTTCTGGAGAAGGAAGGTACCTCATGTAAATACCCATTATTTGGCATCAATGATAGTAAATATGTAAACGGCTCCGTAATTGAAGTTGATCAAATGATAGGGCGCTTTTGCTAGTACAAAGAGATTAAAAATCGTAATGTGGAAATCAGAGAGCTCAGTATGGCTCAGTTAAGGTATAGAGATGCTAAAATGCTTCTCTTTCTAAAAAATGGACTGACGAACCACCCAATCAACAAGTCGGAGTTAGCAGTGTAAGGAACGAAGCGAAAGGAAGTTTACGGATACCGACTAGTTAGTAATAATTTTGAAAAATATAAAAATTAATTACTTCATAAGGCCATTTTTCTTGGTTAAAATATGAGTAATTGGTATTTATTAGACAAATTTATACTCTCTTTACTTATAAATTTGGGAAGTTAATGTGCCGTCATCCGAATAGGCCATATTTGACGTCTGTCAAAATCATATTAATGCTATGACATAAGGTCTATTTTTCTTTGTTGACATGTTTCCTAGTATGGGTTTGACAGACGTCAAATATGGCCTATTCGGATGACGGCACCATAGTAATCGAAAATGTATTGTGAATCCAGTATTATTTTATATAAGTCATTAGCTTTTTTAGTATTTGTACAATGTCTTGGTCGTTTAGCGATTTTTGCTTGACTGTACATTTTTAAGAATCAAGTAATTATCGCTTAAGCGACACTTAATTCGTAAACCGACGATGCAAAGTACAATTGAACAATGTAGATATACAAAACACATAAATAAAAAAATATAATTTTTATTTTATCTTTATAATGTCAATAGAAAAAAAGATATGAATTTTTTAAGTAAAAATAAAACTTTAATCGTGGTTTTCTCCGAACTACCAAATTGGCGGTTAAGCGATATAGCCTTTCCACTGTCGATATAATAAAACAGTAAAACCCGTGTGTCTGTACATTGAATAAAAATACGAAAAACTAATTGGGGGTGATGTAAAAATAGCATTATCTATACATATAATAAAACAGTAAAACCCGTGTGTCTGTACATTGAATAAAAATACGAAAAACTAATTGGGGGTGATGTAAAAATAGCATTAGAACACATTTCATCTATACATATAATAAAACAGTAAAACCCGTGTGTCTGTACATTGAATAAAAATACGAAAAACTAATTGGGGGTGATGTAAAAATAGCATTAGAACACATTTCAGTAATTATCTAAATTTTTGTCTGTTTGTCTGTTTGTCTGTTTGTCCGTTTGTCTGTTTGTCTGTTTGTTACCGCTAATCTCCGAAACTACTGGACGGATTTGAATGAAACTTTTTGTATTGTGTAGCTACTAAACCTGGTCAACATCTTAGCCACTTTTTACTGCGGGAAAATCGCTGTTTCCTACGGGAAAAAGGATAAAGCGTAAAATCTTTACATTTTTAAGATAAGTTAACCGCTAATCTCTGAAACTACTGGACGGATTTGATCGAAACTTTTTGTATTGTGTAGCTACTAAACCTGGTCAAGATCTAAGCCACATTTTACTGCAGGAAAATCGCACTTTCCTACGGGAAATACGATTAAACGTAAAATGGTCTCTTCGACCGGTTGGACTTGAATGAAACATTTTGTTGTGTAAATTCTGCTCAACATCTAGGATACTTTTATTGCGGAAAAATCGTTCATTTTCATGGGAAATACGATTACAAGTACAATCTTTAAATTCTTTCAAAACATTTAATCTTTAACCAGGTCGATTTCAATATAGTTTTTTTGTCGTGTACTTATATTTATTAACTTTTTAAGCACACAAGGTCAAAGTATAAACTACTTATTACTGCCGGAAAATCACTCATTTGCATGCTGAAATGAAAGGTCTGGGTACCACGTAGATGTGGACCTCAAGATCAGTAACTATGATTTTTGCCTAAAACTGTTCCGTTTTTTGTTATCTATATCGACACATTTAATGTCAACAGTGAAAGGTCTATTTAATAAAACTGTAAAAGTTTAGTGCTACGCAACCCTTTATACTTACTTTGAAAATACAAACCTACAGCGGCTTCATATTTGAATTCTCGCGATGTTTGTTTGTATGCGATAATCTCCGAAAAGAAGTAAAATATATTGATGAACTTTTTTGTAATATGTAGCTTCAAGCATTGGTCAACATCTAGGATTTTTAGCGCGGGAAAGTTGCTCATTCCCCCAAAAAATACGATATTAAATAAATATTTGTATGGCAGCCCCCTTTAAATTTTATTTTATTTCTGTGTTATGTATTAATTGTTTTTAAAGCGGCAGCAGAAATATGACATTTGAGAAAATTTCAACTCTAATTATCACGGTTTATGAGATACATCCTCCTGTACCCGATTTTTCTAAACTACAGGCTACTATTCTACAGGCAAAATTCGATGAACATTGCGTAGCCGGTTTATTAATGAAATCATAATTGCTAATCGGCTACGCAATGTACATCGAATTTCACCTGTAGAATTGTAGCCTATAGTTTCGTTGCATGAGCCACTGGTGATAGATGGATGAATAAACAGACAGTGAAGTATCAGTAACTGGGTACCCTTTAGGTAATAAACCCTGAAAAATAATTGGAGGGAAACTTCTTTTCGTGTGGGACACCAAGTCGTTCAGCGACCCGATGAACCCAGGTGTCAGAGTTTTTCAACTGCCTACTCCAAATAGCAGGCCTCTGACATGGCTGTGTAACGACCACCGTCTTTTTAATCATAAACAGCAACCGGGGCCGAAACACGGAACCATCTTGGTTTTCTGACAATCAGATAGTTCAGAATGCAATGTCCTAAACAGACTGCGACTAGGAAATAAAAAACACTAAGCGAAAATATCAACTTTTTGAGTGTCCTACCGGGAATAGAACCCGGATACCCGACAACCAACCAACCAACCATTTGAAATTGGTATGCATCTTACAGATGCATGCGTTAGCGCTGCGCTGTGGGCGCCGCCATAGATTGTGCATGCATCCATTTTGATGTTTGAAATGGTGGCTGACAAATGTTTTGATTAAGGTCTTCATCAACGTTTATGATGATAGATAAGTGATGATAACTTTTATCAGCACTGGATGGCCTGTCTACCTACCTGACGAGGGACACAAGGAACATGGCTAAACTATAAATACGAAAGAAGAAGAATACGAAATAAATATAACATAAACACGAAACACAGGAAAACATCGCTCGGCGAGACGAAGTTCGCGGGCACCAGCTAGTATTCTATATAGCCAGACTGGGATCAACTTAACAAAGTGATAAAAAGGTATGATACGTTACGAGCAGCTGTTAGAAGATCCACGATAGACTTTCGCATGCGAAATGGTTTCAAAAATAGGACTCCAGGAAATGCAGCAAACGTTTACTTTGTGGTACGTGTTTTATTTCATATGGAGTTTATTTGAAATGGGTAGATATTTTGGTCTGGATATTCAGTTTGTTTTGGTGGAAGAGATAGGAGTGAGGCAGTGCGATATTTGGTTCCCTGAAAGCACAGTTTTAGTTTTGTCTCTATCTAGAGACGCGTCGGTGAAAATTTTTGTGTTGGTCGTCTTTGAAGTTGTTTTCAGAAAAGATTCAGATTCGTACAGACCTATATTGCTTTCGTTTCGTGGTCCATCTTTGTGGTGGTACAGCCATCTGGGATTCTCTCTAGTTATGTTAAGCTTTCTGAGGTTATTCTTAGTTTGTGTTAGGACATTGTAGATTAAACAATTTGTTTTGAAAGTGAAATCACAATGTGCAGAGCCTTATACTTAAACACCACTTTCGCTCGCCTGCACCTCAGCGATACAAACGTGATTGTAAAGAACTTAAAGTACCAGGGCGACATCAAACACAGGATCTAGTACATCCCCTGCACTAACACCACCACCACTACATTACTAACAATTGTGCGACAACACAAAACACGGTTAGTGCTCCTCCTCTTACTCTGATTGTAAGGGCGGGGACGCAGTAGGAGTACTTACTAGAAGTCTACGTGAAGGCGGCGGCGGCGTTCGAATGGGCCATATTTGACAGCTGTCAGACCTATAGATACTAGAATACACGTCGACAAAGAAAAATAGACCTTATGTTATAGCGTTAACACAATTTTAACAGTTGTCAAATATGGCTTATTTGAACGCCGGTACTTATTAGGGCCCGTATTCATAAATTGCTCTAAAGTTAGAGATTGATCTTGACTTGAGGCACTTGAGGGCGATTTTGCCAAAATTTGAGATCCTAAGGCTTCGTTTGTAGGCCTGACATTTAATGTGCGCATTAGGATTTCAATGCATTCTAATGCACAGTGCTATATTATTGTAATGAAATAAAAATGAGAAAATTGTAAAGTTCGTTAGCGTCGGTCGGTCGGGACTTGCACCCGGGACCGCGCAGGGGTATGTACCTAGGTACCGTCTTACTGCATTTCCAACTGAGCTGACTAATCTTTCAACCTCTACGGACTCAGGTTCAAGTCCCAGCGGACGTTAATGAATTTTCCTATTTGCATGCATGCATGCTGACATTTGACAAAATCACCCTCTATATCGATCTTAAAGTTAAGACTCTCCCAGCAGCGTAGCGGTTTCCAGCGATATTCAAATTTCTGTAAATAGTCTTTTTTCTGTCTTGCCGTGTGGTGCCGGCAGAGTAGAATAACACCACCCCTTTTCTTCCCGTGGGGGTCGTAACAGGCGACCTAGGGATAAACCCGACCAAAACAGCCAGGGCCAACCGTATGGTGGCGGTTAATCCACCACAAAATCATTGCCAAGGAAGGTTGACGTCTGGTAGGCGGCCGGTCGTAAAATTAAGCCAAATCCTTTGCAACACGATTTTATGTCCAACAAAACGTGTTGCGCCGACCCCAAGTAATTGGGATAGGTAAGGGCAGTAAGATGATGAGTATCTTTCTTCTGTCTGCCCAACTGAAACCAAGAAGCAGGATTTGGCGCAACTTCTTTTAACTAAAAATACACCCAGTGTGTCACAATGTTTATATTCGTCTGAGCTTGAAAGTGCAGAACAAAGGATGCGAGGACAAAACGATGGAAAGTACTGCAAGATAATAGAGTGACATACCTACTTGCAGGTACGACAGTACAACACAGGGTGATACTAGATTTAAAAAGGATCTAAAAAGTATTTCAATTGAATAATACAGTGGTGTACCTAATAACAGGGACGATAGTACGATACAGACTGATATACAGTATTTTAAGTGGGTATTAATAGTCCAAGAAAGATAGCAAAATCAGCGAAAAAGAAATCCCGGTGACAAAATTTTTTGGATTTGTGTAGTGGTAGGTCCTCTTCACAACGTCCAATAAAATCCCCTCGATAATATGCTGTGCTAGGAGCAGGGGGGTTAATTATGTGTCCCTTTTTTCAGTTTCTCGACTGTAACTCGTAAACGGTGCATCGTATCTTCAAAATGTCTTCAAAAATATTAAAGCTCATTAAATTTCCTATAACTTTGTCATCAACATAAAAACCGTAACATGAATGGTTTGAAAATCGACATTTTTGATGTGACATGTTCCAAAACTTGGAAATATGCGAATAAGCCAAAAAAATGAATGACGATTTTTCATACAAATATCCTGTTAAGGGTTAATAAATTTACAAAATGCTGAAACACGTGTTTAATTATTTTGGGTCATTTGCTTATTTCCAAATTTTGAAACAGCAGATCACATCAAAAATGACGATTTTTTATACAAACTCTTAACCTCTTTTTTACCCTGTTAAGGGTTAAAATGTACAAAATGCGGAAACACGTATTTAATCATTTCATTTTTGTAGATTACTCACAAATTTTGAAAAAGTTTGCATGAAAGATAACGAAGATTCACAGAAACGTCCGAACACTTTTTAGTGTCGTAATAAAAAAAGTGAATAATCTACCGACTTTGAAATGGCCATAACTTTAAAACCATTCATGTTATGGTTTTCATGTTGATGACAAAGTTATAGGAAATTTAATAAGCTTTAATAGTTTCTTAGACATTTTGAAGACACAATGCACCGTTTACGAGTTACAGTCGAGAATCTCCCAGCATCGCATATTATCGAGGGGATTTTATTGGACGTTGTGAAGAGGACCTACCACTACACAAATCCACAACATTTCGTCACCGGGAATTTTTTTTCGCTGTTTCCTAGCTATTGGATAGATAGATAGATAGATAAAACGTTTATTGCATTAAATTACAACATTGGAACAGATGGCCTGGGATATAAGTGAAGTAGTACCTAAGTAACGTGGCTCTGCACAGTTCCTCATAACTGGACTGGACATGCGCCTCCTCTAAATCTCGTAATGCTACCTACCTATCTGCTGCCCATTCCCTGGTTTCATCTCCAAAAGAGCAAGGTGAGGTAAGGTGATCAGAAATTCAGATGTACCTACCTTCCTTCTTTAGTTCTTACCGTAGTAGGTACTAACACCACAAAGTAAGTATTGGCTAGCGCAATCTAACACTACCAACTTCCAACATCGCATAGAGTATACCTACTTTTGATACTATGCAACACGGTAAAAAATCTTCCATATCAATCTTCTCACCCTAGCTATTAAAGGCGCATCAATCTTTTAAAAAAAACTTGCGATAGGTCTCGTCACTTCATATCGGGCCGTAATAGATGACCCGTCGATACTGGGGGTTAATATCTAGAGCTCAGGGATAGTGAACAGTAAAGAGGGAACTCTATCAAAAGAAAGTGAAGCCTCAAACTTGCGATAACTCGTCACTTCATATCGGGTCGGTTGTAATAGCACCAATAACAATGTTGAACGCTCAGATATTATGATTAAAAAAGAGGGAACTCTGTCAACAGAAAGTTAGGTATGTCTAAAATTTGCGATAGCTCGTTACTTCATATAGGGGTGTAGTATATGACCTGTCGATCGATACTAAGGGTTAAACTGGCGGTTAATATCTTTAAGGCTTAGAGATAGTGTATAGTGCAGAGGGAACCCTTCAAAGAGGGTTTAAAGCCATGAAAAACTATGAACACTGAGCTACATAACTGCATTCATGAAAACATAAGATAATCGATGAACACAGGAGCAGCTGTTGGAAGCCACTGACAAAGTGCGATACCTATACTTCTTCTAGCGAAAGAGGCATTAAGGGCGCTACACACCGGGCGCGTAATAGTATGCATCACGTGCACGTCACTACGGTGTAGTCACGGCGTGATCACGGCCGTAGACCCCTTCACACTGAGTTACGCGCGTACCTACGGATGCGTACTGCGAACGCAACGCATGCAGTGTGAAGCCTCTCATACAATCCCATACGATACAACGTCATCTCTACGCGCGTGATGACGTGCACGTGATGCATACGCGCCCGGTGTGTAGCGCTCTTTAACCTTAATATCGACGCGAAAAAGATAATCGATTAATACCAAAAGCTCATACATACTCCATATCTGTTAGAACTCTGATTTGCTTCCAGCCGAAACATTTTTCACAGTTTTTGCACAGTCAGCAGAGTTTGTCTAATTTGATCGCAATGATTTATTATTATTATTACATATTATTACGGCTTCACTATTTTGTTCATAGTATTCCCACTGAAACATTTTAGGAGTGCAAAAATTGTTTTTTTGCCTTACGAGTAGCTATAATAGCTATTTTTAACAGAGTTCGTAGCGTGTTGTGGAAAATTAATAGCTTTCTCTTATCAAGACACGCGGCAGCGTGTCCAGCCAAGTTCAAGCAAAGAACTGGCGGACCGGGCCGTGTGTATATTTACACGAACCATTTAGAGCCACTTTTTACCCCCTCATAACTCTAAATCTATTAAAGATAGGCACACCAAATTTAGTATACGTGTTCAGACCTCCGAGATGACCTAGTATACAAAATTTCATAAACATAGGTTGAACGGTTATGAAAATATTGACGATCAAAAATCGGCATTTTTATCATTCACTGACATATATATAGATCAAAAACCTAACCCACTTCTAGATGACCTAGAGACTTAAAATTTCGCACACACCTAGATAACTATGTGAATACACAGGAAAAAATCAAAAATCTATTATTTTTCACTTTTATCACAAAAAAAATTACGAATTTGTGATTTCAGGGTGATTACAAACTTATATTTGCAGCTAAACTTCTGAAACTCCCATATACAATGTATGGGATTTTATTTTCGCAGCGGCAAAGGTAAATTGGTCTTTAGTACCGACCGAGTAAGATTTGAATGAACTGTAGATAATCACGTAGAGTAGAGCTACTCAGCAGGTTGGTTCTAGAGTGGATGTATATAGGGTGTTATTAGTTGATGTATACAGGGTGTTTAAAATATCATGGGTATACAAGGTGTTCAAAATGTGTGTAGGGTGTAGGGTGTTGAAAGTGGATGTGTACAGGGTGTTAAGATGTCGTGTTACCCAGGTTCCTAGAGGCACCGGCACTCAGGGAACCGAGGTAACCGCAGGTGTAACTTAGTAGCTAGGTAGGGTGGAGTGGTCTCGCTAGCACGAGTGCCTGTGGCCCCGGGGGGGGGGGCGTGAGTGACTAGGTGTGGGTAGAGTGTCCTGTGTGTAGGCGCCCTAACAAGCCTGGTGCCCTCGCGCGTGGTGAGGGGCCGCGGCAGGAAAAGATAGAAAGTAAACCAATACTACTTTTATTAGCCACGTATACAAATAAGTAACCTCCTGACACCGAAAAGGCCACAAGACGCGCGGACTCACACAGCGTAGAATCGCCCTCCCACGGTCAGCGTGCGTTCGGTAGGGGCTTGGATTCTTCAGGCTTGACGGCGCGGCGGCTTGGCAATTCGTCGCGGACGCTTGCGGACGGCAAAGCTTCTTTAGCTTCTGGACTTGAGGCTTCTGAGTTCTTGAGGCTTCAGAACTTACTTCACTTACTTTGTTACTTCACTTTAGACTTTTTACTTCTTTTTTATTTCTTAGGTAATTGGAAGTAGAGTAAAGACTGGTAAATACTGATCTTTTGACAGCTTGACACGCCTTATATATGCTTGCCAGGCGTTCGAGAATGTTCTAGTCTTCTTTCTGATTTCGAATTTCAAAGACCTTGAGGTTTGTCAGTGGCCAGTTTTCTTGCAAGTTGCCAGTGATGATGGTGGAGGTTTGTCGCCCTGATGATGTAGTGGTTTGTCCAGGCGACGAGGGCAGTCCTGTGGCTTCGGAGGGCTCGGTGATCTCGTTTCCGGGAGGAGTGAAAGAGTGCCAGCGCGAGATAAATTTAGAATCGAGTACCAGGAGGTCAGAAATTAGAAAGAGGTAGTGGGCTATAGTACAATAACTTTTTAGTAGAGAACTACGCGGCTCTATGAGATGGCCGTCAAAGGTGAGACGTTGACATTTTGTCAATAGTAGTAAATAAATATGTCGAATAAGAAAATTATTTACAGATTTGAAGAAAATAAAGTGAAAAATAGCGCAATGCTATATTTTCCCCCACGACCCCGAGAAAATTTTTGCTGTTACAAAAATTTTGAGGTTATGAGCAGATACCTTACGCATTCACCTACTTTCAGACTTCACCATTCAATCATGCATCCTTCATCTTCCAAAGGTTGGGGTAGGGCTCACGTTCAATGGCTCCTACTCCAAGGCATGCTACTCTCTGAGCATATCTCAGGCGATGACCAAGGCTTGTTTTAGGAGTTGTCATCCGCTCCAGCTTAAAACCTGTGAGTAGTGTTAAGGCTTATTTAACGTGTCACTAACCGCACGTGTAGGGTATAGTAGTGTAGGCTTGTTTTACGTGTCACAATCCGCACGAAGAGGAATGAACCTTAGCTCGAGTGGGGGGTATAGAGACCCATCAAGAGAGGAACATTTTAAGAGACCCATTTAGAGAGAGTCTTAAGAGAGAGGGTATTTAGAGAACCCTTAAAGAGTAGTTAGCCTTTCAGAGGCAGGTTCCTGGGCCAAGAGGCCAAGATAAGGGGTTTAGCAAGTTCAGCTAGAGATTTTGAGTGTAGGACCGAAAGTTATCAGGGTTGGCTTATAAGCCTTAAATGAGAGTTGACGTCGCTTTCGTCGAAATTGCGATGTCAGATGGGTGGTGCAGATAGATAAAGGGTAGCTCTAGACTTTAAAGTCCTTAACATGCCATTTGGCTCTTGATCCATTTGGATCCTCCAAGAGGTAAACAAGGGGTGATATTTTTTGTACCACCCTGCATTTGAGGTATCTTGGAGCGAGTTTAGCCGAGAAGTACGCGCCTGCGTTACTGAGGGGGTAGTTTTTACGCCAGACAAATTCACCGTTGTTGAACTCTTTGAAGGGGTGCCTTAGGTCGTAACGAGCAGCATTTCTGGTGTGGGCTATGTGAAGTGAAGTTTGGACCTTATCGAATATGTTGGCCAGTAGGCCTATGTTTCCTGCATAGATATCGCGCGGTAGCAGGGTTATTTCGTCCAGGTTATGTGTAGGCGTGTACAGAGAACCACATGTAACAATCTCCCGGCCGTAAACCAAGAAGGATGGTGTATATCCCGTTACCACATTCACGGAGTTGTTCATAGCATTCTGAATAGATGGTAGGTGGAGATCCCAAGAGCGGTGATCATCATCTACTAATGATGCCAGCGCGGTTATGATGGTTCTGTTGTATCTTTCTGTGGGGTTTACTTGAGGGCAGTAGTGTGGGGAGTAAGATGGGAAAGGTATTTTGTACTTTGTTAGTAAGTTGTTGAATTCCCTGGATCGGAATTGGGGGCCGTTGTCCATAATTATAGTTTGTGGGACGCCGTGGACGAGGAAAACGAAGTTTTCTAGGTTACTTATGATGTTTGATGCTAACGCGCGTTTAAGTGGGAAGAGGAGGCAATATTTAGTGAAACAGCAAGTGACGACGAGGATGTACTGGTTGCGACGCCTTGACATGGGCAGGGGGCCTATCAGGTCAAGAGATATGCATTGAAAGGGCCTAGAGCAGATCTTTGGTTTGCCCATAGGGCCATAAGGGGAGTGGTTGGAGTGTTTGTAGGCCTGGCAGCGTTCGCAGTTGGAGATGAATATTGCTATGTCTTTGAACATGCCTGACCAGTAGTGTGTTAAGGATAGTTTCTTGAAGGTTTTGAAGATGCCTAGGTGTGGCTCCGAGGCGGAACCGTGGGCGTTTCTAATTAAGTTTTCCCTATCTGAGGGGGGTGGCACTTCCTTCCATGAGAAGTCATCTTGCAAGGTGAATGGTGAGGTCATGTGGCGGTATAGTTTGTTACCTTGCGTCATGTAATTGGGAAAAGAATCGGGGTTGTTATTGCATCCCTGGACGAGTGTGTTGTATCGCTCAAGTTCGGCGTTAGAGGTGGACGTCGATATAGGGGCAGTGTGGGGTGGAGTGTTAGTAGTTTTCGGGTTTCGGGAGAGTAGGTCGGGTACAACATTATCCTTGCCTTTCTTGTGTTTTAATATAAAGTTAAATGACGAAAGGCGTACGGCCCATCGGGCTAGTCTCCCGGATGGGTTGGAAAGGTTCAGGAACCATTTTAGTGCCGCATGGTCCGTGTAGACTGTGAACTGTTTACCATTGTCTATGTAGCACCTCCAGTGTTCAAGAGCCGTGATGACTGCCAAAGTCTCACGTTCTGTAGTTGAGTAGTTTTGTTCATGTTTATTGAGTGCTCTACTCATGTAGGCTATAACAACTTCCTTATCGCCTTGCGTTTGGGTTAGCATGGCCCCTATGCCGGTGTTAGATGCATCGCAGTGGACAGAAAAGGGGCTGTTGAAGTCTGGGCAAGCAAGGATTGGTGTCGTGACGAGAAGTTCTTTTAGTCTTAGAAAAGCAGAGTTGGCTTCGCTTGTCCAGTTAAATTTAGGGGCGTTCTTACCCGAAGCAGTTAATTTGTTAATAGGTGAAGCAATGGTGCTGAAGTTTGGAACGAATCTGCGGAACCAGCTGCAGGTTCCTATGAATTTTCTAACCTCTTTGCGCGATGTTGGTACTGGAAAGTCTAAAATAGCGCGTATTTTGTCGGGGTCGGCACGGAGGCCGTGCTCGTCAACAATGTAGCCAAGGTACTTTAGTTGACCCCTGAAGAATACGCTCTTTTCGAAGTTTATAGTCAGGCGTGCGAAAGTTAGTTTTTCGAGGACTTTAAGGAGTAAAGAAATATGTTCCTCAAACGTTGAGCTGATGATGATGATATCGTCTAAGTAACAGAAGACTTTGTTATCGAAGTCAGGGGTAAATAGCATGTCCATTAGTCTTTGTTGTGTAGCCGGGGCGTTAGTCAATCCAAACGGCATGACGACAAATCTAAACATGCCTCGTCCTGGCACGTAAAAGGCAGTTTTGTCTCTATCCGCTTCGTGGAGAGGTATTTCCCAGAAGGCTTTGGCGATGTCTATGCTGGAAAGAAATTTTGCGTTTTTCAGGTGGTCGAGAATTTCGTTAATGAAGGGAAGGCTGTAGGCATCCCGTTTGGTAACGGAGTTTAGTTTCCTACTGTCCACGCAGAATCGCCATTCTCCCTTCTTTTTGGGGGTAATCAGGACGGGTGATAGCCAGGGGCTTTCACATTTTTCAATTACCTTCCAAGACAACATCTTGTCGACTTCATTGATAAGCGCTTTCTGTTTTTCTGGTGAGAGCCTATAGCAGCGCTGTTTGATGGGAAGAGTATCGCCGGTATCTATTCTATGCGTGATTAAGTGTGTGCGACCTAATTCGCCTTTCTCTTCAAAGGAAATTCTTTTATATCTATTAATTATGTCGTCGGCTATAAGCTTTTGGTCAGGGGACAGGCATTCATATGGATGTATTTGTTTGCTATGTGCAATTGTATTGCACGAAGTAGGGTTAAAGTTGAAGGCTAAGGAGAGCAGTTTAGGAATAAGTTTAAACTTCTTCCAAAAGTCGACACCAAGTATGATAGAGGGTCTAATATCAGGGAAGACGAACGCTCGTATAATTTGAGTTTCGTAATTGAAAGTAAAGGGTAGGTCGATGAAGCCTAATGAGGAAGCTGTGTGGCCACTGGCCGAGTATACTTTGAGAGCCTGCAACTTAGATAAGGAGTAGCCAAGGCTTATGAACTTTATGTGGGAGTTATTCCCGAGGATTGTTAAGGAACTGCCACTATCCAGGAGTCCCGAAAAGGTTATGTTATTTATGGTGAAGTTGAGGAAGGGGCGTTCGTGGTCCTTTTCCTCGTCATATAGGATTGAAGTAATTCTGTAGCATGTATGGAATAGGCGGATATTTTGTAACCAGTTCTTCCAATCCTCAGGGTCAAATTTAGACTTATCTAAGTCGCGCTTTTCTAGTTTTTTGGGGATGGGTTGCCTTTGCACTTGGGGCACTCCGGGGTTTTAAAGTCCTTTAGGCCGCATTTGAAGCAAATTGGGAAGCGGGGTTGAGTACAAGTCGATAACGAGTGTCCGTTGATTCGGCAACGAACGCAGAAAAGATTGGGACTATGTCTTCTGTTAATGGGGTTAATTTGCCTCGAGTATGAGGGTTTGAATGGCTGGGGGGTGTAGGGAGGTTTAGGGGTATTGTATGTCGTGTTGAAGTTAGGTTTGTTTGTAAAGCTGTTTTTACTAGGCGATGATGTGGAAGGTCCGACGGGTTTGTAGTTGAACTCCATTGCGAGTGGGTCATGGTGCGGTTCCTTAAAGGTCTTATTTTTATCTATTACTTTTTCATATTGTTGGCAGGCAGATATAAGTTGTTCCAAGGTTGTAATGTTCAAGTGTGCTATGAAGTTGGAGTAGCAGGGTCTTATGTTCCTCATAATAATCTCCAGCTTCTCATCGTTTGCTAAGGGTTTGGAAAGTCTATTAAACATGCCTGACATTATTGACACGTAGATAATAATTGGTTCGGACAGGCCCTGAGTTCTATTTCTAATGGATTCTAAAAATTTGTAGTCAAAGTCATGGCCACCGAAATCCTTAATTAAGTCAGTGCAGAGTTGCTTCCAGGTGAAGTTAGGGTTTAGGTTTAATTTGAATCTTAGCCAATGTAAGGCAGAATCGGAGAATATGTCAGGGATTCTGGTCATAAGTGAGTGTGGGTCTATCCTCCTAGATATGCGAAATTCTTCTATGTTCTGTATGAAGGACCTAGGGCACGTTTTCCCCGAGAAGTTGAATTTTTTCAACTCGTGAAGGCTCTTATCCAGCTGCTGGTTTAAGGGAGCAGGGGTTTGGGTGTGTGAGTATTGAGGAGTGCTGAATATTTCTACGTAGTGATCGTGGTCGTGTTCCTCGTGGGTATGTTGTTCTTGTGTATGCTCTTCCTGTGTGTGTTGGTTTTGTGTATCCTCATGTGTGTGTTGGTCATCTGTTTCTCGTTCTGGGTTTTGTTCAGTTGTTGAAGGTAAAGTGGAAAGGAAGATTTTCTCTAGGTTTTCGAATTTAAGTTTTAGGTTCTTAAGGTCCTCCTGTAAGGATGGGTCCGAATCTAGGTCCATCCTTTCAATTCGGTTGAAGACATGGTTGAGGTATGTCTCTACCTTGGGAATAAGACGGGTTGCCCCTTCAGTAATTTAAGTTAGCTTGGGTTCGAGGAATGCGAGAGTGGCGCTGGTCTCTGCTATGTCCTGTGCAAGAGGGACTGGGGAGTCGACTACATAGTCGGGGTTGGACTCGATGAGACCAAGAATCTGCCTCTTAAGGGCTACTACAGTATCCGCCGGGTCGGCTAGTCTTAGTTTGATTTCGTATTCGAGCTCAGGTTTATTTAAAAGAGTGTATTTTATAGGGCGCATTTTAGTAGTTAGGTTTAGCAATTAGTAAGTAAGTGTAGCTAGTAAGTAAAAGTTAGTGTAAGGTTTTAAGCTAGAGGGATAAGTAGGGTATAGATAAATTGAAAAGAGGGCCAAAAGAGGAGAGCCAAAATATCGTATAAAAGGTAGATTTAGAATTTTGGGAGGGAAAGAGGGCCGAAATTGTAGTCGAAAAGGTTTACGCTAGAAAAAGCGTTGTTTTAGAATTTAGAGAAGGGTTCTGATAGTACGTGGGTGTAGATATCGCCCACGCACGTATCCTTTACCGTTGGGCGCCAAACTGTCGTGTTACCCAGGTTCCTAGAGGCACCGGCACTCAGGGAACCGAGGTAACCGCAGGTGTAACTTAGTAGCTAGGTAGGGTGGAGTGGTCTCGCTAGCACGAGTGCCTGTGGCCCCGGGGGGGGGCGTGAGTGAGTAGGTGTGGGTAGAGTGTCCTGTGTGTAGGCGCCCTAACAAGCCTGGTGCCCTCGCGCGTGGTGAGGGGCCGCGGCAGGAAAAGATAGAAAGTAAACCAATACTACTTTTATTAGCCACGTATACAAATAAGTAACCTCCTGACACCGAAAAGGCCACAAGACGCGCGGACTCACACAGCGTAGGATCGCCCTCCCACGGTCAGCGTGCGCTCGGCAGGGACTTGGATTCTTCAGGCTTGACGGCGCGCGGCGCGGCGGCTTGGCAATTCGTCGCGGACGCTTGCGGACGGCAAAGCTTCTTTAGCTTCTGGACTTGAGGCTTCTGAGTTCTTGAGGCTTCAGAACTTACTTCACTTACTTTGTTACTTCACTTTAGACTTTTTACTTCTTTTTTATTTCTTAGGTAATTGGAAGTAGAGTAAAGACTGGTAAATACTGATCTTTTGACAGCTTGACACGCCTTATATATGCTTGCCAGGCGTTCGAGAATGTTCTAGTCTTCTTTCTGATTTCGAATTTCAAAGACCTTGAGGTTTGTCAGTGGCCAGTTTTCTTGCAAGTTGCCAGTGATGATGGTGGAGGTTTGTCGCCCTGATGATGTAGTGGTTTGTCCAGGCGACGAGGGCAGTCCTGTGGCTTCGGAGGGCTCGGAGATCTCGTTTCCGGGAGGAGTGAAAGAGTGCCAGCGCGAGATAAATTTAGAATCGAGTACCAGGAGGTCAGAAATTAGAAAGAGGTAGTGGGCTATAGTACAATAACTTTTTAGTAGAGAACTACGCGGCTCTATGAGATGGCCGTCAAAGGTGAGACGTTGACATTTTGTCAATAGTAGTAAATAAATATGTCGAATAAGAAAATTATTTACAGATTTGAAGAAAATAAAGTGAAAAATAGCGCAATGCTATAAAGAGTGGATATATACAGGGTGTTAAAAGTGGATGTATACATGATGTTAAAAGTGGATGTATACAGGGTGCTAAAAGTGGATGTGTACAGGGTGTTAAAAGTGGATGTATACAGGGTGTTAAAAGTATCATGGATGTATACAGGGTGTTAAAAGTGGATGTATGCAGGTTGCCAAAAGTGGATGTGTACAGGATGTTAAATGTAGATGTATACAGGGTGTTTAGAGTAACATGTATGTATACAGGGTGTTAAAAGTATCATGAATGTATACAAGGTGTTAATAGTGAATGTATACAGGGTGTTAAAAGTGGCTTTATACAGGGTGTAAAAAGTGGCTATATACAGGGTGTTAAAAGTGGATGTATTTAAAATTAAAGCGCAAGAGACTTCTATAATAGAGTACAATCGCCTGCGAACTCTTTACCGCCCTGATTTAGAAAGTTTAACAATAAGCAGAAAACGCAAAAAAATGTTAGTGATAATGAATGGGCAATGCGTTCAAGTGTGTCAAAAGTCCAAGAAAATTAACAGAACCGCAGAAAAGTCAAATGTTTTAAAAGTCTTTGTATCGTCTTTAGCACTAACAAAAAGTAATGATATCCCACCAAAAACATAAATGTGAAAATTGGTAGCCAAGTTCAATGTTCTGCCGAAAAAAGTATTGATATGAACATGGTCGCCAAGTTCAGTAAACATTCCTGAAATTAATTTCTTTATAAGGTCGCTTAAGATTCTTTACTAAAATAAAACAAACACCTTAAAATCTAGAGCACCTCACAGTTTGACTGGGCTAGTTTTCACAATTTCCTAATTGTTTAATATCTTGTTTATTATCTACTCTAATCAATATTTGAAGTCCTATTAAAAACTAGCCAAGCAAAACTGTGAGGTGCTCTAGATTTTAAGGTGTTTGTTTTATTTTAGTAAAGAATCTTAAGCGACCTTATAAAGAAATTAATTTCAGGAATGTTTACTGAACTTGGCGACCATGTTCATATCAATACTTTTTTCGGCAGAACATTGAACTTGGCTACCAATTTTCACATTTATGTTTTTGGTGGGATACTACCTACCTTATCTAAATAGGTAGATAGTACTCACTCTCTATAATCTTTGTTAGGATATAGCTAAGCATTTAAAAAAATATGTAAACGAAAAATACGTAGAATATAAGAAGATACAATAAACTGCATTATGTAGGGGAATCAAAAGGTAAATACGTAGGTATGTACTTTCGAATACAAAATAATTTAGCCTCTACACATTTCCTATAAAAATCCTACCATGTTATCAGCAGCACTAGGATAAGGGCAGGAAGATGATGATGATTATGGAAAACTTACTACTGATCCAGTCCTAGTGCTATCGAATGATCTGAAAATCTTCCATCTGCTACCCTCTCACACATAAACTTCACATTCAATAGAGTAAATACTGACGGGACATCAATTACTGTGTCAGGCTGAGTTCGCCCCTACCACCGGTTTGTCGATACGAATTCTTTTTCTTGTTTTCAGTGCGATGGCGGAAAACCCTGCCCCAGCTTAAAGTTTTTGTGCCTAAATGGTGGCCACGTCAATGGCATTTTAGTTGGATTCGTAGAGGTATAGGTCCAGTACCGTAAAACCAAACTCAACCTAAGTATGGTCCGAACTAACATTTATGTTTTTTTTTTCATTTATCTCCTCCTGTGTGGGGCAAACTATATAGGACCCCTAATGTATGGTTAACACTGACTTATTAACTGTCACCACACACGAGAAATAAATGTATTTTAAATGCAGGTTTGTTTGGACCATAGTTGTATGGTTTTACCAGTATGCAATCAGCAGGTCAGGGCTTCAAGTCTGCTTCGTCTTCTTCTTTCAGTGGAACACAAAGTTGTCCAACAATCCGATGAACCCTGGTGTAAGTTTTTCAACCGCTTAATACTAGAAGCAGGCCTCTGACATGGTTGGGTGACGACCACCGTCTAAGTTATCATAGACAGCAACTGGGACCGACGGCTTAACGTGCCTTCTTAAGTACGGAACCATCTTACTAAGGCCATTCAGTCTGCAATGTCTTAACCAGACTGGGAACAAATTCACAAAGTGATAAATATCGACTTTGTGAAGTTTTATCACTTTGTGAAGGCACCCAACTAGCGCAGTGGTAGTCGTAGGCAGTCGCACTATCACTGCGCCATATCGGCTGTCGGCTTTTCTGCTGCTGAAAATGAAAAGCGTACCGACCATCTTTAAATTTTTATTCCATCATTACCTTTTTAATGAAATGAGCAAATGGTACCGGCCAAGACAGCGACGTCGCGCGTTTTTATATCCTCGCACGCAGCGACCCGGATTCCAAGAATTTAATCTCAGTATTGCTTGCTTAGCAGATTTCCATCGGGGAGACATAAAACAAAACGAGCGTCTCAATATCGGGACATCGGGCCGATATCTAGACGATATTGTTATTCGATTTTCATTTTATTGCGGGTTTTACGGAGCTTATTAAAAGATTTTGCAATTGTTCCACTTCGAACGGTTTCTTGGGATGTCTTGGGATTGAAAGACCACAGATAATACGATTAGACTTCTGCCTGAGGCTGTGTGCCTATACCTTTAGTTGGATCGATTAGGATCTGGCAAGATTTTTTGTGCTTTTTCTCAGCCGTGTACCAAACCTACCTAATTCATAGTTACCTCCCTGAAATAACGAACAAAGTGTATGCGGATAAGTTTCGATCAGAAGTCACAAATTCTTGAAGTGCTAAATCTGGCAAGGTAATTCAAGGTTAGACTAGAGATAGTCTATTGGGATTTGCACTCAGTGCTATATTATTCTCATAATAAAAGAAAATAAAAAATTTGAAAAAAGATTATAACGTATCGACTGGGGCTCAAACCCGTGCCCATGGGTCACCGTCCCACCACTCTGCTTGCCAGTGAGCTATCGATGCACCGATCGATGCCTGCCTCACTCACGTTCATGTCCATTCTGAAATATATGCCTCCTCGTCATACTGCATGCATCTAAACATGCATATTGTGCCAGTCTTCAATTCCACCTTCATTTGTAGAGCGAGCGGAAAGTCATGGCGCTCCCGTATTACAGCCATGAAAAATCTTGTCTCAGACACTGAGGTCCGTATTCTTATACGTGACTCAGATCACGTTAGAGTGCAGTTCACGTGAATCTATTTTTACATCCTTTTCATTACTTAAGCAGTCCTCTTATTCCAGAACGCAATATAAGATCCACTCTGCTGAATATAATCTCAAGTTCAAATTTTGCCGCCATATTACTGATTTATTTTGCTGATGCTGATGCTAAGCTGATGTACTTACCTATTAAAAAACAAAAACCCGACTGCGGTCATTACCCGACTGCCTCAGAAGGAGGGTTATGTTTTTCGAGAGTATGTATGTATGTATGTGGATAAGAAAATTCTTTTCATGGGCTACAGCCCAAAGGGATAGTTGGATTTTGACATATGAGGTGTCGTTAGATTCGTCTTAGCAGCGCGAGTGACACTGGCTATATCAAAAAATATATAGATTCAAGATGGCAGATTTTTTTAGCAAAATACTACTTTGAAATTGCCGCAGTCGGATTTTTTGTGTTTTAATACATCAGCTTGTTCTGTCGTACTTACTAAGTACATTCTGAGTATTTTCAGTATTTTAACGGCACAATTGTCAAGTCTAGTACTAGTAAAATTATGCACTGGTTGTAAGCTTCTAACATGGCCGTGTAACGACCGCAGCACCTGTGACCGACTACTTAGCGTGCCCTCCGAAGTGCGGAATCATTTTTCTATCCAAACAAGCCAAAAACCGACAACTATTGGTAGCCATGTGGTAGCCTAGTACTAGTAAAATTCTGCACTGGTAGTAACCCTCTAACATGGCTGTTTAACGACCGCAGCAACTGTGAAAGACTACTTAACGTGCCCTCCGAAGCGCAGAATCATCTTTCACATTATTCATCCTAACCACAAATGCACATATTGATGTACAACATCCATTTTTCTACATAATCACGTCCGCCGAATTCCAAACAACATGTCCACATAACCTAAAAGCTTATAATTTCTCTACTCAAGTCATGAATCGACCTGACTTACGTAAACGATGATCGAATCTGTCAAAATCTGTGCTTGTGTTGTGATTGTTACTTAAAAATCGTCCTAGAATAAGACATTACTCTGGAGAGTTTTGATTATTGAATCTCGTTCTATGTGACGTTCTAGAATCAATTCTCAACTTAAAACTATTTTTAAGGCTAGACCAGTGCTTGAGTCACGTATAAGAATACGGACCTGAATAAATTGTCTGTCACAGACGTATGAGGCCAATGATGATGATGTCATATTTGCTGTAGTACCTGCCTGTGCAACAAGGAGGTGCATATTTCAAGAAGGTCATGAAGTCACGCGCAACTGTTGATAGATCAGTTGTTAAAGTATGGGTTATTGGTGGTTATTGTAGTCTTGAAGCTTTCGTTTTATCAGCCCATGGCATTTATGTTTTTACCCCACTTCCTCAGAAGGATGTATGTATGTTTTTCGAGAGTATGTATGTATGTGGACAAGAAAATTCTTTTTCACGGGCCCAAACGGATAGATGGAGTTTTACATATGAGGTGTCGTTAGATTCGTCTCAGCAGTGCAAGTGACACTGGCTGTATTAAAAAATTATAGATTCAAGATGGCGGATTTTCACAGCAAATTACTATTTTAAAATTACAGAAGTCAGTGTTATTTTGTTTTTTAACACATCTACTTGTTCCTATTCTACGTTGAAAATATTTTATAGGTTCCTATGTAGGTATGATTTTCCGCGTGTCACTTATTCAAATTATATTATTCAAACTCATTTACTGAGGCGCAAAACTTTTAACTCGCCCCATTTCTACGTCATAATTACACAAAATTCATCTCGTGTCTGAATTACGAATTTACGCCAGTCTTTTCAGTAATTTACGAAATTATGTCACAATTTACGAAATTAGGGAAAGCGAAGCTCTGCTTGTGTGCTTTTTGAAATATTTTGATGTCACGTCTCGTGTTAAATTAAAGAAATTGAATTTCGGAGGGCCCTAACCTACATGTTCTGTGATTTACCCACTTTAGACGCTATCGCTATCTCCACACGTGAGACGTAAGGCGTAATCTCCACAGAGGAGGCGTGCGACGTGACGCGTGGAATGGCATCTGTCAGAGAAGTGATTGTCAGCCGTCATCGCCCTGTGTAGACTGTAGCCGTATCTCTTATGTTTCATATACAGGGTGTTAGGGACGGTCTAACGAAAACTTTGCAGGCGTGCTCAGACCATAAAACTGAACAATTTTTACTATGGAGCCAATGGTGAGAAACGAGAAAAATTTTCCGGTCTCCCATACAAAGTCAGTCAGCTGATCGTGAATTTTGTACGGGAGGTCGGAATTTTTTTTCGTTTCCCACCATCGGCTCCATAGTAAAAGTTGTTTAGTTTGATGGTCTGGTCATGCCTGCAAAGTTTTCGTTACACCGTCCCTAACACCCCGTATACACGAGTCTTTCGTTTCATACGCACGTCTCAAGTCTTTGTCTCATGGCTCACATCTCCGACTCATGTCTCAACTCTCAGGCCTCCTCAGTGGAGCTTGCGTCTAAAATGTAGACTCTTCTGTTTCATACAGAAGAGACTCCGTCCGTCACGTCTCACGAGGTAGTGGTCTGCTTACTACCTGTATAATTTTGGTTACATTATGGCAGGCATTAATTATATGATTCTCTGATAGTCACTGGTAGTCAAGATAATATTAAGCAAGATTAATAGGTGATGCTATACCCGAGACGTATGTAACGATCGCATTGTTTCAGAGCCCGATGCCATATTCTATTTCAGCCTATTGCAGTCCCCCAGGGAACGCCATAAGGCACGATCTCCCATTTTTGCCATCCAGTCGCTACGTTCATACTGCCTATATGCCCAAAGGCCTCCCACATACTTTTAAACGGTCCTAACAAAGACTGTTCTTGACAATGGACGTAAATCTTGCTTGATTTTCAGGATCAGACAATCGCAAATACAACAAGGAAAAATTATAGGAAAACTAGAGGCCTGTCAGCGGTTTCACCCGCTGCAACTCATTTTCCCGCAAGAAAAGGCATTTTGCATTGGTATGTATTTTGCATAATATATCTTTCTCTTGAATCAACCTATCTATAACAGAAAACCGCATCAAAATCCGTTTCGTGGTTTAGGACGAGTTCGCGAATTTCACGACAGCCAGACTAGTCAGACAGAGAAACGCAAAAATGCGATTTCATTTGATACTTTGTGTAAATAATCGGTCTGATAGGTAAAAATATAAATAAAAATATTTCAATTCCTTCGATGCTCTGTTCTTATTTACCTACATTCACAGAGTAACTTAGGTATATATTGTAGGACCTACATTGTATCAAAATATCAGACCTAATGGCCTTTAGGTAAGAACAAGGAGTTTTGTATTGATATTGATCCTCTGTAGGCATCATATTAAAATCGTTTTCGAAAATAATATCGGAAATAAACCAACCAAAATAAATAAAATACCGTAATTTATTTGAACAACATCTCATCCACGATTCAAAAACCACTCTGAAATCCTCTGCAATATCAGAGTGTCCGTAAAAAACTACGCGGATATTTCATAAGTTGGGTTAAAAAAAAACGCAGGAAAAAAGTGAAAAGCTCCGCAGGGATTTTATGATAAAACGAGGCAAGTAAGCAGACAGTGATAGTTAAGTGCTTAATGTACCCGGAGAGGGCCGCCCTGGCTTGGAAATTGAAATTGGTTAAGGTGTAGTTTCGGAGTTCGCGATTTTCTATCCGGTTGACACCGATTTCTCTATAATATTTGGTGGATTTTTACTAGTGACCGATAGCGAAAACTCAGAACCAGCTGCTGATAAGGAACAACTTGCCCCAAGAAACATAGGTCGAAATAAGGAAAAAAAGTTTGACCTCCCATAGAAACTCAAATCAGCTGATCGAAAATGAAAGGCCCTACAATTTTTGATATTATTTCGACGTAGGTATGTTCCTTGGGGAAAGTAGTTCCTTATCGCCAGTCAGTTCTGAGTGTTTGTTATCGGTCACTAGTAAAATTTGTATCCTATACAGGGTGTTAGGGACGGTGTACCGAAAACTTTGCAGGCATGATCAGACCTTCAAACTGAACAACTTTTACTATGGAGCCAATGGTGGGAAATGAAAAATAATTCCGACCTCCCATACAAAATTCACGATCAGCTGACTGACTTTGTATGGGAGGGCTGAAATCTTGTTTTCGTTTCCCGCCATTGGCTCCATAGTAAAAGTTGTTCAGTTTCATGGTCTGAGCACGCCTGCAAAGTTTTCGTTACACCGTCCCTAACACCCCGTATAAAGCCAGGGAACATCACTATAAGGTTTGCTGTGGCTTTGCTCTTCTTTTTCTTCGAGTGGGACACCCAATATGAGTGGGATGAAATATCTTTGAAATTGGATAAGTCAGCAAAATCGCACTTAATTACTAACTTAAACCAGGTAAAATGCAAAAGTATCACGTGTTGTCGCTCCCTCTCTTCGTGTGGGACACCGAGTCGTTCAACGACCCGATGAAGGTTTTTGATGCGAACACCCACCGAAAAAAGGAAGATAATAAATGACTTTTGCTAGTAATCTCGGGCAACTTCAATAAGCCAATTTTGACAGCTGTAAAAATCATGCTGATGCCTTTGATTTCTCTTTTAGTGTGAAACTGACAGCTGTCAAAATTGTTCTTTTGTAGTGGCCTAAGATTATTTGCTTAGAAAATCGCAACTATCAGAACAGCGCCTTAAGAAAAGTCTGTTTTATGAGAGCTATTCAGTTTTAATATTTTTCAAGCGAAACATGCTCTAATGGAGAGCGTTTATGATAAAACAGTTTATTAGAACATGTTATTTTTATATTAATCTCCGCGTAAATGCAATCTGAAGAGGTTAATCTTAGTTTATTAAAACGTTTTTAAGGTGCATAAGGTAGGTAAAACATTAATAAAATTATGAAACCATGGAAGCTAAGCGAAAGTGCTTCTTGCGCTTCTTAAAGGTGGGTAGTATAAAATCAAAAGCACTTTAACCTACACATTTAAAAGAGTTCAACTTACACTGGTTATACTTAGTGACTGTATGAAATACCAATTAATAAGTAAGATGATGAGCTGCTGATATTATTACAATCAGGTTGTGTTCCCATTTACAGCTAGAATCAATCAACATGGTAATTTTTTTCTAGAGTTGTTAGCGAAAATATTATATGAGGCATAAAATAAGGATGAAACAATTTTTTTTCCTGAAATTGAGTAGATACTCGTAATAGTCACTTTATACGAAATTTATCTCACCTTTGAAATATAGATAGGCGAACGACTTACTTTTCCAAAAATGCTAAGCAGACTGCTGCTAAAGACCAACTGTACAACTTTCCCCAAGGACTGAAACAAACAAAAATTTTTTGTACCTATCTTACATTATTTCCAACCGTATTCTGATTTATTTGCGTAGCAATAGCAGTCAACTTGTCCAATAACGGTACTGAGAAAATTGTCCATAAGCTCTTAGACAATTTACAACCGAATAAATTCGTATTTGTTGGAAATTTCATCATGAAGTAAACATTTACGGGAGACGTGACTGAACTCAGGATCAATCTCAGAGCAAAGTTTTCTGTAAATAGAGCCCGAAAGATACAGAGTGAAGCTATAAAAAACTGTCGCAAACTGAGCGCCAGCGCAAACCCAGTGCCAGGTGCGAGATGTTTTTATTGCTTTTTATTCTTTCTTCTGTGTGTCACACTGACCCTACTCTGGTGTCACGAGTTTTTAAACCACCTACTCATTTTGCAACTCAGGAGGCCTGTATCATGGGTTTTGCAAAAGACGCAGCTGTTAAACCATGTATCATGTTTGAAATACGTTGAATATTGTTCTGACCATGCAACGGCTCGCCAGCTGGCAGGATGAACATCATTTTCATTACAATAAAAATATTTTATATCTTTTATTTAAAAGCTGCTAGATGCACGCCAGTTCTTAGTTGGATTTTGCAACACCTACAAGTAAAAAGTCTCGGAGAGCTTTCTCTCTACCTAATTCTTTTCTCTGCGGCGTGAATACTTCAGTCCGAAGTCCATTAAATTTTAAGTACTGTCTTACCGAGCACGTAAATACTATTTGGGGAGGAAGGTGCAATGAGTGGATGGTTTTATGTTTTTAATCAGGATGTGTGGGCGGTCCTAGGAGGCGGTCTTTTTAGCTTAGTTACCTCTCAGGTTGTGCTTTTCAATGTAGGTCACTTGCTACAGGGTGTTACAAAACTATCTTAATGCCAAAAGGAGGTCAAGGTACTCAATATAAAACTGAATAACTTTCCCCGTAGAACAGGGGTCGAAAATAGAAAATAGAATTGGACTTTCGGACCTATGGAACCCTCGGTGGGCGAGCCCAACTCGCACTTGGCTGTTTTTTTTTAATACTAAATAAAGAAACAATATTTCATTAATTTGAATAAGAATAATAAAATTAGCTCAGGAAATGTCCTGTCGGAATCGTAGCAGGCATGAACTACGTAGATTTCTAAGCATGGTTTTGGCAATGATATTATGACTCTCTCTAGATGTCTTCTCTTTATAAGCGAAGTCATATAAAATATAAACAAATTCTCCGCTTGTAGAGACAGCAAATAAAGCTGCATCTAGTGCGCATCATCCGGCCGCCGGTTCACAAAGTGCTGCTCAAACACTCGCGTCCTAGATCCGCGCTTGTCACATGTCCTGTGTTTGCTTAAAGTGATATAATGGGATGATATATAGCTTAGACATGAGATAGATTTAAGCTTCATTAGGATTGGAAACATAAGTAAATTCGATATTATTGTAGACTTTAGAACCGATCGAGAAATTTTTGTGACGGTAGTTTTCTGTCTGACCCAAGTATAGGAAAAGCAATGTGGTAAACCTGCAACTTTTTTTTTTTTATAAATACATAAATACACTCCTAGAGTCACAAGAATTTCTCGATCGGTCCTAGATCCCCGTACGCCGCATGTCGTGTGTTTGCTAGCTTTAGTACACATCACGGCGTCATCCCTTGCGGGGTAGCCAGAGTTGACAAAGTGCTGCTCAAACACTCGCGTCCTAGATCCCCGTACGCCGCATGTCGAGTGTTTGCTAGCTTTAGTACACATCACGGCGTCATCCCTTGCGGGGTAGGCAGAGTTGACAAAGTGCTGCTCAAACACTCGCGTCCTAGATCCCCGTACGCCGCATGTCGTGTGTTTGCTAAGCAACGACATGTGGTAGCTTCATTTAGGTAAATTTTTTAGGATATTATTAAAGATTCTAGAACGGTCGATCCGTCTGTCTTTCAAATGCATAGAGCAACGCAAGCTCTTGCGCTCATTATCGTCACGGCCATTTATTTATCGCAGAAAGTATCTTTCACTTTGGACTGAGTACATATTATTATAGTTACAAATAAAGCTGCATCTAGTGCGCATCATCCGGCCGCCAGTTCACAAAAGTGCTGCTCAAACACTCGCGTCCTAGATCCACGTATAACACATGTCGTGTGTTTGAGATGATACAAAAGAGATAGATTTAAACTCCATTATGGAAAATAAGAAATTATTAAAGACTCTAGAATCTCACCTAGAGTGTCACCGCATGTCGTGTGTTTGCTACTATACTCTATCAAGCCACAGAAGTAGACTGAAATTGCACCGCCATGTAAACGCACCCTTGCCTCGTTATCGCTAACCAATGGCAATCATTTAGCATTTTCTGGTATTATCTTTATCGCGCGGATAGAGTATAATAAGATATTCTTGTACATTGAGATTTTTGACAGAAGCAACCCTGGCTACGTAACAAGTGACGGTCGCAAAATTCCTGAATAGGGTGGAATGAACCTTCTGTAAACTCTCTATTTTATCTTGTGACTCTGTCTAAAAGCTCTCTCTATAAGCGAACTCATAATAAAATCTAAACGAATTCTCCACTTGTAGAGACAGCAAATAAAGCTGCATCTAGTGCGCATCATCCGGCCGTTGGTTCACAAAGTGCTGCTCAAACACTCGCGTCCTAGAACCGCGCTTGTCACATGTCCTGTGTTTGCTTACCATAACAGCCACAACAGTCCACTGCTGGACATGGGCATCCCCCTGTCGGGGGGTATTGCCATACTCGCCACGCTTGGCAGGCGGATTGGCGAGCGCAGTGTTAGATGTTGCATTTACAGGGAACGTTGCTGCCCATTCCCTGGATGAATATCCCTTAGTTGGTTTTTACGACACCCACGAGTTGAATTGGGGTGATGCTATTCTAAGCCGGCATCACACGGCCTGTGTTTGCTTAAAGTGATACCTATAATGGGATGATATTATAGCTTAGATATAAGATAGATTTAAGCTTCATTTAGGATTGGAAAATTAGTAACTAAATTCGATAATTTTGAAGACTCTAGAACTGATCGAGAAATTCTTGTGACTTTAGTTTTCTGTCTGGCCGAAGCATAGCAAAAGCAATGTGGTAAATCCTGCCACGGGTTCACAAAGTGCTATGTTTGCTAGCTTTAGTACACATCACGGCGTCTTCCCTTGCGGGGTAGGCAGAGTTCACAAAGTGCTGCTCAAACACTCGCGTCCTAGATCCCCGTTGGTGTTGATGAGGAAGCTGTTATGAGGAAAAGGAAGCGGAAAAGGAAGTAACAAGCTGAAAGTTGGAGGATGCGAAAGAGGATGAGATTTTTTTCATGAGGAAGAGGATGCGGATGAGGAAGAGGAGTCAGCTGTCAAAGAAAACGAAAAAGAGAGTAAACTATCATGTCAAACTTGTTAGGTATACTCGTACATGTGTGACTGTATTCCTTTGCCACAGAATAGATGAGGTAGCGAAAGCGGAAGAGGAATTTAGAACTTTCTTTTATGTGGAAGCGGAAGCGGATGAGGAACCTTAAAAATTCCGCGTTATGAGGATGCGGAAGAGGAATCCTCATCAACACTAATCCCCGTAAGCCGCATGTCGTGTGTTTGCTAGCTTTAGTACACATCACGGCGTCATCCCTAGCGGGGTAGGCAGAGTTGACAAAGTGCTGTTCAAACACTCGCGTCCTAGATCCCCGTACGCCGCATGTCGTGTGTTTGCTAGCTTTAGTACACATCACGACGTCATCCCTTGTGGGGTAGGCAGAGTTCACAAAGTGCTGCTCAAACACTCGCGTCCTAGATCCCCGTACGCCGCATGTCGTGTGTTTGCTAGCTTTAGTACACATCACGACGTCATCCCTTGCGGGGTAGGCAGAGTTCACAAAGTGCTGCTCAAACACTCGCGTCCTAGATCCCCGTACGCCGCATGTCGTGTGTTTGCTAGCTTTAGTACACATCACGACGTCATCCCTTGCGGGGTAGGCAGAGTTGACAAAGTGCTGCTCAAACACTCGCGTCCTAGATCCCCGTACGCCGCATGTCGTGTGTTTGCTAGCTTTAGTACACATCACGGCGTCATCCCTTGCGGGGTAGGCAGAGTTGACAAAGTGCTGCTCAAACACTCGCGTCCTAGATCCCCGTACGCCGCATGTCGTGTGTTTGCTAGCTTTAGTACACATCACGGCGTCATCCCTTGCGGGGTAGGCAGAGTTGACAAAGTGCTGCTCAAACACTCGCGTCCTAGAACCGCGCTTGTCACGTGTCCTATGTTTGCTTAAAGTGATATAATGGGATGATATTATAGCTTAGACATAAGATAGATTTAAGCTTTATTAGGATTGGAAACATAAGTAAATAGATTCGATATTATTGAAGACTCTCGAATTATAGCTTAGACATGAGATAGATTTAAGCTTCATTAGGATTGGAAACATATAAGTAAATTCGATATTATTGTAGACTTTAGAACCGATCAAGAAATTCTTGTGACGGTAGTTATCTATCTGGCCGAAGTATAGCAAAAGCAATGTGGTAAATCCTGCCACGGGTTCACAAAGTGCTATGTTTGCAAGCTTTAGTACACATCACGTCTTTATTCCTAGCGGGGTAGGTAGAGTAAGTCCGTTCACAAAGTGCTGCTCAAACACTCGCGTCCTAGATCCCCGTACGCTGCATGTCGTGTGTTTGCTAGCTTTAGTACACACCACGGCGTCATCCCTTGCGGGGTAGGCAGAGCTGACAAAGTGCTGCTCAAACACTCGCGTCCTAGATCCCCGTATACCACATGTCGTGTGTTTGCTAGCTTTAGTACAACATCACGGCATCATCCCTTGCGGGGTAGGCAGAGTTGACAAAGTGCTGCTCAAACACTCGCGTCCTAGATCCCCGTACGCCGCATGTCGTGTGTTTGCTAGCTTTAGTACACATCACGGCATCATCCCTTGCGGGGTAGCCAGAGTTGACAAAGTGCTGCTCAAACACTCGCGTCCTAGATCCCCGTATACCACATGTCGTGTGTTTGCTAGCTTTAGTACAACATCACGGCGTCATCCCTTGCGGGGTAGCCAGAGTTGACAAAGTGCTGCTCAAACACTCGCGTCCTAGATCCCCGTATACCACATGTCGTGTGTTTGCTAGCTTTAGCACACATCACGGCGTCATCCCTTGCGGGGTAGGCAGAGTTGACAAAGTGCTGCTCAAACTCTCGCGTCCTAGATCCGCGTACGCCGCATGTCGTGTGTTTGCTAGCTTTAGTACACATCACGGCGTCATCCCTTGCGGGGTAGGCAGAGTTGACAAAGTGCTGCTCAAACCATTGAGATATATTAGATACTTCGTACTATAGAGTGGGCAGCAGGAACAATACCTGTGTTCAAGGCCTGTGACGGTTACCATGGCAACGGGGTCTGATTGGTAATAGATGCAGTTGTTTATGACAAACTACACAAGATGGCGTCTCTGCTCAATATTATTTTCGAATAAGTTTAGAAATAATTTTCTCGTTGCTCACCGATAAAAAGTTGTACATTTTCATTTCTTTGTATTCCTTGAATTATTAGTGCAATATCTTGATATCGGTATTTTAACCGAGATATCGGGAGTTTTTGTTCCACAACATACACAACTTAAGCACTCAAGAGCCAGCAAACGACTGAGTGAGTGTGCTGGAGCCGCGAAGCTCCAGTAGTATGGAACTCCTTTGGGGGGTGGTGTCTTCTCTATGCGTAGTAATATATCTCGATGGCTCAAACACTCGCGTCCTAGATCCCCGTACGCCGCATGTCGTGTGTTTGCTAGCTTTAGTACACATCACGTCGTCATCCCTTGCGGGGTTGGCAGAGTTCACAAAGTGCTGCTCAAACACTCGCGTCCTAGATCCCCGTACGCCGCATGTCGTGTGTTTGCTAGCTTTAGTACACATCACGGCGTCATCCCTTGCGGGGTAGGCAGAGTTGACAAAGTGCTGCTCAAACACTCGCGTCCTAGATCCCCGTACGCCGCATGTCGTGTGTTTGCTAGGTTTAGTACACATCACGGCGTCATCCCTTGCGGGGTAGGCAGAGTTGACAAAGTGCTGCTCAAACACTCGCGTCCTAGATCCCCGTACGCCGCATGTCGTGTGTTTGCAAGCTTTGGTACACATCACGGCGTCATTCCTTGCGGGGTAGGCAGAGTTGACAAAGTGCTGCTCAAACACTCACGTCCTAGATCCCCGCATGTCGTGTGTTTGCTAGCTTTAGTACACATCACGGCGTCATCCCTTGCGGGGTAGGCAGAGTTGACAAAGTGCTGCTCAAACACTCGCGTCCTAGATCCCCGTACGCCGCATGTCCTGTGTTTGCTAGCTTTAGTACACATCACGGCGTCATCCCTTGCGGGGTAGGCAGAGTTGACAAAGTGCTGCTCAAACACTCGCGTCCTAGATCCCCGTATATCGCATGTCGTTTGTTTGCTAGCTTTAGTACACATCACGGCGTCATCCCTTGCGGGGTAGGCAGAGTTCACAAAGTCCTGCTCAAACACTCGCGTCCTAGATCCCCGTATACCGCATGTCGTTTGTTTGCTAGCTTTAGTACACATCACGGCGTCATCCCTTTCGGGGTAGGCAGAGTTGACAAAGTGCTGCTCAAACACTCGCGTCCTAGATCCCCGTACGCCGCATGTCGTGTGTTTGCTAGCTTTAGTACACATCACGGCATCATCCCTTGCGGGGTAGGCAGAGTTGACAAAGTGCTGCTCAAACACTCTCGTCCTAGATCCCCGTACGCCGCATGTCGTGTGTTTGCTAGCTTTAGTACACATCACGGCGTCATCCCTTGCGGGGTAGGCAGAGTTCACAAAGTGCTGCTCAAACACTCGCGTCCTAGATCCCCGTACTGCGCATGTTGTGTGTTTGCTAGCTTTAGTACACATCACGGCGTCATCCCTTGCGGGGTAGGCCGAGTTCACAAAGTGCTGCTCAAATACTCGCAATGTGATACAAACATCTAGTGACGTCACATCACAGCAAAGCTCTATTATTCTGTCCTATATAGGACGACTGTTTGATTCCGAAGCTGATCTTAGCGCAGTGGAAGCAAATTAAAGTTATCTTAAAATCTAAAACTAAATGGTCGATCAGCCTCGGAACAACATTTGACTACGATTCGTAGTGCTCTTTACTATAGCTAAATAAAATAAATTTAATGAGAAAATTTTCGTTCCGGAAAGTTTCCGGCCGAGAAATTCTGGGATCCGTCTGCAACGGCCCTTAATTTCCTACAATATGACTAATATTCTACCGCACTATCGCAGCTCATGTCTAAAGTATATGTGTTACAGGCAAAACCCTTAACCAGTCAATAACGTTATTGACTGGAAAAACCAGTCAATAACGATATTGCCTAAGGGCCTCAGTCAAAACCCTTATTGACTGGTTTTATCTATTAAAAGCAGTCAATAACGATATTGACTGACGAGCCCAGTCAAAACCCTTAATAGGTACTTCTGCCCCGGTAGCAGCAACCTAGACTGGCTGGCTGACTGTCTCGATCGCCGGTTGGTATTTCTGAGGACATGCCCAAGTCGCAGACGGCTCTTCACTATCTAATGCTGACATTAGCGTATACGTGGCTTCGCCTCCTAGATGTCATAGACTTCACGACGGTGGTTGTTAGGCTCCCGCCTAGTTCAATCGGCGAGCGAGGCTGTAGGCTTTCTTCTAGCTGCGACCATCTAACTGTCCTGATGGTGATCTCAGACCAGCCAGGCAGTCTAGGTTGCTACCACCGGGTCGGACGTACCTATTAAGGGTTTTTAAAAAAAAATCTAACGGTCCTGATGGTTACTATGCAGTAACCATTGCGTTGCGGTGAGTTTATGTGCGATGCGGCGGGTAGCACTGCGTTGCGGTGAGTTTATGTGCAGTGCGACGGAAATCAGTGCGATGCGGAGAGTTTCGGTGCGCGATGCGGTGGGTATCACTGGGTTGCGGTGTGTTTATGTGCAATGCGGCGGAAAACAGTTCGGTGCGGAGAGTTTCGGTGTTCGATGCGGCGGGTAGCACTGAATTGCGGTGAGTTTATGTGCTTTGCGGCGGAAAGCAGTACGGTGTGGGAAGTATTGTTGTGTGTTGCGGCGGGTAGCGCTGAATTGCGGTGAGTTTATGTGCTTTGCGTCGGAAAGCAGTACGGTGCGGGAAGTATTGTTGTGTGTTGCGGCGGGTAGCGCTGAATTGCGGTGAGTTTATGTGCTTTGCGGCGGAAAGCAGTGCGGTGCGGAAGTATTGTTGTGTGTTGCGGCGGGTAGCGCTGAATTGCGGTGAGTTTATGTGCTTTGCGGCGGAAAGCAGTGCGGTGCGGGAAGTATTGCTGTGTGTTGCGGCGGGTAGCGCTGAATTGCGGTGAGTTTATGTGCTTTGCGTCGGAAAGCAGTACGGTGCGGGAAGTATTGTTGTGTGTTGCGGCGGGTAGCGCTGAATTGCGGTGAGTTTATGTGCTTTGCGGCGGAAAGCAGTGCGGTGCGGGAAGTATTGTTGTGTGTTGCGGCGGGTAGCGCTGAATTGCAATGAGTTTATGTGCTTTGCGGCGGAAAGCAGTGCGGTGCGGGAAGTTTTGTTGTGTGTTGCGGCGGGTAGCGCTGAATTATGGTGAGTTTATGTGCTTTGCGGTGGAAAGCAGTGCGGTGCGGGAAGTTTTGTTGTGTGATGCGGCGGGTAGCGCTGAATTGCGGTGAGTTTATGTGCTTTGCGGTGGAAAACAGTGCGGTGCGGAGAGTTTCGGTGTGCGATGCGGCGAGTAGCACTAATTTGCGGTGAGATTATGAGCAATGCGGCGGGTAGCACGGCGTTGCGGTGAGTTTATGTGCTATGCGGCGAAATGCAGTGCGGTGCGGAGAGTTACGATGTGCGATGCGGCGAGTAGCACTGATTTGCGGTGAGATTATGAGCGATGTGCGGTTAGTTTAGATGCGATGCGGCGGGTAGCAGTACGGTGCGGGAGCTATGGTGCGATGCGGCGGGTAGGAGTGGTTACTGCATAGTAACCGTCAGGATCGATATATATTTTTTAAAATAAGATAGGCTCGCTTTTGTCTGCTATCTCACCAGCTGATAAAAGGAGTAATCCTAGTCAGCGACGCGATCCCCGGAGGTGGAATTGGGATAATCAGGTCGTGGGGCGATTGTGCACGCTCACTGAAATGCATCTTATAGAAGATAGAAGATGGAGGCAGTCAGAGTGAAAGTCTACTGTTTCGCTCGCCGGTGGCACTGAGCCCGAGTCCTCGAGTAACTACCGGGTGGTCTATGACTTCTGGGAGGGGAGGCCACGTATTTGCTGCCGTCAACATAAGTGAAGAGCCGTCTACGACTTGGGCATGTTCTATTAAATTATTAAACGAACAAGGATAACTCATATTTAACGTTTATCACGACTAACCTTGTTGTTTTAAGTCGAGGCTTATAGAGTCTCGACGTTTCGGTGCATTAAGTGCACCTTCTTCAGGAGTCCGACAGGTCGCTCGCGCGCGTTACCACCGCCCGTCGGGAACTGCGCGCCTCGGCTCGCTGCGCCCGCGCCGACATTGGCGGCGCATGCGCAACCACAGGTAATGGCTGTTGTATTGTTGGCTGGGTTACAGAGTTATCGTTCACCAACCAGTCTGTGCACAAGACACTCACTATATCTTCACTTTTTACTGCTTGTAGCCCGGTCGGCAATGCTGCTCTTAGCACTGGTTTCCACGACTGTGGTAAGAACCACCCACTATCTCTATTAAAGTTCGGGCGACGGCTTATTTCGATAGCTTCGCGTATTTTTCGGGGTACAAAGAACTTTTCCCTGGCTAATACAGCTGCCTTATCGAAGCGTATGTAATGGTTCGTGTAAAGAGGATAGTACCTAGCCTCTATGGTTACTGTCTGTGGTGCACCCTAGCAACGACACATGTCAACTTGTTGTTGACTCGTGACATTACTTTTTCTGTGTCTCAATATTATAAATATCTGAATTGTATCTAAACTACAATTAAAACTAACATTGTCCAGTTTATATTTGTTTATTGTATACCCAGATACCACAATAGTTAAAATGGTAGCAGAATGTAAATAAGATCTAAAGATCGCTAGAGTTTGAACAAAATACTTTCGTGGCAAAACAAAAAAATCGTACCGAACCAGTACCAACGAAAATGCCCAAATACAGTATCGATCCACTCAACTCTGATAACTATGACACCTGGGTAATACAGGCAGAAGCCCTACTGACAAAAAACAAACTGTGGCAGTATATTGAGACCCCTCTTGCAAATGAGGCGACTACAGAGGAGAAACAAGGGGACAGAGAAGCGAGATGCGAACTCATCTTAATAATCGCCCCTTCCCAACTAAAAGACATCAAAAAATGCGCAACGGCAAACGCACTATGGGAGAAACTAAAACCATATATGCAAGCAAAGGCCCTGCTAAAAGGCAGCACTCTTAAAAGGCTCATACTCTCAAAACTAGACGAAGGCAGCGACATCCGCGAACATCTCCGCAATTTTATGGACATTGTCGACAAACTCAACGAAATGGACGTAGCCATAAATGAGGACCTGTTGACAATAATCATGTTGTACAGCTTGTCGTCAGAATATGAAAACTTTCGTGTGGCCATTGAAACAAGAGACACCCTGCCAAAACCGGACGAGCTCAAACAAAAAATTATCGATGAATACGATGCTCGCCACCACAACACGAACGTCGGGACCTCGAGTCAACGTTCAGAGACAGAAGATGCACTTCTCGCTATCTGCAAAATATGCAAGAAGACGGGACACAAAATCTTTCAGAAAAGGAACCACAAAATATGCTCCAATTGCTGGAAGACTAACAATAAGAAAAAACCTAGCCCTAAAGCTTGTGACAGTGCCTTCTTATGTCTTTACGCTGAAGAACCAAACACTGAACAATCCCCCTACGCCGAGGAATGTCTACTCAGTGAGGAATGCTTCCTATCTTCAGATAACAACGACGTTGATGACAGATGGGTGCTCGACAGTGGATGTACGTCCCACATGACTTTCCACTCGGAATACTTTCAAAACATGAAGAAAACGTCAAGGAAACTACAGTTTGCATCGAAAAATTTTTCTTCTGATATCGAAGGAGAAGGAAGAGTCACACTTTCAAGTGAAAACAGAAAGATTCACCTCGAAAACGCGCTGTACGTTCCTGACCTATGCAAAAACCTCCTCTCCTTATCGAGGATGACCAAAAATGGAGCTAGAGCAACGTTCTATGACAACGTTGGCTTAGTATACAATAAAAATGGAATACTGCTTATGATTGCGGAAAAATCTGAGAAGAACGGACTTTACTATATCAAATCGCTAAAAGCTGAAGAATGCAACGCAGCGATAGATGACATTATAGCTCCTGCAACTCAACCACAAACCATAAAGCAAAACTCCATACAAAACTGGCACAGGAGACTTGGTCATATGAATGAAAAAGACCTACACCTTGCCCTCAACAACGAGAGAATGATTGGACTCGACTTCAACAAAAACGAGACTTTGCCAGAATGTGACGTATGCATTCAATCAAAACTTACTCGAGTTCCAAGCCCTCCAAAAAGAACAACTCCAAGGACAACTGAACGCCTGGAGATTGTACACAGCGACGTATGTGGTCCGATCACTCCATCAAATGGAAAAAACAAATACTTCGTCACTTTTATTGATGATTACACCAGATACTCTCGCGTGTACCCTATGAAAAAGAAGTCTGAAGTGCTTGACCACTTCAAGAACTACAAACAAGAAATGGAAAAATTTACGGGAAACCAAATAAAACACCTGCAAACGGATAATGGCACAGAATATGTCAACGACAAATTTGATGCCTATTTAAAGAACAATGGGATCAGGCGACGCCTATCTGCACCCTATACGCCACACCAAAACGGCATTGCTGAACGCAAAAACAGGACGCTTGTTGAGAAAGCCAGAGCTATGCTTATTGACGCCAAAGCACCAATGCACCTATGGGCAGAAGCAATTAACACTGCTAACTACCTTTCAAATAGATGCATCAACAGTGCCATTGGCTTTATAACGCCATTTGAAAAATGGGTTAAAAGGAAGCCCTGTGTTCATCATCTGCATCCCTTCGGCTCAAAAGCCTTCGTACTGCAGAAAGGACCCAATAAAGGCCCGAAATTTGCACCAAAAGCAATTCCTGGCGTATTTGTTGGCTACTCAGACACCAGCAAAGCATACAGGGTCTACGTTCCATCCAAACGCAAGGTATATGTTTCCAAAGATGTAAGAGTAACCAAAAGCAACTTTTACTCAAGCCCTGAAAACGACATAGACTTCACATACAATGATACTTCTAAAAACACCAATGTTTCAACCGGTTCAAATGAAAAGAAAGTTCAAATAGACATTGACGATTCAGATGACGATACCCAACATGAACGAGACATCGTCAACGCCCCAGACTCTACTCAAAGGGTCGAGAATCATCCTATGGAACATGACGACATCCCTGAATATCCTGACACTGAATCCGAAGCTGAGAATGTACCTGAACCTGAACCTCAAACGGAACATGAAACCGAAAATGACAGTATTGCAAGTGACAGTGAGTCCCGTCCGTTCTCCGCCCCTGGTACACCGAACCGGTACAACCTAAGAGAAAGGACAACAATAAAACGACCTGAAAGGTATGACGATCAGGTATTGGCTGCTGTCGCCGAAATTAACAACATACCTAAGGAACCGATGACCTACAAAGAGGCATTGGACTCGCCCTACAAAGAAAAATGGCAAGAAGCCATGCTAAGCGAAATAAAGTCTCTACGACAAAACGAGACCTGGGACTTAGTGGATTTACCCAAAGGAAGAAAAGCACTGCCATGCAAATGGGTATACAAAGTCAAAACGCTTCCTGATGGCTCGATTGACAAATTCAAAGCAAGAGTAGTTGTCAAAGGGTATTCCCAACAACAAGGCGTCGACTATGACAAGACGTTCAGTCCCGTGGCCCGACTTAGC
The DNA here is from genome assembly GCA_024500475.1 of Phthorimaea operculella. Classification (NCBI taxonomy): domain Eukaryota; kingdom Metazoa; phylum Arthropoda; class Insecta; order Lepidoptera; family Gelechiidae; genus Phthorimaea; species Phthorimaea operculella. The sequence continues at coordinate 764,215 of JANFCV010000157.1, forward strand.
ACCATACGAGCAATTATTGCTATTGCCGCCAAAGAAAACTTGAGTCTACGTCAGTTCGATGTAGCAACAGCCTTCCTCAATGGTACAGTAGAAGAAGAAATTTACGTCAAGCAGCCTGAAGGCTACCAAGACGGAACAAAGAGAGTCTGTAGACTGAAACGCAGCCTCTATGGATTGAAGCAAGCTCCACGATGCTGGAATACATGCATTGCTGAGTTCCTAGTCAACGATGGCTTTGAACAGAGTGAAGCTGATCCATGCCTATACTACAGAACTAGAGGAAGATCCAAGGTCCTGATTGGCCTCTACGTCGATGACGGACTCGTCGCAGCAAACACGACTGGCGCTGCAGATGAGTTTATCAAAGAACTCAAAGGAAGATTTAAAATTACGACCAAACCTGCCAGCTACTTCCTTGGTATGGAAATTAAAGCTGAAAAAGGCAAAATAACGCTGCACCAGCAGGCCTATACAAAGAAGTTACTTGAAAAGTTTGGCATGCAGAACAGCAAACCCACGCCAACGCCCATTATCAAGGAAAACACCAGCAATGATGATGAGGAACAAAACCGTGAAAGTAAAACAACTTTCAATTACAGACAGGCCGTTGGAGCCCTTACTTATCTATCAGTAGGCACAAGGCCTGACATATCATATGCTGTGAACAAAGCCTCTAGAAATTTGGAATCTCCAACAAGACAAGACTTTGCTTCAGTAAAACGGATTTTCCGTTATTTAAAAGGAACGGTGGAGAAAGGCCTAGTCTATTGCCAGACCTCGCCCCAACTTATGATATGCTATTCTGATTCTGATTTCGCCGGAGACATACCGACCGGCAGATCCACATCGGGAATGGTCTGCCTGCTCTCAGGAGCTGCAATCAGCTGGAAGAGTGCACGACAAACAATCGTCTCCATATCTTCAACTGAAGCTGAGGTTATTGCGGCTAGCGAAGCCACTCAGGAGATAATGTGGCTAAATAGTCTACTGAACAGACTTATAAAATAAAATTAGAAAAACCAGTACTTCACTTGGACAACGAATCTGCGGTGAAGCTCTCACAAAATCCAAAATACGAGTACCACAAGCGTACCAAACATATTAAGATAAAGCACCTATTTCTGCGTGAACGTGTAGCCGACGGTGAACTGGAAGTTAAACAAGTGCCTTCAGAAAACCAATTGGCCGACATGTTCACGAAACCTCTCTACGGTCCAAGACTTCAAGACCTGAGTCAGAAAATTGGACTAAGAAGAGTTTGATCAAGCTGCAAACTCTAAAAAGTTCGGAGGGTGTAAAGAGGATAGTACCTAGCCTCTATGGTTACTGTCTGTGGTGCACCCTAGCAACGACACATGTCAACTTGTTGTTGACTCGTGACATTACTTTTTCTGTGTCTCAATATTATAAATATCTGAATTGTATCTAAACTACAATTAAAACTAACATTGTCCAGTTTATATTTGTTTATTGTATACCCAGATACCACAATAGTTAAAAGTTCGCGTCCGAATCTAAAGCGTGTTCTGCGATTGCCGACTGCAAGGTGTTTCGGTTCTTGACGCTACGTATGTGCTCCGTGACTCTAGTAGAGACATGCCGTTGGGTTTCACCTATGTAACTCTTGCCACATTCACACGGTATTTCATACACGCCTGGTCCACTTAACCGCTCTTTATCTTTAGGCGACCTTAGCCAACGCTTGATCTGGGTGTGAGGCCGGAATATAGTTTTAATATTGAATTTCCGACTAAGCAAAAAGCCGATCTTATCCGTCACCCCCTTCACGAATGGCAAATAAATGGGTCGTCGTTCTACAGTATGTGGCTTCTGTTTATTGGACGAATTCGCAATTCTTAAGCTCTGTTTCCACTCGTACCCATTTGAACTTAGCACCTCTCTAACATGATCGAGCTCCGAATCTATGTAGTCTGGATGACACAGACGGAGCGCTCTGTTTATGAGAGAGCGTGGGACTGAAGAGAGATGTTGCGGATGGTGATGTGAGTCAGCTTTCAAATACCTATCCGTGTGTGTAGGTTTTCGGTACACAGTATGTCGCAGGCTGCCGTCATTCATACGCATCACCAGTACATCTAAGAACGGTAGAGTACCTCCAGCCTCATTCTCCACAGTAAACTTAATTTTAGAATGAACCGAGTTTAGATGTTCCATGAGGGTTTCCACCTTATCTTTCTTCACTATAGCGAAAACGTCATCCACATACCGGAGCCAGCATTTAGGTAAGCAGGGCGCATCCCTCATCGCTTCCTGCTCGAACCACTCCATAAAAATATTGGCTGCCACGGGAGCAATAGGAGAGCCCATTGCCACCCCGTCCACCTGTAGGTAGTATTCTCCCCGCCACATTAACCACATTGTTGGTGCGGGTAATAAGAGATTTTTATCGGAAGATCACAAATATTAACACACAACTATACCAACTTCATTTTTCAACGTTTTACGTGAGGACTTATGGAAGGAGCTTGATGGTATGTCTTTCAACCGAGCAGAAGCAATCCTTGTTGAAACCAAAACAAGACATCACAACAAACTGCAGCGCCTTACAAAAAAGGTAGAGCAACACTCTGAACGACCGCGTAATGAGCAATCAGGCGTCACGGTAATCAACCTGTCGTCTGTTACCTTGGACGAGGCAACAAAGAAAGTCCTTTCAAAAGGCTTGAATTACGCTCCGGTCCCTAACAGATTGCCAGTGGAAGATATTATTGCCAGCGTCGAGGACACGATCGTAAAGAATAAAGTCCCAGCGGGAGATGCCGAGTGTTTGAGACAAGATATTGCTACAATGCTCCGTAAGTCCAAACTACCTAAACCAAACCTAACGAAACCAGAGTTACAGGCGGTACATCGTCTCCGAAAGAATGAAGAGCTGTTGGTTCTACCGGCGGATAAGGGTAATGCGACAGTAGTTGTGAACACGTCAGATTACGAAACGAAAGTCACGGAACTTGTCAGTGATACCTCGACGTATAAAAAGGTAAACTACAACCCGACGGCAAGGGTGACCAAAAAAGTAATGGCTGTTTTACAGTCGCTTCCCGATGCTGAAGATACCGCAGTTCTGAAACCACGAATTCCGACTACTCCTAAAATATACGGTCTACCTAAAATTCATAAACCAAACTGGCCCTTGAGACCTATAGTGAGCCAGATCGACTCTCCTACCTACGCTCTATCACGGCGGATGTCGGATATCCTGCAGCAAGTAACTGGTAAATCGTCGAGCTTTGTGAGAGACTCTACCCATTTTACCCAGTTACTCGAAAACCTACGGTTGGAGGAAGATGACGCCATGGTGAGCTTTGATGTAGCCTCATTATTTACTAATGTGCCAGTAGAGGACACTATCAGTATTATAGCCAATCTCGTTGAGCAGGCGGGCATACCTACTGAGTACATGAGTAGCATAGAGCTGTGTCTGCGGAGCGGTTATTTAATGTGGCGGGGAGAATACTACCTACAGGTGGACGGGGTGGCAATGGGCTCTCCTATTGCTCCCGTGGCAGCCAATATTTTTATGGAGTGGTTCGAGCAGGAAGCGATGAGGGGATGCGCCCTGCTTACCTAAATGCTGGCTCCGGTATGTGGATGACGTTTTCGCTATAGTGAAGAAAGATAAGGTGGAAACCCTCATGGAACATCTAAACTCGGTTCATTCTAAAATTAAGTTTACTGTGGAGAATGAGGCTGGAGGTACTCTACCGTTCTTAGATGTACTGGTGATGCGTATGAATGACGGCAGCCTGCGACATACTGTGTACCGAAAACCTACACACACGGATAGGTATTTGAAAGCTGACTCACATCACCATCCGCAACATCTCTCTTCAGTCCCACGCTCTCTCATAAACAGAGCGCTCCGTCTGTGTCATCCAGACTACATAGATTCGGAGCTCGATCATGTTAGAGAGGTGCTAAGTTCAAATGGGTACGAGTGGAAACAGAGCTTAAGAATTGCGAATTCGTCCAATAAACAGAAGCCACATACTGTAGAACGACGACCCATTTATTTGCCATTCGTGAAGGGGGTGACGGATAAGATCGGCTTTTTGCTTAGTCGGAAATTCAATATTAAAACTATATTCCGGCCTCACACCCAGATCAAGCGTTGGCTAAGGTCGCCTAAAGATAAAGAGCGGTTAAGTGGACCAGGCGTGTATGAAATACCGTGTGAATGTGGCAAGAGTTACATAGGTGAAACCCAACGGCATGTCTCTACTAGAGTCACGGAGCACATACGTAGCGTCAAGAACCGAAACACCTTGCAGTCGGCAATCGCAGAACACGCTTTAGATTCGGACGCGAACCTTTACATACGCTTCGATAAGGCAGCTGTATTAGCCAGGGAAAAGTTCTTTGTACCCCGAAAAATACGCGAAGCTATCGAAATAAGCCGTCGCCCGAACTTTAATAGAGATAGTGGGTGGTTCTTACCACAGTCGTGGAAACCAGTGCTAAGAGCAGCATTGCCGACCGGGCTACAAGCAGTAAAAAGTGAAGATATAGTGAGTGTCTTGTGCACAGACTGGTTGGTGAACGATAACTCTGTAACCCAGCCAACAATACAACAGCCATTACCTGTGGTTGCGCATGCGCCGCCAATGTCGGCGCGGGCGCAGCGAGCCGAGGCGCGCAGTTCCCGACGGGCGGTGGTAACGCGCGCGAGCGACCTGTCGGACTCCTGAAGAAGGTGCACTTTTGCACCGAAACGTCGAGACTCTATAAGCCTCGACTTAAAACAACAAGGTTAGTCGTGATAAACGTTAAATATGGGCATGTTCTTATGGAATAATAACCGGCGATCGAGACAGTAGACTTCCACTCTGGCAGCGACCATCTAACGGTTCTGATGGTGATCTAAGACCAACCAGGACATACCTATTAAGGGTTTTGACTAGGCACGTCAGTCAATAACGTTATTGACTGATTTTATTAGACAAAATCAGTCAATAAGGGTTTTGACTGAGTACCTTAGGCAATAACGTTATTGACTGGTTTTGCCAGTCATTAACGTTATTGACTGGTTAAGGGTTTTGACTGTAACATATGTACCAAGTTCCGGTTGTACCAAAGGTCATCAGGGTGGTGACCTCCACGTAATGTTGCTAAATCACTGCAATACAGAACCTAACAGCGAATTGCTTACCGTGCGAATTATGACGCCGTTTCTTTGTGAGTCTAGGTATGACAGGAATCAGGTATTCAGGATATTTGAGGAGCACAGGAATAGAGAATAACCTAAACTCACTGCACTGGAACATCCGCTTGTTCTCGAAATCCTTTCCTCCAATATTCACTATAGTTCACAGTTCGACATCAAATAATGTTTTTAACACAAAAATAACTAAAAGATTTCTCTCCGAATGAGAAATCGGCCCCGTTGGCCCCCAATCAAGAAAACAATTAAAAATATATGGCTATCGGCAGCCGCGACGCGAGCGACGACAAGTGAGGTTATATTTTGCCGACGGCCGCGTGGTATCGAACCGACTGAACGAACAAAGGAAAAAAGATGGCGTCGGCCGACTAGCTGGCGTCAGTCACAGGCCACGGTCTGTCAGACGAAAATGGCGCGAAACAACAAAACGCGCATATGTTACGAAACTAAACATTCACCCGCCCCGGACCGACCCATCGGTCCGCTCTATGCATGGCAGGCGTGATAATGTAGCCACTGCTCGCTTAAGAACTGAATCCCCCACCTGAACTTGTGCAACTCGAGGAGTGCCATCACTACCCGGAAACAGGTTGAGAATGCGCCCCCGGCGCCAACGCAGTGGCGGTAGGTTGGCATCCTTAACCAGAACGAGATCCCCAATGCAGGGGGGTTCAGTCCTGTCCGTCCACTTAAGGCGTTGCTGCAGAATGTGCAAGTACTCAAGCGACCAACGCTTCCAAAAGTTTTGAGTCATTTGCTGCAACAACTGATAACGCGACAAACGATTGCTATTCACCTCCGTATAGGGATATTCCGGCAAGGCGTTAAGTGGGCGGCCAATTAAGAAATGCCCTGGCGTTAGGGCCTCTAAATCATTTGGGTCTGAGCTGAGCGGACACAAAGGACGCGAATTGAGTACAGCCTCAATTTTACAAAACACGGTTGCCAGCTCCTCGAAAGTCAAAATGGTTAACCCTACGACGCGCAACAAATGCGTCTTAGCGGACTTTACAACCGCTTCAAAAATACCACCCCAGTGAGGGCACGCTGGTGGATCGAACACCCAGGTAATGCCCTGACGGGAGGCCCGTGCTGATGGCGTCTTCGTTCTCCCTTAAGAACGTTACAATTTCCTTCATACACCGATCAGCACCCTTAAAGTTGGTACCACAATCCGACCTGATCAGCGCTGGTCGCCCTCGTCGCGACGTAAATCTCTCCAGCGCTGCCAAAAGGCCTCCGTAGAAAGGTCGGCCACGAGCTCCAAGTGGACGGCCTTGGTGGCTAGGCACACGAACACGCACAAGTACGCCTTGATAGACTTTGCGTTCCGTAGGCGTGATGCCTTTACCATGAAAGGGCCTGCGAAATCCGTTCCCACACCTGCAAACGTCCAGGCCTCCGTCACCCGGTCCGGTGGAAGATCTCCCATCTGTGGCTGCATTGTGGCTGCCTTCAAGCGGTAACAAGGCAAGCACCTAAACACAACGCTACGTACCGTTCGTCGTCCCGATAAGATCCAGAACTCGCGCTGTAGGATGGCCAATAGCGCATTACAGCCCGCGTGCGAGTTTTTCTCATGACGATCCCTGACTAAGAGCTCAACTAAGGGTCCCCTTTTTGGAAGTAACAGTGGATGCCGAGCCGAAAAGGGCAGGCTAGCGTTCCGAAGTCTGCCTCCAACCCTGAGCATACCTTGCTCATCCAGGAATGGGTTGAGGCGCACAATTCCTCCCTTCAGCTTTCCACGTCCATCCCTGAGCAGCCTGACCTCCTCTTCAAAATGTTCCGCCTGGACGATTCTAACTAATGAGCGTAGAGCCGCATTCCGTTCCGCAGGCGAGAGGACAGGTGTAAAGTTCCGTTCTGCTTGAGACTTCCTGCAGTTGTTCACGAACCGTTTGATCCAACCTGTCACCCCAAGAAGTTTGTCGAGGGAGCTATACCGTTCCAGCAAGAAAGCTGGGTTAGGCTTCGGTACGAGTTGCCCCACGTTCACTCGCATACCTCGATCAGGTGGCCCAAGCGGCGCCCTGCACTCGTTGAATGGCCATTCCTGCGGCGACTCAGTCAGCCATTGAGGCCCCCACCACAGTGGGTGACTCACCAAATCAGGTGCCCTGCACCCGCGCGAAGCGCAGTCCGCTGGGTTCCATTCTCCCGGTACGTGCCTCCACACTAACGGAGTTTCCGACCCCGTAATCTGTGACACCCGATTTGCCACGAAAACCTCAAGTGTATGTACCGACGTCTGCAACCAGCATAGAACTATCCGACTGTCAGTCCACGCGTACACCGTTTCATCCAAGTTGATGGTACCACGCAGATTGCAGGTTACATGATTTAGCAAGCGCGCTAGAAGAGCTGCCCCTGCCAATTCCAATTTGGGGATGGTCCATCTAGTTCTGACTGGTGCCACCTTACTTTTGGCCATAACCAGACGCACGTGCACAGTTCCCGTTGAACTTGCTGTCCGAAGGTATACAGCTGCCGCGTACCCTCGCTCCGAGGCGTCACAAAACCCATGTAGGGTAGCCTTACATCCCACCGATGGGACTAACTTGCGGGGTATCGCGATGTGCACAATCCCTGGTAAGGTGGTCACAAACTTGAGCCAATCCTTCAACAACTCTCCGGAGAGTTGGTCGTCCCATCCTAAGTTGGCTAGCCACAACCTTTGTAAAAAGCACTTCGCCATGAACGTAACCGGGGCGATCCATCCGTTAGGATCGAACGTTCTAGCGATTGTCGACAGTACCGACCGCTTAGTCCAAGTTTTCTCCAAAAGGCCGGGCTCAATCTTGTACGTGAATACGTCATGCGTTGGCCTATATTGCACCCCGAGGATGCCCAACGTGTTTGGATTGTCCGGGTTCTCAAAGAGGTGCGGGTCCTGATGGAACTCGCCTGGCAAACCGGCCAGGAGCTCTGGGCAACTGGACAACCATTTCCGCACGTAGAATTAGCGCCTGCTCCACGCTATCAGCACCCGTGCAGATATCGTCCACGTAGACGTCGCGATCCAGTACTGCTGCGGCTCGAGGGTATCTTACCCTTTCCTGTGCGGCCAACTCTCGCAGCGTACGTACTGCCAAATACGGACTTGGCTTAAGTCCATACGTCACCGTGTTAAGTTCGTATGTGACCATCGGCTCATCTGGGCTCTCACGCCACAAAATCAGCTGATACCGACGGTCATCCGGATGTATCATGGTTTGGCGAAACATCATTTTGACGTCTGCGACGAACGCTACCTGGTGCAAACGAAAGTCTGTGAGAATGTCCACAATGTCCCGGTTCAATTTAGGACCCGCGTGCAAACATTGGTTCACAGACACACCATTCGAGGTAGGAGCAGAACCGTCAAACACCACCCGTATTTTCGCCTCAGGTGACTTCAAGACAGCCAGGTGTGGAATGTAACAATGCTCGACACACCTCCAATCCAGGCTGGACACCGACATGTGGCCCAATTGATTATATTCCCGCATGAATTCTATATACTTCTGCCGAAGTGCTGGGTCTCGCCTCATCTTCCGCTCCATTCCGAGTAGTCTCCGTTCCGCGAGCTGTCGCGAACTACCTAAAGCGGGGCGGTTTGGGAGAAAAGGTAGCCTGGTCACGAATCTGCCTGACGGGCATCTCGCAGTGTTGTATTTGACGGCGCAACGTCTTCGTACCATTGTAAACGCGTGTGCAACGGGCCGGGCGCGTCATCGCGTCACGCCACCCCCGTCGCACCGCCCGGTGCCCGGTGCCCGGCCACCTGGCCGACCGGCCGCACGTGCGGCGTCCCCGCCGCACCGCTCCGCCTGGCGGGGGACTACCTGACTTGTTATGGACTGCTTATAAAAGGGCCGACGGGCGGAGCGACTGGGATTCTTGTCTGGACTTCGGCCCGATGCACATGTCGTAGTAGCACTGCTCAGTGTCTAATTATTGTGCTTAGAATCTTACTGATAGTTTTATTAATTATTGTAAATTGGTTGATTATTATTAATTATATCGGTTTTGGACTAAAATCTTGGTCTCAATGTCTGACCCTGACCCCAACTCTATATCAGAAGTGGCCGACGACCCACAATCACCACCCTCTCACATTTCAGCCAATATGGAAGGCAATCTTATGTTTTCTATGTTTTCCTCTGGTATAGAAAGCATTCTGCAGAAGTTAGCTGATAATTTAGTCTCCCGTCCTGCTGCACATAGTGTACAGATAAAATTGGTCCCTTTTGATCCTGATGAACCGGAGGCTGACGTCGTGAACTGGTGCTCTTTATCCGAGATGATTATCGCAAAGAAAAAGTTAGAAGGGGTAGACTTGATTTTGGCTTTGACTCATTCGCTAAAAGGTCGTGCTGCGTCTTGCCTTACAAAGGTTTCTCCTGACAATATTTCCTGGATTTCTATCAAAGAAATGTTAATATCCAAATTCTCAAAACCCATGATGATGCAGGATTATTTTGATATGATTATCAAGTTCCAAATCAATTCTAAAGAAAGTCCGGCTGAAGCTGGAATGCGTTTGTGGCAATTAATCGAGAAAATTCCCGAAGCTAATTTCACTGACCGGGTCATAACTGGTTTCGTCATTTCTGTTCTTTCTAATTCCGACGACAAAATACGCCGAGAATTAAATTCAGTGGTCATAAACGACAAACATCAACTTTTTCGCACTCTGCGTGGTTTTACGTTGAAACGTAAATTGGATGATCCAAGTACTACTGAGAGTGACTTCAAGAGAAATCGTCCTTCGCCAGCTTTTCGTGGCAACTGTCATTTTTGTGGCAGGATTGGTCATCGTGGCTCTGAATGTAGGGACAAGCAACGTATCTCAGCTAAAAACTCTACACAATTTGCAGTTAAGATGGATCAACCTAAACCAGGGGCCTGCTACGTGTGTGGTGAGCATGATGCTGCTTCTGCCTGCCCTCTGCGATGGAAGAAAAAAGAAGACGCCACGCCGAGCACCAGCGGCAAGCGGGTGAACCTGTGCTCCAAGGAGGCGGCGTCGCGAGGTGTGTTACAGATAAGTGAATTCAAGTCTTCTTTTATGTTTGATTCTGGTTCAGAGTGCAGTTTAATGAGACAGAGTATTTGTGATTCAATTAGCGGAAAAAAGTTTCATGACCAAGTTAGTTTACAGGGTTTAGGTAAAAATAACGTGATTTGCACATTACAAATTGAATGTCCAACAACAGTTCAAGATACTTCATTTAACGTTACTTATCACGTCATACCCGATGAATACCTTAACGAGCCAATTTTATTAGGGCAAGATATTTTAAAAAAAGGTTATTTTGCAAAAGTTTATGATGATAATGTAATTTTCGTGCCCAAAAACAGCAATTCCAAAGTCGAGAAAGTAGCCTTTGATATAAACTCTATTGATACAGATCTTACGGGAAAAAATAAAGATGATTTGATCGATATACTAAAAAAATATTCTTCAAACTTTATTCAAAATCTTCCAACTACGCGTATTTCTACAGGAGAAATTAAAATTGACTTAATAGATCCAAATAAAACTGTACATAGAAGACCATACAGATTGTCACCTCCAGAATCTCAGATAGTATCAGATAAGATCAAAGAGCTATTAGATGCGAATATAATTAGAGAGAGTTCTTCACCGTTCGCAAGTCCAATCTTATTAGTTAAAAAGAAAGACGGTACCGATCGCATGTGTGTAGACTACAGAGAGCTTAATAGCAACACCCGCCCAGACAGTTATCCCCTTCCATTGATAGATGATCAGATAAATAAACTGCATGGGGCCCATTATTTTTCAAGCATAGATATGGCTTCTGGTTTTCACCAAATTAAAGTTAATGAGGCTTCAATTGAGAAAACTGCTTTTGTAACTCCATCAGGTCAATTCGAATGGTTGACTATGCCCTTTGGCCTTCGAAATGCCCCTCAAGTTTTTCAAAGAGCTATAAACACTGCTCTTAAGCCCTTAATGATGACCGAATATTAGTTTATATGGATGACGTGCTCTCTGCATCTACAACTATAGAAGAAGGATTGGCTCGTCTTGATAAATTACTAGATACTTTGACACAGGCTGGGTTTTCGTTTAACTTTAAAAAATGTTCATTTATGAAGAAAAAGACCGAATATCTAGGTTTTGTAATATCAGCCGGTGAAATCAGACCAAACCCCCGAAAAGTTGAAGCATTAAAAAACGCCCCTGCTCCTAAGACCGTCAAGCAAGTCCGGCAGTTTGTAGGATTAGCGACATATTTTCGAAAATTTATACCAAATTTCTCAAAAATCATGAAACCTTTATATCCCTTAACTGTTGGTAAAGGTAACATTACTTGGACTTCGGAACATGCTAAAATTCACTCTCAAATTGTAGAATATCTCGTAACTGAACCGGTATTAAGAATTTTTGACCCCACATTACCCATAGAACTTCATACCGATGCTAGTAGTGACGGATACGGATCAGTACTTATTCAAAAACAAAATAACCTACCTCATGTAATTGCCTATTTTAGTCAAAAAACAACTGAAACTGAAAGTCGTTACCATTCCTATGAGCTCGAGACGTTAGCTGTAGTGAAATCTGTAGAGCATTTTAGGCACTATTTATTTGGGCGTAAATTCACAGTTTTTACCGATTGCAATGCTTTGAAGGCATCCCATTCAAAGAAAGATTTAACACCGAGGGTGCATAGGTGGTGGGCTATATTGCAATCTTACGATTTTGACATAGTTTATAAAGAAGGGAAAACTATGGCTCATGCAGATTTTCTCTCTCGCAATCCAGTTGATAACGTGGAAAATGGGTCAGTTACTAAAATTTCTTCCAAAAATATCAAAGTTGTTAACTTAACAGAGTTAGATAAGGGGTGGTTGTGTGTAGAACAATTACGTGATCCGGAAATCACTGACATCATATCTAAATTACGTTCTAATGAGTTACCCGCAAACTTGGCACAGACTTATGATATTAGACAGGGCATCTTATACCGAAAAATTGAGCGTGGTAGAAGCTCTAAATGGCTACCTATTTTGCCAAGATCATTGATATGGTCCTTAATTAATCTTGTCCATAATGAAATAAAACATCTTGGTTATGAAAAAACTCTTGACAAACTGTATGGTCTTTACTGGTTTCAAAACATGTCAAAATATGTTAAAAAATTTGTCGAATCTTGCGTCATATGTAAAGCCTCCAAAGGTCCGTCTGGAGCACAACAGGTTCGTTTGCATTCTATACCAAAAATAGCCGTTCCATGGCATACGATTCATTTAGACCTAACGGGTAAACTTAGTGGAAAAAGCGAGCGTAAGGAATATTGCTCTGTGATCATAGACGCTTTTACGAAATTTGTACTCCTAGAACATACGTTAACGTTAAATTCATCTGACGCTATTAAGGCAATTAAAAATGCTGTACGTGTTTTCGGTGCTCCTAAACGTATTATTGCAGATCGCGGTCGATCTTATGATAACGCTGACTTCAAAAATTTCTGTAAAGATAATAATATCGAACTGCACTTAATTGCGACTGGCTCTAGTAGGGCTAATGGGCAAGTTGAACGCGTTATGCGAACCTTGAAGAGTTTACTAACCATCGCTGAATGTGATTCAGATTGCCCGTGGCAGGATCAGTTAGGAGATATCCAATTGGCACTTAACAGTACACGTTGCAGGGTCACAGGATTCACTCCTTTGGAATTGATGTTTGGTATCAGTGGTCATTCTTTAGATTTAACTAAAATATCCCAGAACTCTACTGAAGTTCATAGATTAAATCTTGAATTAATTCGATCATCCGCATCAAGTAACATTAAAAAAACTGGCACAATCTGACACTGAACGTTTCAATAGAGGCAAAGCTAGAGTCAGACCTTACACTGTAGGAGATTTTGTTTTTATAAAAAGTGAAGAAAGACATCAAACCAAGTTAGACCGTAAATACAAAGGCCCGTTTCAAATTACTGCTGTCTTAGATAATGACCGCTATGAACTAAAACGGGTTAATGGTACTAATAGAACTTTTAAATATTCTCACGAAAATTTACGCGAAGTACCTCATGGCCAGACTGGATTTTTAGAAATCGCTGAAATTCTATGTGAGGATGACGTGACGGCGAGTGATGATGATGTTCCTTTAAGTGAAATACGTCGTGAAAACAACACTAGGATGATAGATAGCGATACTGAATCAGTAAATAGTGATACAATGTCGGCTGATTCGCGTTCTCTAACTACTAACAATAATGAAACTGAACAACGTAATCTTCGTGCATCATCTGTAGACTCTTTAGAACCTGATTCGTGTAATGTTATCACAAATGCTCTGGTACATCAAGAAGAATAATTTTACAGAATTTTAGGAGTAGTTGGCATAAGTAATTAAAAGTTGTAGAACGATTATTGAAGAGCGTAGCTGGACCAATAAACGGATAAGCTTAAGGGACATGTTTTAGTCCGGTCAAGCTAATTACGGGCCAGTCCTAGAGCTGAAGGTAAACCTGCAGGATCTTTTATGATCGGACCAGGAAATGTTATACTGAAGGGTTTTAAAACCGGACCAGGCTGAAAGTAACTGAAGAGTCATTAGACTGGACCAGTAATGATATTTGGTAATATTAAGGAATGCCATAATCAACGAACATTAACTTGATGTTTCTTTCCCCAGATGCCAGTCAATGAAAGTGCGCGTACGAGGACGTCCGCATGTCAGCATGGCCGTGACGGCGCAACGTCTTCGTACCATTGTAAACGCGTGTGCAACGGGCCGGGCGCGTCATCGCGTCACGCCACCCCCGTCGCACCGCCCGGTGCCCGGTGCCCGGCCACCTGGCCGACCGGCCGCACGTGCGGCGTCCCCGCCGCACCGCTCCGCCTGGCGGGGGACTACCTGACTTGTTATGGACTGCTTATAAAAGGGCCGACGGGCGGAGCGACTGGGATTCTTGTCTGGACTTCGGCCCGATGCACATGTCGTAGTAGCACTGCTCAGTGTCTAATTATTGTGCTTAGAATCTTACTGATAGTTTTATTAATTATTGTAAATTGGTTGATTATTATTAATTATATCGGTTTTGGACTAAAATCTTGGTCTCAATGTCTGACCCTGACCCCAACTCTATATATTGATAGAACAACTCGCACTCGTCATCCTCTGGCTTCCGTCTGTCCGCCGTGGGCGGCTCTTCAGACTCCCAAAACCTCTGCAGCACCTCTGACAGCACACTACCATAGAGGACCGTATCCCCTTTTGGTAGGTCTCCAAACTGGGCCGAAAACAACATACCCCCCTGTGGTATCTACGGCCACCAAACCAGCTTCCTGGAGTACCTTCTTCCTACCGCACCATAATCTCCCGAGGACGTCTGACCCGAGAAGTACGTCCACCGTACCAGGAGTATCAAAATCAGGATCAGCTAACTCCAACCCTGTGGTTAACCCTCGTACCGTTGGTGGTAACCTAACCTGAGGGAGTTTCCCAACAACTTCATCCAGCACCACGGCTGAGACTTGATAGCTGACCCCTGTACATGTGCTACCTAATGTGAACTCAAAGTTCGTCTGACCCCGAATGTCAGGCACATTTAGGCCCCCGATGCCTACAGCTTCATCCGCACTTGGCTGTACAGTTAGGCCTAGCCTACTCACCAGCTTACTCGATACAATACATCCCTGAGCCCCTGTATCCAGTAGGGCTCTTACTTGAATGGTCCGGCCACCGTATCCCCATACCCAAATCTTAGCCGTTGGCAAAAGTACCGTGATTGGACGGGGAGCCGAAGCTGATGAGTAGGCGGCGATAACCTAGCGGGAATCTAAACGCGGTGAGGCCGCGTCCCGCGGGGGTATCCCCTCGCTACCCAAACCTGTGTATGGGTCCCACTCCTGCTGGTAAGGAGGTCTGCCCATAAAGGCCATGGCTGGAGCTCTATAGTACCCCAACGGCAAACGTCCGTACCGAGGTTGCGCCTGTAGCCGCGGGTACTCAGGCATAGGCGGAGGCATGCGTGGGTCTTGAGACCCAACCAGGTGGCTCAAGCCCGCAGAATACTGCATGTACCCTGGCGGCCGCCTAGTGCTCTCCTGACACCCGCCCGTTGTATCCCGTACCTGGGATGGGTGTCCTTGGCCACGTTCCTGTGCCGCTCCTCCCCAATCCGGCACCTGCTGCCGTGGTGGGGATCGTCCCCACGTCCTTGGGTAAGTGGGCTCCGTCTGTTGACGTCCCCCTGCCTGTCCCTGTGACCGATGCGGAGGTGGGCTCCTCCTTGGAGGGTGGGGAGCGTTGCTCCTCCCTGGTGGGCAGGCTCCTTCGCTGATCCGATCCAGCGCTGCCCCGGCGTCTCCGGAGCGATTCATGCAGAGCAGCGGATGGTGTGCACCCTGGCAGTACCTACAGTTGGTGTTTGAAGGGCACTCTCGCACCTGATGCGGCCCCAGGCACCGATAACACCAACTCCTCTGCTGTGCCACACCCCGTCTCCTCTGAACCCGCTGCGCAGCAAACTCCTGACACGCTGTTACCCTGTGGCCTGTCTCCCTGCAGTAGGCACACCCTGATTCCAATGCGGTGTTGTACCGCCTAGGTTGCCTACTGTTGCCTCCTCGCGCCGGTGCACCCGGCCGTTCCGGGTGGCGAGGGGCAGAGGTCTCCTTGCGTGGGGCTTCACCAGCCTGGACGTCCACTCGCCTGCTTTCGGCCTCGAGGAACGACTTCAGATCCTCGTAGGTCGGGAGGTGGTCCGAGGACTTGCCCCATGGAGCTGCTCGAATCGAGCGACCATTTCGCTCGGCAGGCGGCGAAGCACTGTGTGGACCAAGATATAACCGTAGCCCGCCACTGGCAAACCCTGTCGCTCTAGTGCGCTGACCGCGACGCTGACTGGGTGGAAGATTTTCTCGCGGAGGTCCGTACCTCGCGTTATGGTTGGTATTGACAGCCACTGGTCTAACAGCCTGTCTACAATCAGGCGCTTGTTCCGATACCGGTCGGTAAGGATCTTCCACGCCACCTCATAATTGCTATCCGAGACCGCCAAATGCGTCAGCAATTCATGAGGCTCTCCTTGTAGCCTGGACATCAGCTGAGCCATCTTGTACGCTGGCATTATGTCCGTCCGTGTGTGGACCACGCTGCTATACAGGTCCTCAAACGCCGGCCAGTCGGCGTAATCGCCTGCAAAGACTGGAACCGTAACAGGCGGAAGAGGCACCTGTAATCCTTGTCCCACTTTACCACGGAATGGCTTTTCCTTTCCGTCACGTCGCCTAGATATGTCCGCAGCTGCCTGCTCAATGTCCTGTGCCAGCTCCAAGCACTGGCTTACATCGCCCTCGACCAGCACCTGATCTTCAGGGTTAGGAGTTTCCTCAAGGAGCATGAGGCACTCTGTGAGGTGTTCCGACACAACCCGAACCCGTTCATCTGCCTGTAGTGCACTTTTCAAGAGCGCGTCCTCCCGGTCCTCGCGGCCGATCATTGCCGCTGTGGTAGTAAACCACCTTAATTCTGTCTTTATAGCAGCCTTATACCTGGCGATCGAGGAGCCATGGTACCAACTTTTACACACTCGACTTAATAAAACGAAAAACCAATAAACAAATACCACAAAATAAATGTTAGTTGACTGGCCTAGACCTTACCGATAAGGTACCGTTCACTAGGCAAACAATACAGTCACAAGAAAAACCGAAACAATATTTTCCAAAATTAATAAAATATGTGGGTAATATAAAAAACACGCTTAATACCAAATTACGGCTAACTATGTTGCAATAAAGCAACCACGCTCTGCTACCAAAAAATGTTTGATTCCGAAGCTGATCTTAGCGCAGTGGAAGCAAATTAAAGTTATCTTAAAATCTAAAACTAAATGGTCGATCAGCCTCGGAACAACATTTGACTACGATTCGTAGTGCTCTTTACTATAGCTAAATAAAATAAATTTAATGAGAAAATTTTCGTTCCGGAAAGTTTCCGGCCGAGAAATTCTGGGATCCGTCTGCAACGGCCCTTAATTTCCTACAATATGACTAATATTCTACCGCACTATCGCAGCTCATGTCTACAGTATATGTACCAAGTTCCGGTTGTACCAAAGGTCATCAGGTGGTGACCTCCACGTAATGTTGCTAAATCACTGCAATACAGAACCTAACAGCGAATTGCTTACCGTGCGAATTATGACGCCGTTTCTTTGTGAGTCTAGGTATGACAGGAATCAGGTATTCAGGATATTTGAGGAGCACAGGAATAGAGAATAACCTAAACTCACTGCACTGGAACATCCGCTTGTTCTCGAAATCCTTTCCTCCAATATTCACTATAGTTCACAGTTCGACATCAAATAATGTTTTTAACACAAAAATAACTAAAAGATTTCTCTCCGAATGAGAAATCGGCCCCGTTGGCCCCCAATCAAGAAAACAATTAAAAATATGTGGCTATCGGCAGCCGCGACGCGAGCGACGACAAGTGAGGTTATATTTTGCCGGCGGCCGCGTGGTATCGAACCGACTGAACGAACAAAGGAAAAAAGATGGCGTCGGCCGACTAGCTGGCGTCAGTCACAGGCCACGGTCTGTCAGACGAAAATGGCGCGAAACAACAAAACGCGCATATGTTACGAAACTAAACAACGACAGTTTTGACAGCTGTCAAATTCGTGCACTTACGACCCCCGTTCCACAAAGTGCTCCACAAACACTCGCGTCCCAAATCGTGTGTTAGCTGTGCGCTACAAACAGTGACGTCACAGCTTAGCTGTGCTTTGAGATAGATATATTGATGACACTTTTGACAGCTGTCAAATTCCTTCACTTACGGCCACAGTTTCACAAAGTGCTCCACAAACAAACACTCGCGTCCTAAATCGTGTGTTTGCTGTGTGCTACAAACAGTGACGTCACAGCTTAGCTGTGCTTTGAGATAGATGAATGGTACTTCATTTTATACTAGGTATTGCTCTTCGAGCAACTCATCTTCCGTCCCGCCAAGGTATTGCTGACGCTTTTGACAGCTGTCAAAGCCCCAGTTTCACAAAGTGCTCCACAAACACTCTCGTCCCAAATCGCGTGTTTGCTGTGTGCTACAAACAGTGACGTCACAGCTTAGCTGTGCTTTGAGATAGATGGAGGCTTGTGCTGTGTTTGGTCGTGATAGTATGAATGTCTCAGCTGTATCAAGCTTTCGTTCAAGATTTGTGTTAATACACGTGCATTTATTATTAAAATTATCTACACCACTCGTCACTCTTACCTAAGTATTCTTACTATTTACTAGCGGCTAGCGGCCCTTTAGCGGTTTCACCAGCTGCAACTAATTTTCCCGCGGGAAATAGGCATTTTCCCGGCATACAGGTAAACCTTCCTCTTGCTTGATACTAGGTTATTATGACACTTTTGACAGCTGTCAAAGCCCCAGTTTCACAAATAGCTCCACAAACAGTCGCGTCCCAAAGAGATGGGCACGTACCCGGGTATTTACCCAACTACCCGGTAAATACCCATACGTACCCGGTAAATACCCGTATGCACCCAAATTGGTGGGTAGATAAAATGTATGGGGAAGTTGATTTCTTTTCTCGTTTTCCGACGTAACCTCCATACAATACATTTACCAGTTTCATGGTCCGAGCATGCCTGCAAAGTTTCGAGACAATTTTAGTGCCTGTTGGCTCGTGGGGCTTGTTGGGTGGGTAGTTTGGGTTGGTTGGGTGGGTCGTAAGGGTTTGTTGGCTAGGTCATTCGTGTATGTTCGGTCGTAAATGTCTGTTGGGTGGGTCGTTAGTGTTTGTTGGGTCGTAAGGGTTTGTTGGGTGGGTCGTTGGTGTTTGTTGGGTCGTAAGGGTTTTTGGGTGAGTCGTTAGTGTTTGTTGGGTCATAAGGGTTTGTAGGGTGGGTCGTCAGTGATTGTTGGGTCGTAAGGGATTATTGGGTGGGTCGTTAGTGTTTGTTGGGTCTCGTAAGGGTTTGGTGGGTGGGTCGTTAGTTTGTTGGGTCATAAAGGTTTGTTGGGTGGGTTGTTAGTGTTTGTTGGGTCTTAAGGGTTTATTGGTTGGGTCGATAGTGTTTGTTGGGTCGTAAGCGTTTGTTGTGTTGGTCGTTAGTGTTTGTTGGGTCGTAAGCATTTGTTGGGTGGGTCGTTAGTGTTTGTTGGGTCGTAAGGTTTTGTTGGGTGGGTCGTTAGTGTTTGTTGGGTCGTAAGCGTTTGTTGGGTGGGTCGTAAGTGTTTGTTGGGTCATAAGGGTTTGTTGGGTGGTTTGTTAGTGTTTGTTGGGTCGTAAGGGTTTATCGGGTGGGTCGTTAGTGTTTGTTGGGTCGTAAGGGTTTGGTGGGTGGGTCGTTAGTGTTTGTTGGGTCATAAAGGTTTGTTGGGTGGGTTGTTAGTGTTTGTTGGGTCTTAAGGGTTTATTGGGTTGGTCGATAGTGTTTGTTGGGTCGTAAGCGTTTGTTGGGTTGGTCGTTAATGTTTGTTAGGTCGTAAGCGTTTGTTGGGTGGGTCGTTAGTGTTTGTTGGGTCGTAAGCGTTTGTTGGGTGGGTCGTTAGTGTTTGTTGGGTCGTAAGGGTTTGTTGGGTTGGTCGCTAGTGTTTTTTGGGTCGTAAGCGTTTGTTGGGTGGGTCGTTAGCGTTTGTTGGGTCGTAAGCGTTTGTTGGGTGGGTTGTTAGTGTTTCTTGGGTCATAAGGGTTTGTTAGTGTTTGTTGGGTCGTATGGGTTTATTGGGTGGGTCGTTAGTGTTTGTTGGGTCGTAAGGGTTTGGTGGGTGGGTCGTTAGTGTTTGTTGGGTCATAAAGGTTTGTTGGGTGGGTTGTTAGTGTTTGTTGGGTCTTAAGTGTTTATTGGGTGGGTCGATAGTGTTTGTTAGGTCGTAAGCGTTTGTTGGGTTGGTCGTTATTGTGTGTGAGGTCGTAAGGTTTTGTTGGATGGGTCGTTAGTGTTTGTTGGGTGGGTCTTTGTGTTTGTTGGGTCGTAAGGGTTTATTGGGTGTTTCGTTAGTTTTTGTTGGGTCGTTAGGGTTTGTTGGATGGGTCGTTAGTGTTTGTTGGGTCGTAAGGGTTTATTGGGTGGGTCGTTAGTGTTTGTTGGGTCGTAAGGGTTTGTTGGATGGTTTGTTAGTATTTGTTGGATCGTCAGGGTTTGTAAGGTGGTTCGCTAGTGTCTAGAGACCCACAAGAGTCTAAAGACCACCAACAAACCCTTACAAACGAACAAACACCAACGACCGACCCAACTAACCCTTACGACCCATCTAACACTAAAACCCACCCAATAAACTCTTACGACCCAACAAACACTTACAACCCCCTTAACAAACGCTTACGACCCACAACAAACACTAACGACCCACCCAACAAATCCTTACGACACAAAAAGCACTAACGACCCACCCAACAAAGCCTTACGACCCGACAAACACTAACTAGCCTTCCAACAAACCCTTACGACCCAACAAACACTAACTAGCCACCCAACAAACCCTTACAATGAAAAAACACTAACAAACCACCCAACAAACCCTTAGGACCCAACAAACACTAACAAACCATCCAACAAACCCTTATGACCCAACAAACACTAACGACCCACCCAATAAACCCTTGAAACCCAACAAACACGAACAACCCACCCAACAAACCCTAACGACCCTACAAACACTAACGACCCACCCAACAAACCCTTACGACCCAACAAACACTAACGACCCACCCAACAAACCCTTACAATCCAACAAACACTAACGACCCACCTAACAAACCCTTACGACCAACAAACACTAACGACCCACCCAACAAACCCTAACGACCCAACAAACACTAACGACCCACCCAACAAACCCTTACAACCCAACAAACACTAACGACCCACCTAACAAACCCTTACAACGCAACAAACACTAACGACCCACCTAACAAACCCTTACAAAGCAAAAAACACTAACAAACCACGCAACAAACTCTTAGGACCCAACAAACACTAACAAACCATCCAACAAACCCTTATGACCCAACAAACACTAACGACCCACCCAACAAACCCTTACGACCCAACAAACACTAACGACCCACCCAACAAACGCTTACGGCCCAACAAACACAAACGACCCACCCAACAAACCCTTACGACCCAACAAACACTGACGACCCACCCAACAAACCCTTACTACCCAACAATTACTAACGACCCACCTAACAAACCCTTACGACCCAACAAACACTGACGACCCACTCAACAAACGCTTACGACTCAACAAACACTAACGACCCACCCAATAAACAATTGCAACCCAACAAACACTAACAACCTACCCAACAAACACTAACAACCCACCCAACAAACCCTTACGACCCACCCAACAAACCCTTACAACCCAACAAACACTAACGACCCGCCCAATAAACCCTTGCAACCCAACAAACACTAACAACCCACCCAACAAACCCTTACGACGCAAGATACACGAACGACCCACCCAACAAACCATTACGAGTTAACGAAAACTGACGACCCATTCAAATAACCCTCACTACCCTACAAACACTAAAGATACACATTACGACCCAACAAACACTTTGGACTAAACAGACACTTACAACCCACACTACAAACCCTGAAGACCCTACAGACACTAGCGACCCACCCTACAAACCCTTAAGACCCAAAAAACCTCAAAGACTCACCCAGCAAATCTTTGCGACCCAACAGACATTAATAACCCACCCATCAAACACTAACGATTCAACAAACACTAAAAGTTGACTCCTTGCTCCCTTATAAATTAATTCTGTCGGCCTGTACAACAAGTACAAGGCTTATCTATAAATTATCTTTCATAGAAGGTATCTTTTGTAACCAATCGTGATGGTTAAAATAATAAATAACGACAATTTATACAAATAAAGTTAATCTTTCAATCTACCCACCTAATTGGGTACGTACGGGTATTTACCCGGTAAATACCCAATTACCTAGGTAAATACCCAAATGGGTAGATTGGGTATATACCCACCGCCCATCTCTACCCAAATCGTGTGTTTGCTGTGCGCTACAAACAGTGACGTCACAGCTTAGCTGTGGATAGATGGAGGCTTGTGCTGTGTTTGGTCGTGAACATCGTGATAGTATAGAGACAGTCAGACAGAGAAACACAAAAAATGGTTTCATTTTATACTAGATATGTATAACTTTTGACAGCTGTCAAATTCGTACACTCACGGCCCCCGTTTCACAAAGTGCTCCACAAACACTCGCGTCCCAAATCGTGTGTTTGCTGTGTGACGTCACAAACAGTGACGTCACAGCTTAGCTGTGCTTTGAGATAGATGGGAGCTTGTACTGTGCTTAGGAGGAGTTAGCGAATTCTACGACAAACAGACGACAGACAGAGAAACACAAAAAGCGGCTTCGTTTTATACTGTATTTGAGATTGATGAAACTTTTGACAGCTGTCAAATCCGTGCACTTACGGCCCCAGTTCAACAAATTGCTCCACAAACACTCGCGTCCCAAACCGTGTGTTTGCTGTGTGCTACAAACAGTGACGTCACAGCTTAGCTGTGCTTTGAGATAGATGTGTATTGATGACACTTTTGACAGCTGTCAAATTCGTACACTCACGTTCGCGGTTTCACAAAGTGCTCTACAAACACTCACGTCCCAAATCGTGTGTTTGCTGTGCGCTACAAACAGTGACGTCACAGCTTAGCTGTGCTTTGAGATAGATGTGTATTGATGACACTTTTGACAGCTGTCAAATTCGTACACTCACGTTCGCGGTTTCACAAAGTGCTCTAAAAACACCCGCGTCCCAAATCGTGTGTTTGCTGTGCGCTACAAACAGTGACGTCACAGCTTAACTGTGCTGTATAAGATGGAAGCTTATAGGTACTGTGTATGCTCGTGATTATGAATGTCTCAGCTGTATCAAGGTTTGGTCTAATAAATGTGGGCTTCCGCGGAAAAAGGGTTTATCAGTGGGGTATTGAGTAAAGATCAGTTTCGGAATCTACAATGAGTTCTTCTATCATACATAATGTAACGACAATAAAACCTATATTTTTTTTTGAAACTTTCAATTTTATGCAAATGCAAATATTGCGAAAACTAAGTAAATGTCGATACTTGAACGGCTTGGAAGGTACATTTCCTAACCTAACGCATCATAGAACATTTAAAGGATAAAACTTCTTACGCACCGTTGCTTTTTTGATGACCGGCAAAAGTACCCTTATCTTAAGATGGATTTAATTTATGCCAAAAGTATAAGTATCAAAGGAAATCGCATCTTATTAGCGTGAAAATTTATCGATTTTCATTTTCGCCGGCTTATATTAAGAGAAATCCAAATAGGTATTAGAGTTCAGCACGATTATAAATTCTGTGGTTCTGCTGAAACCGCTAGTTCAAACACGAATATGGAATATCGTGGAATTTCAATCATGCATTTCGACTAATTAAAAGCATCGGATAGGCCATTACTAGATTGATATGATTAGTAATGCATTCATAGATAATTGGATACCTAGCCAAAATTTAGTTTCTCTCTCCTATCTGATTGTTTGCCATGTACCTCACAATTGCCGTGTGATGCCGGCTTAGAATAGCATCACCCCAATTCAACCCATGGGTGTAGCAAAAAGCGACAATGGGATAATCATCCAGGAAATAATGCGGCGTTCCCTGTCAATACAACATCTTGCATTGCGCTTGCCAATCCGCCTGCCCAGCATGGTGAGTATGGCAAGGCAATATACCCCCTGATAGGGGGAGGCCTATTTTTAGCAGTGGACTGTGGTGGCTGTTATGGTTATGGTGTTACCTAATGGTAAAAAATATATATTTTTAGAAATAAGAAATCATTTACTACGCCTCTGATACGGTTAAAAATATTCTAGTGACGACTAGGTAGGTAATATAAAGAAAGGTGGTGTGGTGATGGTCAAACATGTGATGTGGTGAGGAAGTTTCATTTTTTTCTAAGTAAAGAATTTTTCTAAAATACTACATGCAAAATAATCTGATCATTTGGTTTGAGTTCAGATGAATCACTACGAATGTCTTTAAAAATATAAGTAGTAAGTACTTACCAACGTTTTACACCCACACCTATCTATCGTGTAGCTAGCATCTAATCTAGCTAGTAGTGACGTTACACAGCCATAACTGTTTGCAGAACACAGCAAACAGACGAACGTGTTTGAGCTGGAATACCTACCTACATCGTCGCTGCAACGTGCAGCTCAAGCTTGAAGAACTAGGCTTAAACTGAGACACATTAGACTATGCGGATTACGTGCCTCAATCAAAGGTACCACGGTATACTTAAAAATAATTTTCAACATTGCTGTATTGTTTTTTTTCACTAAAGGTCCAAAAAAATTGCATAACAATTAAAAGGTAATTTTACTGTCAAAAGTGTCAAAACATAAACAACAACAAAAATATTTACTAAATTGAAAATTTAACAAAAACACCGAATATTCATGATTTTTAGCCTTCAGTAATGATCCCCACATGTCTCTTCCGATCCCCATCGACCCCACGCAGCCAGGAACATCAGGATCGAGTGATCAAGTTCAGTGTGACCAGTGCGCTCTCCCTTTCCGAAACAGAAGGGGCCTCCAAATCCATATAGGGAAAATACATAATCTTCATTCGTCCTGTCCACTACCGCGCCGTCCTCCAAGTGCAAGTGTTCCGTGCCCGCACTGCCCACAATCTTCTGATGCTAGGGAAACCAAACTGTTTACTGCTAGCGGCCTCAAACGACATATCAGAAGCAAACACAGGAACACGCTAGATGCACAAAGGCCAACAGTCAGCCAGCCTCCTTCACCAGCCCTCGGTTTCGACAGCCTTCCATATCTGAAGGCCAATGTACGGGTCCTTAAACACGTGCCAAAAGGGGCCCGCTCCACAGCAGCAGATAAGCTACGGTCCATAATTGAAGAATGTTTGCTGTCGAACAGTAAGGAAGCTTGGTTTTCTCTTCTCTCATTTTCATTTTATGGCCTCAAAATACCCAACCAGTCCGATAAGAGATCCCTAACTACCAAAGTAAAAGAAAATATCGACAGATTATCAAGATTTTCTCCCACATCGACCGAAACACTACGACCACAGTCACATTATAAAAAAATCGAAGCCAAGGTCTACGAGGGCGACCTTCGTGGTCCGGTTACTCATATCCGACAATAAGGTGGCTAACGCAGACGACCACACCCTTGCAGCCCTCAAGGAAAGACATCCGACCCCCTCACGACCTAAATCAATTCCCGATGCCCCTGATAACAATTACGCCTCACTCGATGTTAAAACCGATGAAGTAATCACCTGCATCAACTCCTTCCATAACAGCTCTGCTTCCGGTCTTGATGGACTAAGACCCCAACACCTGAAGGAATTAATTTCCCCAACTGCCGGGGACCACGGCGGCCGCCTCCTGGAAGCGCTAACACGCCTGTGCAACTTTTTACTCAAGGGTATGCTTCACCCCGAAGTTTGCCCTTATTTTTACGGCGCCTCTCTATGTGCACTTTCGAAAAAGGATGGCGGGATTCGCCCTATAGCTATCGGCAACACCATCCGTCGCTTAGTTGCCAAATTAGGATGCCAAGCCGTGAGGGAAGAAATGGCTGCACTGTTCCAACCACACCAATTGGGTTTCGGGACGGCCCTTGGATGCGAAGCGGCAATACACGCAGTGCGGGCTTATGCAATGGATGCGAGTAACTCTAATAAGGTAATCGTCAAGCTGGATATCAAAAATGCCTTTAACAGCGCGGAAAGAGACTCCATCCTTGCCGAAGTCAGCGAGCACATCCCTCAACTGTACCCATTCCTGTACCAGTGTTACGCCAAACCAAGTAACCTCTTCTACAATAGTTCCCCAATATCTTCCCAGGTTGGCGCTCAGCAGGGCGACCCACTAGGGCCTTTAATATTTAGCTTAGCCATTCACAAATCGATCACATCACTAAAATCCACTTTAAACATCTGGTACCTGGATGATGGTACAATTGGGGGGACTGTGTCTGAAGTCGTCGACGACATCCAGCGGCTGTTTCCGAAACTTAAAGAGGTGGGTCTGGAAGTAAACACGGGCAAATGCGAAATTTACCCCTGCGGCACAGAAGCAGCTCGGGAGTGCGCCAGGTTCGACACCCTCATACCCGGAATCAAGGTCCTTAATCGGGACAATCTATCCCTACTAGGAGCTCCAATCTTCCTCGAGGCAATCCCCGAATTTCTCCTAAGAAAAAGAAACGCACTTGAAAAAGCACACCAAGAAATGAGACATCTGTCAGCTCACGTGGCGCTGATCCTACTCCGCTCGTGTCTGTCCTTGCCGAAGCTCACCTACACTGTAAGAACTTGCCCGACCTGGATGTTCCCCCAGGATACCACGGCAATAGACGAGGTCATCAAAACATCCCTCGAAGAGGTACTAAACATAAGCCTGAGCGACCGCGAATGGCAACAAGCCAGCCTACCTGTCCGCCACGGCGGCCTAGGGGTGAGGCGGGTGCAGGACACAGGGCCGGCGGCATTCTAGCCTCCGCAAATGGGGTATTGAAACTAGTCACTCAAATTCTCTCCGTAAACGGTGCTGGTTTCTCTATCCCATTTGCAAGCGAGGCATTCACGGCATGGACCGCAGCTCGCCCTAACACACCACTGCCTACCAAACCCGACGTGCAGCGCCTCTGGGACGACCCCTGCGCAAAGGATGCCATCCAAAAATTAATACACACATCTTCCGGTGCAGACCTGGCTCGCCTAAAGGCAGCCTGCTGCCACGAATCAGGGGCTTGGCTAAACGCCCTGCCCTCACCCCATCTAGGCACTTATCTAGACAACAACTCTCTAAGAATCGCCGTGGCACTGAGACTCGGGTGTAAAGTGTGTGAGCCGCATTTGTGCAGGTGTGGGACAATGGTCGGTGACAGAGGTCGCCATGGTCTAAGCTGTAGGCTGTGCGCAGGCAGACACCCCAGACACCATGCCCTTAACGACCTTATACGACGGGCTCTAATGTCCGTGGACGTACCGTGCGTGCTCGAGCCACCAGGTCTGTCTCGCGCAGACGGAAAAAGACCAGACGGCCTCACTCTCATCCCATGGAAAAGAGGACGCTCTTTACTGTGGGATGCCACCTGTGCGTGCACGTTTGCGGCCACTCACTTGCCGCGAACCATGCGAACTGCTGGGCTGGCGGCCGAGTTCCTAGCCAAACAAAAAACCGAGAAATACGCAGGCCTATGCCAGTCATATGACTTTGTGCCATTCGCAGTAGAGACCTCGGGTGTGTGGTGCGCTGCGGCAAGAACCTTCGTCAAGGAGATAGGTCAGCGCCTGAAAGCCTGTGGCCGCGACCCTCGTGCCGGCTCGTACTTGGTCCAACAGATTTCCCTCACCATTCAACGAGGCAACGCAGCCAGCGTAATGGGTACTTTTGGACCAGGTCCGAACAGGCATGAGCTGCTAGGTTAGTGTATATATAGTTAAGTTAGCTTAATCTCCTTTTGTACCATCCACTTAATAAAGTTAATTGTAACATTTTTTTTGTGTCATCAAGTCATTTTCGCAAATATGTCGCTTACCCCTTTTCTCCGATTAACAGCCTACATTCAACGTTTCTCTACAGATTGCAATAGGTACACATCAACTTTCAAATCCCTTAGTCACTTCTTACGACACCAACGGGAAAGATCGTCGGCACCGCACTGCATAATTTTATAAGTATATGCCTTTTTATCCAATAAATATAGATATTAATTTCAGTGGCGGACTAACCCCGTCGGTTGCCCGGGGCGGTCAAGCCGTCGGATGCCCCCCAGCGACAGAAAATGTCCTTAATGTAAATCCCTTTTTAAGAACTTTATTATTGGTAATTAGGTAAGTTCTCATAATTTCAGGTTTGAGCTAAGATCTCGGCCACAATTAGAGATACAAAGTTGACGTTTGTGACAATAGTATATCCTTGTTACACTCAGGCGAGTAAAAAGAACAGATAGGCTGTTGTCTGCTCGCAGCGCTGCGAGAAAAAGCCACAAACGTAGCCACTGGGCAGGCTGGCGTGGCTGTTGTCTGCTCGCAGGCTCGCCACCAACCTAGCCACCGGGCAGGCTAGTGTGGCTGTTGTCTGCTCGCAGCGCTACGAAAAAAAGCGGCCACTGACCTAGCCACCGGGCAGGCCGGCGTAGTTGTTGTCTGCTCGCAGGCTCGCCATACACCTAGCCACCGGGCAGGCTAGCGTGGCTTTTGTCTGCTCGCAGCGCTGCAAAAAAAAGCGGCCACTGACCTAGCCACCGGGCAGGCTGGCGTGGTTGTTGTCTGCTCGCAGACTCGCCATAGACCTAGCCACCGGGCAGGCTAGCGTGGCTTTTGTATGCTCGCAGCGCTGCGAGAAAAAGCGGCCACAGACCTAGCGACCGGGCAGCGTCTTTCCGTTTCCGTGTTCAGTACGAGCCAATGCCTCCAAATCGACACGGGTTTGTAACGCTTACAAACCCGTGTTCATTACGAGGCACATAATGTACAAGGCATGAATCCCAGAATCACGCACGGACCTAGCATTACAGGGTCTCTAAATAAAAAATCAAGATTTTACGCATCCTAAGCTACTAATCTAGCAAAAAGCCACCCGCTGTTGTCTGCACGCATCGTAGGCTTGCCACAGATCTGGCTACCGGGCAGGCTAGCGTGGCTGCTGTCTGCTCGCATCGCAGGCTTGCCACAGATCTGGCCACGTTGCAGGCTAGCGTGGCTTTTGTTTGCTCGCATCGCAGGCTTGCCACAGATCTAGCCACCGGGCAGGCTAGCGTGGCTGCTGTCTGCTCGCATCGCAGGCTTGCCACAGATCTGGCCACGTTGCAGGCTAGCGTGGCTGTTGTTTGCTCGCATCGCAGGCTTGCCACAGATCTAGCCACCGGACAGGCTAGCGTGGCTGTTGTTTGCTCGCATCGCAGGCTTGCCACAAATCTAGCCACCGGGCAGGCTAGCGTGGCTGTTGTCTGCTCGCATCGTAGGCTTGCCACAGATCTGGCCACCGGGCAGGCAAGCGTGGCTGTTGTCTTCTCGCATCGTAGGCTTGCCACAGATCTGGCCACCGGGCAGGCTAGCGTGGCTGTTGTCTGCTCGCATCGTAGGCTTGCCACAGATCTGGCCACCAGGCAGGCTAGCGTGGCTGTTGTCTTCTCGCATCGCAGGCTTGCCACAGATCTGGCCACCAGGCAGGCTAGCGTGGCTGTTGTCTTCTCGCATTGCAGGCTTGCCACAGATCTGGCCACCGGGCAGGCTAGCGTGGCTGTTGTCTGCTTGCATCGTAGGCTTGCCACAGACAGATCCGGCCACCGGGCAGGCCAGCGTGGCTGTTGTCTGCTCGCATCGTAGGCTTGCCACAGATCTGACCACCGGGCAGGCTAGCGTGGTTGTTGTCTGCTTGCATCGTAGGCTTGCCACAGACAGATCCGGCCACCGGGCAGGCTAGCGTGGCTGTTGTCTGCTCGCATCGTAGGCTTGCCACAGATCTGGCCACCGGGCAGGCTGGCGTGGTTGTTGTCTGCTTGCATCGTAGGCTTGCCACAGACAGATCTGGCCACCGGGCAGGCTAGCGTGGCTGTTGTCTGCTCGCATCGTAGGCTTGCCACAGATCTGGCCACCGGGCAGGCTAGCGTGACGGTTGTCTGCTCGCAGCGCTGCAAGCAAAAGTGGCCACAGACCTAGCCACCGAGCCGGCTAGCATGGCTGTTGTCTGTTCACAGGCTTGCCACAGACCTGGCCAAACTTTATTTACAATTTAAGTCCTGGGAGGAATCAAAATAGCTTCCAAACACCTTTGATCTAATCGTAAAAAACTTTATTAACAATAAAATTACTGAGGGCAAAAAAACAGCCAACTCTAAAAGTCCTGGGGGCATCAAAATAGCCTCCGAATTCCTTTGATCAAATCTTAAAAAACTTTATTTACAATTCAAGCCTTCCAACTCTAAACTCCTGTGATAAAATAGTAAATAACTTATAATTACGATACGGCCGTTGAAGCATAAAAATGGCCTCCGAACGGAGGCCATTTTGATGCCCCCTCGGGACTTGCTGCCCGGGGCGGACCGCCCCCCCCGCCCCTACCTTAGTCCGCCACTGATTAATTTACTTATTGGATTGGATATGATTTATCGGATAAAAAGGAATTTCAGCGTACTATTAGCCACAAGAGCTGCAGTATCTGGTTCTTTGTATGTTGGATTCACTCCCCAACCTCAATCAATATAGGTATGTATCGGGGAATCGGATGCATCGAAAACTAACACGAAATACTGCACAAGGAATATTAGCAGTACATATAGGGTTATACTACCGCCAGCAAATCCACCTACCCATTTAGGGGACAAAGTTATACTGGTTATTCATTCAAATACTAAGAAAAACTAGTATAAGTTGATCCCTTAAATGGGATTTTCTGGCGGTAGTAACAAACAAACAACTTTCTCGAACACGTTAAGTTCAACAGTTCAAACTGAACAACAGGTCAGGTCAGGTCTTTAGCTCAATACAAATATAAATTAACTATGTCCAATATTCGGCAACAGAAATGCCCCTGGGGCTCGCTTTGATCATGTCCTGAAGCGTGCAGGGGTTTCTGCAATTAGGCCAAACAAACCAGCAGGTACTCCATTGTCTGGACTGCGCCAATGTCACATCTATCGCCAGCGGAAAAGCCCTACTTTGCAATATTTTCGTGGCACCTCCCAACACCAGCCCGGAGCCGGTTGAGTGTCTTGCAGACTGTCTAGGGGAGGTTGCCACCAGGTGGTAACTCTTCGGTTGATGGCACATGGGATGCGTCAGTACCTATGGTTCCTGTGACGGTACGACGAGTGGTTATTGTTGAGAGGGCCACTTCCTGCACCCGTAGCTGTATGACAGTTGTTTGGCGCGCATTGTGGTAAACTCAAGCGAGAAAGTGAGCCCCGTATGCAGGGAGTGGCTGTCTCAATTACCTACCTATAGATAGGTTTATTGTTTATTGTTTATTGATCAAAATAGACATATACAAAAATAATGAAATAGCCATCTTCTCAAGCCTTGCACAGGCTTATCTGTAGATGACGAGTTCTCTTAAATAATAAACTTAATTAAGTAATTTGCATGCTAGAAAAAACTTAAACTAATACAAGTATGAGTACTCTTCACTAGGTAATGAAAAATAGTGTTTTTTGAGCCGGTTCTGGTGCTTATTATCGAGGTAACAGTTTTGTAAGTCGCCAGGTAAGCTATTTAACAATTTTGGTAATGTGTATTTAAAATTTCTCATCCCATATACATTATTTACTCGAGGTAGGGAGAATTTTCAAGGTTGATCAGTCGTTGCGAAGTTTCATGGATGGGTTCAGAAATTAAGCTGCTGTTTAGATGACTAACTTTCAATGTCTTTTTATGTAAAATTTGTACAGTTTTATAGTAGATATGTAGGTATACTTACTCATATCTGCTTTACGGAAAGTAAACCTTCCTTTACTGTATGTATGAGTCACAGTTGCAATGTAAATTTCGAAAAATCCACGTACTGGATGTTGGCGATAGTACCTACTACGTGGTCAAGATTTACCTCCCTTTCAAGTCCCAAAAAGCTGCAACGTTTCGCAAGCATAAATCTCCATCGAAGCCACTACACCGAAAGCCTAGTCCGTACATACCACTATGTACCAATGTACGTAGGTATGTATGTAACCTAAATCCATGCATTTTGGGAAATGGAGCCCCGCCGGACATGTAACATGCTTCAATCACAGAGCACACTCTCGAGAGCTGTATTTACCCTGTATATAGGGTGGTTCGTTTCCACTGTTCCGACATACGATTTGACACGAAAAGTTATACGTCCTTGATGATCTTCTTCTGTTGTGTACTTGTGTGAGACAGTCGACGAGTTTTTCTAGGCCTCTGAGATTATGATGATGATGATTGATGATCAAGCAGTCATTCTAAAACGACAAGAACCATCCTAATAACCGCCAACATTTAGTAATTATCTTTAATCATAATCAGTGAGGCGCAAAATTTGAATTCATAACAAGAGATGTTTAAAGCTTATTTTTTTCCAAACTTTCTGTCTTTCTGTGTGTCTGCTTCTCTCTGTCTGTTTGTATCTCTGTCTGTCTCTCTCTCTCTGTTTCTGAGTCTGTCTGTCTATCTCTCTGTCTGTCTGTATGTCAAGTGTCTAACTAGGTCATCATCCTCGCCCCGCTTTCGACAATGGGCACCAGCTCTCCCCCTGCACTGCCGAGTCAACATAATGGATGAGCATTGCATTTGGCGAGCACCCAAATTTACTGCTGGATACTGTATGCATATAATATGGTCTGTCTGTCTATCTCTCTGTCTGTATGTATATCTGTGTCTCTAGTCAGTCTGTTACTTTGTCTGTTCATCTCTCTGTCTGTTGTCTGTCTATCTGTCTCTCTGTCTGTCTGTGTATCACGTTCCTGTTTGTCTGTCTATCTATCTGTGTCTATGTCTGTCAATCTTTCTGGCTGTCTATCTCATTGTCCGTATCTCTGTATGTCTGTTGTTTGTCTGTTGTCTGTATGTCTGTCGGCTTTCCCACCAGTCTGTCCATCTGGCTATCTCTCTGTCTGTCTATGTGTCAAGTGTCTAACTAGGTCATCATCCTCGCCCCGTCTCAGACAATGGGAACCTGTACTCCCCCTGCACTGCCGAGTCAACATAATGGATGAGCATTGCATTTGGCGAGCACCCAAATTTACTGCTAGATACTGTATGCAGCCGAATCTATGTACCATATATTCCTAGTACAGGGTGGTAACGAACGACCAGGTCAAACTAAACAATTTTCCCCAAACAACATAGGTCAAAACATAAAAAATACCTCATAATCATATAAAAATAACTTAAAATCGAAACTGGGTAAAATCGAAAGTCGTAAGGTCTACTTCCCTACCTGAAGAGTTGAATCGAAAGCGAAAATATACTGTCGTCTTTCGTTAGCTCAGCGTGAAAACTTAAAAAAGTTTAGCGATTGCCTCGCTTGGGTACAAGAAGCTTAACGTTCTATGTCGTAGAGAGAAGATGAAACTCATACCGATTTGTCGTAAGACACTTTATTTTTTTATGTTTAAAATCAACCATATTGAATTTATGATAGCCAGTGTTACTGGCGATGCTGAGACGAATCTTACCTCATCTGTCGACTCAAGCCGTTTGGGCTGTAGCCGTTTGGGCTGTATTTTTTCACATACATACCATTCTCAAAAATCATAACCCTAACCCTACTACCCCTAGCTGGGCAAAAGTTAGCTGTCCAAGCAATTTTCAATGGAAAGTACCTATAAACTAATTATTGTTCAGTTTGAACTGTTGAACTATTGTTCAGTTTGAACCAACTTTTGAACTGTTGAACGTCTTCGGGAAAGTTGCTGATTTTGTACCACCCTGTATGTACCTACCACCAATATTCCTAGTACAGTATTCCGTGTTAGTTTTCGATGCAACCGATTCCCCGATACAGATATTGATGGTTTGATTGAGGTTGTTTAGTGAACCCAACATAAATATACAAAGAGAGCTAAAATATTGCAGGTTTTGCGGCTAATATGTTATTTAGGTACATTCCGTATCATTGTTCGGCATGGAAAAGTATGAAAATAGTAGATACCTCTTGTAGTCCTAGCGGTAGTTCAAAACATGCTGCACCTGAGAGAAGAGTTCTGAAATTTGGTACACTTAATCCTTAGGGTAAGTGAATCGATTTGACCCGTAGTACACAATTTTAAAAAAATCCTATGAGGAGTAATGACGTCATCTTTTTTTTGTATGGGAAAAAAAATTTTTTTGTTCCAAAACCTATCGTGTGAGACACCGAGTCTACGAACGACCCGATGAACCATGGTTACTATTCAGCCCCTAACTGACAACCCTGACGGACCGCCGCCGTCTTATTATTCATAGAGAGCGACTGCGATGGGGCCGAGGGTTAACCG
The DNA here is from genome assembly GCA_024500475.1 of Phthorimaea operculella. NCBI lineage: Eukaryota > Metazoa > Arthropoda > Insecta > Lepidoptera > Gelechiidae > Phthorimaea > Phthorimaea operculella. Next base: position 798,388 of record JANFCV010000157.1, read on the forward strand.
TGCCCTCCGAAGCACATAACATTCTTTTTGCAAAACGAATATGATGTTACGTACATAATAATATGATTGTAATCTCAACTGGCTATATTTTTATCATTCTCGGTGTCCAAAATTGAACTTTCGATGCCAAATTTCAACTAAGTGTGTTTTCATAAATATCTGTAACTTTAAAATTCAAAAAAAAAATACTTAAAGACAAAAAATCCGTAGTACCTTTCTTGAGGTTAGAGATGAGGATATTACACATTATATTACGTATATTTCATAAGTAATGATTCAACCGTATCATACCTGGAGAAGCCCAAACGTGGCATGTTTCGAGAATTATTTCCTATTTAATTTTATACAAGTGACTTAAATATAATAATTTAATATATTTTTAGAATCGGCTTAGCAAGGCCTTTCATTTGATACCACACACGATAAGTTTTGGAACAAAAAATTTTTTTTCCCATACAAAAAAAAGATGACGTCATTACTCCTCATAGGATTTTTTTAAAATTGTGTACTACGGGTCAAATCGATTCATTGACCCTAAGGATTAAGTGTACCAAATTTCAGAACTCTTCTCTCAGGTGCAGCATGTTCCATACATTCGGCCAGCGAGCCGCTAAGGCTATTGCGTGTAGGCCCATGATCACTTCCATGTCCATACGTCCATAATTTGTCCACTTAGTACTTTCCTCGTCACTTACAGCATTCACGAAAAAGAAATGTAGCATGCTAAGTATTATAAACCAGCATGACACAGCAGAGATACCTACCTAGCCTGAAAGTTTAGCAAGCTGAAGTGGTAGTGGGCTGAGCACATTTGTCGTAGAACCGATTGACGGTGGAGTAACCGGGTTCTCGAGTGGAGGCCAAGGCTCGCCAAGCGTAGCGTTGGACGCCCAGCAGTGGACTGATGATGTGATGTGATGACACGACAAATCGTTAATAGCTTGTGAGCTTTTAAAATATTACCAATGTTACTGTGATTTCTGTAATACCTACTTTGAAAAGGCAGTCCTTCATGATGTTATTAGGTGCAAAACTAAGTTATTAAATGGTTATAAAGGCGAGGCATAGCATTCGGACAGACCGACAAGAGTGGACGAAATGTAGAAAATCCTGAAAACCAACGTTTCAGTAAAATTATTGTTGTAAGCGCCATCTCTAGCAACTGTCTTGAAACTTTTGAGTAGGTTGGTAAGTACCAGAGAACGGTACTGTGCGGCGCGGTTCTGAGCTTACTACCTATTCACGAGTTACAACAAGATACTAACAGATGGCGCATTGCATCCCAAAAGTTCAAACTTATTGTGAAAGATGGCGTTGTTCATAAAATGCAGAATGTAGGCAGTGCAGGCTTGTTGCGGTCAAGTTTCGTCTTTACTTTACAAAGTTTATTCCATTGTATTGTTTTGTTTGATGAATTACAGACTAAGTTCAAAAAATCTTATTTTAGGGTTATGTCGCCCTGTTTAAAAACAGCGTTTTTTTATCCATGTTTACTTTAGGTAGATCTAAGTGATTTTAGGCTCATTTACCTGCCATACCCACCACGCTTTGTAAGCAAGACTGGCGAGCGCAGTGGAAGGTGTTGTAGGTTTTCACTCACAGGAATCGCTGCTGCCAATTCCATTGAATCATCCAAGAATCATCCCTTAGCGTGGGTGTATTTACGACACCCACGCGTAGAAATTGGGTGATGCTAGGCAGGTACTCTGCTGGCACCAATTTTTTGATAAACATAAGTAATAAGACTGAGCATCAAATTAGCCTAGAAGACTTAATTACCCTCCTAACGCCCAGACTTTCAGAGTGTTTTTCGAATAGTGACCCCAGAGGCCTACCGTGACCTAGTTCTCAACTTACTTTATGTCTCATAATGTAAAACCTACCTACACTTTGAGCTATAATTACTCGTACAAGGTAGATATACAACCTAATTCAGAGCATCTAATTTGGAGCAGAAGCAGCATGAAGTCAAAAAACCCATTAGATTTTAATGCCGCCGTCTGAATAAGTAAATGGGTATGATCTAATTACATATAATTTTTACTTACGACATAGAAATTGAAAAACTAACAAAAATAAAAATAAAGTTCTGCAGCTGTTTATTATATCAGACACCTACCTACCTAGATGACTTTGTGCAATCACTAAACGACCTAATACACCAATAATTTCCTTATAAGAAATACGTAACACCTAACAAGTCAACAATGGTCGATACACATTGTGACAACATTATTTCATGAACTAATGTAATATGGGTTCTAAACTATAACTAATTGTAGCTAAACAGACAAAGGTCTGTTAAAAAAAGTAAAAAAAACTTTTAAAAAACAGCCGACGGAGACTGCTAGGGCAAAAACGCAAGTGAGAGGCTGTTGTTGCTTACAGGGTTCCGCTGTTTTACAATAGTTTTTTAAATCTGGGCCCCAAGTCTGCTATTTTTAGTTATCGCAAATGATTTTTCCAAAATAAATACAGTTAGCAAAATACGAAAATCCAACTGACATGGCATAGTCAATCAAATGAAACGATTTCGATTTAGCAGAGTTGACCCCTTGCGCATGTGTTCCTGCTGTCCCCGGCGATAGTGTTCCCGGTGAGTGGGGACAACGGTATTTATTAAAATAAACAATAATGCTTCCCGTTGTCCCCGGTAAGGGTTTACTTTTTGAGGGTGGGGCCAGGTAGGGCAGGCTAGGGGAATAACTTGCCCCACCCTACCAAACCTTGCTTTGAAAATTACATATACACGCGATTTCCCCTTTGGCCCCGTAATGGCGACAACGGGAAGTAAAAAAAATATGTCTGGTTGTCCCCGTGACGGAAACACGCTCACCAGGGACGACAGCGAGAACACACGGAACTGAGCTCAGGATAATTTAGGTAATTCAGTGCCAGTAACCATTTTAGAAGTGAAAGGTCTACTAAGGAATAGGTCAACTGGCTAAAACATATTAATAAGGAAGCGATTTTTCTCTGCGTTTCACACATAGATAAATTGCTAATACATACATTCGCGGATATATATTTTTACTTATTTATCGTTACGTTCGTAAGAATTTGCGAATGTTTTTGAGATTCTGAAAATCACTTCTGCTTCATACCTAGAAGACAATCAATTTCGGCGACTAAGTTTTTGCTTCCATCATTGAAATAGCTCTACATTTCAAAATTAGCCATACGCCAAGAGCCTTAATTTCTGGATGACTGTGCACTGAAACTATACTACGGAACCCTAAAAACACCATTTCGCTATCAACTCTAAAGTGAAATAAATAAGTCATGGAGTGTAAGATTACAGATAACTAACCGTGAAGAGGTTTTGTTCTTAAACAACTATTATGTTATTTTTAACTGAGCTATGGTTCGTTTACCTAAAACTATGCTGAATTCCATTATTACCCATTATGTACTTACCTATCAGCATCACATCACATTACATCTAATGTAGGGTCTGTGTTTTCGCTATCGGTTAATAGTAAAATTTCACCCTATATAAGGTCCTATTAAATTCACTGCAAATATTTTCGGGGTATGTTCTACTCGTGAAACTGAACAACTTTTCTTAGTAACATTTTTCCGAAACATGAATAAAAAATTTGGCCTTCATACAAACTGACAAATCTTTTAAGTACCTTGACCTCCTTTCGGCTTGTTATACCCTTTCCGTTACTCCCGGTATACTTAGGAAAAGAGGAAGAATTTGGCATCTTTGCAGATAGACCATAAATAAAAGGCATCGCAGTCTAGATAATTTCAAGAGTAATTGAATTACGTATTTAATAATACCTAACGACTAAAGTATTTTGTACCTATCACTTCTGGTTTCCAAACAACTTTTACTCGTCAGCTGTCGACGACATAATATCTTAAACATGGTACCTGCTTGTGAACATAGACCTACGTCATATAATAAGGTGAGTCCCACACTTGAATTCGGTTACTGCGCTTTATTAGCGCAACGCGAACGTGTGCGTCTGTCAGATAAAACGATTTTTTTAATCATAGTATAGTCGGGTCGTTGAACGACTCGGTGTCCCACACGAAGAGAGAGATAGTATATTGAAATGTTGTCAGCCTGTCGCCTAAACTTGTAACGTAATACACATGAAACTCTCGAGTCCCTTAGTTGCCTCTTGCGAAACCCGCTGGAAAGAAATGGGGTGATGTTATTCTAAGCTGGCATCACACTTCAGTATGTTATTATAGACAAACACACAGATAAAACCAATTTTAATACTACTCTACTAAAACATAACCGCATTATTGAATAATAATTTCACTGTCACTTCACATTAGGAGATTGCCTTCTATCTTAACATGCTAATTCGATCTTTAGTCATGTAAGTAGGTAATTAATTTAGCCGTATGCAAACACGAGTACCTACTTAAGTGTAGGCAGTTTCTATCATAACGTTAGTAAGTAAGTAAGTTAAAACTCTTTATTACACACAATTACCTACATAACAAAACAAAGGAAAAACTTATACTAAAAGGCGGTCTTATCGTTAAGAGCGATCGCTTCCAGACAACCAAACAGAAGCAATTAGAGCTACACTTGACTGTCCCGATGGCGTAGTGGATAGTACCCCTGCCTTCTACGCCGAGGATCGTGGGTTCGATTCCCACCACACACAAATATTTGTAAACTCAATTTTCAAGTATTTGTGTGTAGTCTGGGTGTTTTTCTATGTATGATATGTATTTATTTACAAAAAAAAGTATATATGTATTATATCAGTTGTCTAGTTCCCATAGTACAAGCTTTGCTTAGTTTGGGGCTAGATGGCGCTGTGTGTCTCGTCCAGGGATATTTATATTTATTTATTATTTACTAGCTGCCCGTCAGCGGTTTCACCCGCTGCAACCTATTATTCCGCGGGAAAAAAGCATTATTCGCCAAGAGATGTCGCTGTTAGTTTTCGGCGAAAACGTATAAAACGCGAATCGGCTCAGTCACGCCACCTATTTCAAAAATATTGGAAAATGCGTGATCCCCTGGGAATGAGACATTTTCCCGTGGTAAAAAGTATCCTATGTGTTATTCCAGATGCCCTTTTATATTTCTGCAAAGTTTCATGTCAATCTAATCAGCCGTTTTTGCGTGATGTCGTAACAAACACACACACAAACATCCGCCTTTATAATATTAGTAGGATAGGATAGGATACATACACATATCACGCCTGTAGTCCTTGCGGGGTAGGCAGAGCGTAAACGGTTGTAAAAATAACTATTTACACCGCGTCTGACTAGAGTTTAGAGTCATTCAGAAAATTGTGTGTTTCACCATAGCGACAGGTTGTCAGCCTGTCGCCTAAAATTGCAATGCACATTAGCTCTGAAATCCCATAGTCGCTTCTTACGACACCCACGGGAAAGATATAGGGTGATGCTATTGTAAGCCTAAAATTGCAATGCAAATAAGCCCTCAAGTCCCATACTTAGCCTCTTCTTACAACACCCACGGGAAAAATATGGAGTGATGCTGTTCTAAGCCAGCACCACACGGCAAATCCATTCTCTTCAGTAAACAGTGTAAAAATAATTATGATATCATCTCAGGCAGTTATGTCTGCTATAAAAACAAATAAAAGTAAAGTGAAAGGTACGTACCTACTCACCCACCTACACTTACTATTAATTTTGTCTGACGCGATAAAAATAATCATTCAATTTGCCTTCTTTGCCGACGGTACAGACTAATTGGCTCGGGCCAATCTGTAAAAAAAATGACTTTTGGTACCTCTAATAATTTATCCCATAGTACCTCTAATAATTTATCCCATATAGTCATAGTATCTACATCTATCTACCAGTGGCGAAGGGTAACATTATTATGACAAAAGTGAGTCGAAGCTAAAAAATTACTGATTGAAAGAATTACTCTTGTAAACTGAAAGGTACCTAAGCCGATGGGAATCGGCATGTATGGATGGACCCTTTGCCACTAATCATTCATTCATCAATTCATTTTACACCCGTGGGCGATATACCTATCCAGATGAAAAATGGGTAGCAGAGAGTCTCTGTAAATGCAACGTCTTGCAGTGCGCTTGCCAAGCCAACTCGCACGAAGCGCGATGAGTATGGTCAAACCAGGTCAAACACCCAATATTTTTTTCATGATAGAACTTCATCCTAGTTCTAACTTGGAGACCTATGAATGTACCTACGGAAGCTATCCTATCTGTCTACATCCAAGAGATTTAATGATATATTTTTTCTTTGAATCAAACAGCTTTTTACCCGACTGTCTCAGAAGGAGGGTTATGTTTTTCGAGAGTAGGTATGTATGTGGAAAAGAAATTCTGTTTCACATGCTACAGCCGAAACGGCTGGACAGATCTTGAAATATGATTGTCCTTAGATCGTCTCAGCAGCGCGAGTGATATTGGCTATATTATAACTTTTAAATAGGTAATCGTAGTCAGTTTTTGGTAGGTTTTTGTAATAAAGATATGTACTCACTCATTTGTCCTAGGGATTTGACGTAGAAGGTATGTATATTATTGAATTTAACAATGACGTCTTTCTGAGTTGAGGTAGGTTTTCCACCGAAGACGTAACAAGCCACAGAAAAACTACCATTAAAGTGTATGCGTAATGCGTTAAGCGCCTGGCGCCTATTATTATTCAAATATAACAATACCTACTACGCATTTTAATGAACTTGCCCCTAAATTAAATCGCCATTAAAATTTGAAAATGCGGTTGTTTGCATTTAACGCAATAATTTTATTGTGTTGGTTTTATGGTGCGATTAAATTTAATTACGCTCTAAACGAAAATAAAATTATCATGTAGGCCAGTGTTTTTCAAACTTTTTGAATACGCGACCCCCTTCATGATCAAAAATCTATGGCGACCCCCCTGTTGCGTCATCATAGAAACATAAAGATAGTAATTTCATTTATTCAATGGCGGATACAGAAAAATTACAAGCGTTGTGCGCATTCTTAGGCTATTTTTCTGGGTAGTCTGAAATTTTCAGGCAAAAACAAGCTACAGCGAGCCGTAAATATCGCGAGCGAAGCGAGCGAGAATTTTTTCACCAAAAACAGTGTAAAAGCTTGAAAGTTAGTGAAAAACAGGCTGAAAAATACACGCATTGCGAGCTTTTCACGTTACAATCAAGTCAGAAGTATTAATACTAGCCGTGATTGTAAAACAGGCAGAAAGATGCATGTATCGCGAGCGAAGCGAGCTCGACTTTTCACGCTACAAACAGGAAAAACGTATACAACACTGCATACTGCATAAAATAGCAGTACGTTTTGAAAGTTTTAAAAAATAAACATGCCCATTCTTTGTCACTAAAATTGTATTTCACTGAATTATATCCACCTGTGGTTCTGCTTTGACTCTTAGCTTTTGCCGGCGACCCCCCTAGGAAGGCTCCGCGACCCCCCTGGGGGTCGCGACCCACAGTTTGAAAAACACTGATGTAGGCTATTTAATTAACTATGCATAAAAAATTAACTATCTCAAAATGAAACAGGTTTTATAGCGACTGAATAATTATTTACATTTATAAAACCTCAGGAAAATGGAGGGATTTCAAGAAATTTCCAATCATCGCAGATGAAATTTTAGTCAATGATATGATTCTTGTAGTGTTTATTTATACAGTGTGTCCCGTAAAGTTCTAAAAACAGACACAAAAGATATTCATGTTCAGTTCGAGAGGCCAAGGCGCTAGTGCAAAAAGGCAGTTAGCAAAAAAAAACATAAAAGATGCATAAAAACAAAACCTAGTCTGCAAACCGGACGGAAGAGTGAATGGCGTCAGTAAGTGTGGCATGTGGGTGAATGTTTCGCGAATCCGAAGCACGGAGGCACGGAGTGTGTGCAAAAGCGGCAAAAGCAGACCACACACGTAATTTGATGCATCTGGCTGTTTTTGGGCGTTGTGACGGTTCACGGAAGATGGTTCCGTGCTTCGGATGGGCACGTTAAGCCGTCGGTCCCGGTTGCTGTCTATGATTGCGGTCGTTACACAACCATGTTAGAGGCCTGCTACTTGCAGTAGGCGGTTGAAAAACTCTGACACCAGGGTTAATCGGGTCGTTAAACGACTCGGTGTCTCACACGAAAAAGAAAGAAGACGGAAGATGTTGAATTTCAGCCCTCGCATAATCTTTTTAGCGCAAGTTTCACAGAGTAGATGTGAGATATAAATATAAGACGGCATATGTCAAATAAGTGATCGTCGGGGAATGTGAAACGTGCGACATCGCGACGCTTGAAACCGATTCAATACAAAAGAGACACAGTTACACACGAGGACGTGAGTCCCACCGATAACAGCTGACGATCGCTTGTCTGACAGATGTCATGTTGCGCGTCGCGTCACACGTCTATTATGTGGAGCTTGCCCTTCAGAACCATAACACCAGCAAAGACTACAAATATTTTCTTTAGATGACTGACTATGTATCTCTTTCACTATCCTTTGGCATTATGAGTTGGACTGCTATAGATATGGGCTTTGGCCCTATACGTTGTTGGTACGATGATTCGAGTGTAGTAGTATAGAGTAGACCAAGCAAGTGTGAGTGAATGGCGTCAGTAAGTGTGGCATGTGAGTGAATGTTCCGCGAATCCGAAGCACGGAGACGCGGCGGATGTGCAAAAGCAGACCACACAGTAATTTTATGCGTCTGGCTCTGTAACAACTTAATAAACAGCCTAGATTAGATTTTGATATTTTTTTCGGATAATATTGCCGTGTGCCACCACCCCCTCTCTTCTCGTGGGGGTCGTGAGAGGCGACCGAGGGATAAACCCGACCCAAACAGCTAGGGCCAACCGTATGGTGGCGATTAATCCACCACAATAGCCTTCTCAAGGAGAGTTGACGTCTGGTAGGCGGCCGGTCGTAAAATTCAGCCGAATCCTTTTGCAACACGATTTTGTGTTCAACGAAACGTGTTGCGCCGACCCCAAGCAATTGGGATAAGGGCAGGAAGATGATGATGACTTTTTTCGGAATTGAATCCGAAGCACGGAGGCGCGGCGGATCTGCAAAAGCAGACCACACAGTAATTTTATGCGTCTGGCTCTGTAACAACTTAATAAACAAAACAGGTTAGATTTGATTCTGATTTTTCGAAATTGATTCGGAAGCACGGAGAGACAAGACACAAGTCATTTCATGCGTCTGGATCTGTAACGACTTAATAACCAGATTTGGTTCTGATACTTTTTGATGTAGGCAGACTGTTACGTGTTTGTCCATAATGCCACAAATTAGGGAAACAGTGCGCGGGGCGCCTTTACAGATGGCTCGCTCGGTACTAGCGATGGTTTTGACTTCTACAAGAAAAAACAGGAATCTCAAGGGACCTCAACTCAAGGTAGATAGAGAACTTAGGAGATGTACCCTAGTACTGTGGAGATGGTTACCAAGAACGTCATATTTCTTGGATTAAAATAGGCTCAGAATCATATGTCAGATTGTTCTTATATCAGATTTTGCTGCTAACCTTTGAGATTTCGGCCCCATAAATAACTAGATTGAAGTGAAGACGACAGTACCTAACCTATGGTTTAATTTTAACTTCTTACATAACTATTGATGTCACCCAGTATTTAAAAAAAACTCAAATCCAAAAAAACTGAACTTGTTGTTAATCAACTTTCAGTTCGTCCAAAATTATCGATTTAATAAGCACCTTACGTTTTGTCTGACACTAATTATACACTAACAGAATTTAAGAGGTCTAACTATACTGGTCATTCTTAATAACAATATGAAAAACCATTAGAGGTTGACCCTTAAAAAATGGTGCTTTGTAGTGCTACCGATAGCTTTAATAACCGGTTTTGATTTGATACATAAATCATGTGGGTTGAACTCTTTTGGATAGTTAAATCGGTATTACGAGTTATTTAACCGTTTACTATTCCATTAACGTCATGCTATAGATACGGTAACGATGATTTATTAGCTTAGAATAGCATCACCCCAATTCTACCCTTGGTTTTGTAAAATGCTGCTAAGGTCACCAAATACCGTCACCGTTCCACCGCTCTACCGACTGAGCTACGGGCACCTAGCGGACTCTGGTGAATTTCTCAACCTCTTAATGCTCGTCTAGTAGTTTTCGCAACTAAACTAAAAAACTAAACTAAGTTGTAAAACGGTGATCCACAGTCCCGGGTTCAAGTCCCGGCGGTCGCTAGTGAATTTTTGAATTTTCTTATTATTTAATTTATGAGATATAGCGCTGTAAGTGCATTAAAAATTTCAATACATGCGACTAAGGGTTAATTATCCAGGGAATGGGCAGCAGCGTTCCTTGTTAATAAAACATCTTGCACTGCGTTCGCCAATTCGCCTGTCAAGCGAACGATAAAATCCGATCACAAAAAGCCTTGTTTTACAGAACAAAGAATAATTCGTTACAAGGTGAAAAAATTAACAGCAACTATTTAAGGGGTGAATTAGTTCATGAAACTGAACAACTTTCCCTAAGAAACAAAGACAGAAATATAAAAATTCTGGACCTCCCGTACATAATAGACCCGTATGGATAGCTTTTTAGGTTTAAAGATTATTAGAGTTGTTTCTTTTTTTACTTATTGTTTATAGATCATTTCTCCAAGCCAATTCATAATTTTGTGCGGTTTTAGGTATTTCGTTTGGTAGATATTTAGGTATTTCTGATTATTGACATTATTCATAGAAAAAAAAACTAAAGATAAAAATTTATTGTTCTTGGTATTAAACAAACGGTAATAGATGTGCAAATGCATTTTGTGCCATTTTTTTCAACTAGAATATCGAATTTGGATTAAGCCCCCTATTTTACGCTAGTTACTCAAAAGCAACTCATGAAAAAAATTAGAGTCGTTTAAATAGGTATTATAAATTTCGGATTAGTAATATATGTCGCTCATACTAATTTGTGCGCAATTCACTCACACATTTTTTTTTTATTATTTTTTATCTTGTGACAACCTGTATACCTATAAAAAAATATTAAAGTTATGAGAGTTTGCATTTACATTATTTTATTGGGGTACTGAGTCACAATTTGTAATTTGTGCCTATTTCATCCACTAATTATCATCATTATATGTTCTTCATACATTATTTCGCAAGCGGGGTTAGCGCTGGGCGGCGCGGGCGGGGCAAACTGTGTGAGGGGTGCGGGCGGGGCAAAGCGGCTGCCGGCCTACGCGGCGCTCGCGCGGTAACGATCACGTGTTGGTTGTTTGCAGCGTTGCCAAACCATCTCCAAAACCGACGGTTGTTCATTCCTTTTGGTGATGGACCGTCTCTTTTGGACGGTCAAGACACTTTTTGTTGTAATAAATGATGCCCGTGATGGGCACAAGAAAATGTAGTGAAATGGTTCGACCGCTCGGATCTGCCAGCGTGCGTGTTTGACTGTGACTGTATTTTAAATCCGGAAAATGGTATTTTATACATTCGGGCTCTTAAAGGTTGTAATTTTATTAGTGGCGGATCCGTTAAGGTTGTCTTCTGTCAATGAAACTGAACAACTTTTCCCAAGGGACATAGGTAAAAATATGAATATGAAAAAAATTGGCCCTCCCATACAAATTGACCCGGCCGGCCAACACACTTAGTATGGGACGACAATTTTTTTTTCGTATTTCGACCTATGTTCCTTTGGGAAAGTTGTTCAGTTTCATTGACAGAACACACCCTTAACGGATCCGCCACTAACAAAATTGCATCCTAGATATTTAGTAAAAACTTTGAAAAAGTCGGCAACCAAGGTGAAAAACGCAAAATCTAAATGGCTATTATAGCTGGGAAGCCGACGATGCTACATGTGTAGTGGCTAAAGCGCACTTCTCAGTGCTTACATTACATACATACATAGACTTTTTTTACCTACTCAAAGCACTTTGGGGTCGAGTGGTATTTTAAGGCATTTCAGTTATCTTTTTAGAAACAAAAACACGTTACAATTCATTGCAAGAAAATGTATCAGCAAGTCACAAAAACAAATTACCTACTTCTTCTTCAACGACCGATGTTAATGCTGTGACAGCGTCTTGGGTTGAAAGTCCTTTCCTAAACCCATATTGAGACTTCGATAAGATATTATATTTGTCTAGGTAGCTTATCAGACGATTGTTAAGCAGTTTCTCAATAATTTTTTAAAAAGTATTTGGTACAGATATAGGCCTGTAGTTATTTACGTCGTCTCTATCACCACTCTTGTAAACAGGTGTCACGATCGATTTCTTAAGAGCCTTGGGAAATATACCCGTTTTGAAACAAAGGTTTGCAAGTTCAGTTAGCAAGGGAACAATTATTATCTTTAGACATTTTTAGAAATTTTGTGGGTATCTCATCCCAGCCAGGAGAACTTGCAGAATCTAAGCCCATAAGAATACTTTCAACCTCTAGTGAGTGTGTCTCAAGCAATACAAAGGAAGTGTCATGTGTGCCTAGTACATTTGAGCTTACAGTACTTCCAACTCTGGTTTGATTTATAATTTCATCAGCAAGTGATTTACCAATTTTGACGAAAAATTCATTTAAATAATTTACAGAATTAAGCGGTCCCGGCGTTATATATGAATGCATGCACAATCTATGGCGGGGTCCAAACGTAACACCTGTTGCAGCGCTAATGCATGCGTCTGTCAGATACATACAAATTTCGAATTCCCCAAACCCACTCGAGAACCCGCTTACTCCACCGTCCGTCGGTTCTACGAAAAATGTGGCCAGCCCACTGCCACTTCAGCTTGCTACACTTCCAGACTATATCCGTCACTTTGTTCTTTTTTCGGATGGCCTCATTCCGGACTTTATCCATTATAGAGATACCAAGCATAGACCTTTCCATACTGTCAAGTTCCACGTCTCGGCTCCGTAGGTCTTGACTGGTAGGTCGCATTGATCGAACACCTTGGTCTTGAGGCATTGTGGCAAAGATAATTCGAGGATGTGACGCAGCTTTCCAAATGCTACCCAGCCAAGCTGCACTCTTCTGGTGATTTCAGCCTCAAAGTACCTTTCCATACTGTCAAGTTCCACGTCTCGGCTCCGTAGGTCATGACTGGTAGGACGCATTGATCGAACACCTTGGTCTTGAGGCATTGTGGCAAAGATGATTCGAGGATGTGACGCAGCTTTCCAAATGCTACCCAGCCAAGCTGCACTCTTCTGGTGATTTCAGCCTCAAAGTTGTCTCTTCCCATCTGCAAAGTTTGCCCAAGGTACACATATTTCTGGACAACTTCAAGGACTACACCTTCGACGGTGACCGGCTCGGGGATTATGTGTTGATTGAACATGACCTTCGTCTTATCCAAGTTCATCCCATATACAACTACACGTCTCGAGGCAGAGTTAAGACTAGATAGCATTTTTTGCAGGTTTTGCAGCGATTCGGCCATTATGACTTTCGCCGTTGACGTTGATGCCCAGTCCATCCCACTGTAGAGTTTTGAAGACATCCTCCAATGCGTTGGTGAAGAGTTTCGGGGATATAACGTCACCCTGTCTTACACCACGGAGCAGTTGGATGGGTCTTGTATTATGGTTTTGTACTTGAACGGACATCGTAGCCATTTGATAAAGGCTTCTCAGCACCTCCACATACCGCCAGTCGACTTGACAGCGCTGCAAGGACTCCAAAACAGCCCAGGTTTCGATAGAGTCGAAGGCTTTTTCATAGTCCACAAAAGCCATACACAGTGGTTGGTTGTACTCCTCTGTCTTCTGTATAACCTGCCTTACAGTATGGATGTGGTCTACGTTACTGAAGCCCTTACGAAACCCGGCCTGTTCCGGTGGTTGAAAGGCGTCAAATCTTGATGCCAGACGATTCGTGACGACTCTTGAGAACAGCTCATAGACGTGGTTCAGAAGTGTGATCGGCCTATAGTTTTTGAGAAGCGTTTTGTCTCCTTTTTTGAAAAACAATGCCACTACACCTCTGCTCCACGCCTTCGGGGTTGTCCCATTGGCTATTACAGAGTAGAAAAGCCTTTTCAGCTCCTCGAGGACAGGTTTTCCACCGGCCTTGAGTAACTCAGAGGCCACTCCGTCTTCTCCGGGAGCCTTCCCATTCTTAAGCTGTCTGAGAACCGCCCCGATTTTGTCTATATCTACGTCCGGGAGATCTTCTGTAAAGTGGCGGGGGAGAGGAGCTCTTGGGTCTGGGGTCGCATCAGGTGGAGGCTTTTTCGCATGCGAGGCATACAGATTTCCATAGAAGTCCTCAATTTCAGCGAGAATCTCTGGAACCGATGTGACAGTTACACCATTCGAGGTAATTTTGACAGCTGCTGTGATGCAATGGTAGTGCGAATGCCTGCGACGCAGAAGGTTCCGGGTTCCATTAGCGGCATGGGACATTCACAACACTAAGTTGATATTTTATCACTTAGTGATTGTATTACCAGTCCCAGTCTGGTAAGAGCATTGCAATCTGAACTACCTCATTGTCCAAAAAGAAAGATGGTTCCGTGTCTTGGAGGGCACGTTAAACCGTCAGTCTCGGTTGCTGCCTATGATTAATAAAACGGCGGTCGTTAGATAACCATGTCAGAAGCCTGCTATTTGGAGTTGGAGTAGGCGGTTGAAAAACCTGGGTTAATCGGGTCGTTGGACGACTCGGTGACCTACTCGAAAAGAAGAAGTTTACCCTCCCGTTATTTTTCAGGGTTCTGAACCCCAAGGGTACTCAGTAACTGATACTTCACTGTCTGTCCGTCCATCCATCTATGACCAGGAGGCTGTATCTCATAAACCGTGATAGCTAAAAATGAAATTTTCGCATGCGTCGTTTTTCTGTTGCCGTTATAACAACAAATACTAAACATTGAAATAAAATAAAATATGAGGGGGGCTGTCATACAAATATTTGTTTAATATCGTATTTCTTGTGGGAATGAGGGCTAGTAGCTACATCATATCATAAAAAGACTCATTATTAAGTTTTACCACACAATACATAATAGTACTATACTCTGGTTATTGGCAGCTTGCAGAATCGGTCGTCAATCATCGGAGAGGGGCCGCGATATTTTTGCTCCCTTTCGCACTCTCGGGTCTTATGGGAGCAAGGGTGGGGGCAGCAGTGCTGCGTATTATTGCTGTCGATGAGTGTTATCGATAGTGTATTTTTATAGGTGGATAGAACAGACATAGACAGATAAAAATAGGTGTCATTTGATATCATCTATAATTAAAGTTATATTTATGAATTATGTCACTATCCGTATTCAAAGAATTAATAAATGAAAAGTACCTAGGTAATTAGCTTAGCTCAATGAGTAAGTATGAAGCGACGCGACAATATTTAAAACAAATGATTTACTGTAGTAGGTTGCAATTTAGTCATTTGTTTACTTGCAAATCGTCTATGTAATTAAAAAATTTACTCAATTACCAAATTACTTAATTAAATTATACTTATGTCATTAAAAATGCGATTAAGCATGCATCTCGTCTATGCAAGTAAACAAAGTAGTTAATGGCATTTTTTGATGGCTCATGACTTAACCCTAGCCTCATAATGATTTATGACCGACTCTGCAAGCTGCGAATAACCAGAGTATAGGTACAGAACACGTACTCCGCCATAGCAATTCAACAAATAGAAAACTTTACTCGCGATAATAAAGAACAATTTCCCTCGCGCCGGCTTGGATACCTACTTTATATTAGCCTATACTCGAAAAGTATACTGGGGTACATTTATACAACTTCCGTAACTTAATGCGATACCGATTCGTTATACGGAATCTCCATACAAATATCGTGGCGGTAGGTATATACGGAGTCCATACCCGCTCTACCCAGGCTCGACTTGGCCCCAAAGTTTTCGGGGTAGGTATAAAAAGAAAAGATCAATTTATGTATGTTTGTAAGCACTGAGAAGTGACGCTCGAGCCACTACACATGTAGCATCGTCGGCTCCCCAGCTAAATAAGCCATTTAGATTTGCCGTTTTTTTTACTATCATTCAGTTCTGATCTACCCATAAACATGTTGGTAGGTAAGTAGGTAGCCAGGCACCTAACCAATATGCTTCAGATTCACTCAAATATAGTATGTCCATTTTAAAAATCCCATTTTGATAGCTGCCAAATCCATACCAGAAGAATAAAGAATAAAGAATAAAGAACTTTATTGCAATACTGTGTGTTGTAGTAGGTCTTAAAAAACATAATAGTTCCAACAGCTTGTCCATCTCGGACGTACAATAATAGATTAATTATTTATTAAGCACATGCAAATTATTATTATGTCAATCATCTCTATGTACATCACTAAAATACTCATTTAGGCTATAAAATCCTTTCAATAGTAGCCAATTCTTCAATTTTGGTCTAAATTGTTTATTATTCAACATTTTTATTGATAACGGCAAGTGGTTGAAGATTTTTATTCCAGTATAAAGCGAACTTTTATGAAAAATATTACTTTTAACGGATACATTAATACACATGTCATATTGATAAATTGATCTTAAATTAGGCTTAATGTCAGATTTTTTAATAAAATATTCTGTGTCACGTTTTACAAATAAACTTATTTCTAAAATATAAATGCATGTCAATGTGAGAATTTTTCTGTCAATAAATACATCCCGAAGTGAGTCAATGGTTTGCATACCATAAATTGTTCGAATGCATCGCTTTTGCATAACAAAAGTGGACTGGACATTAACAGAGTTCCCCCAGAAAATTACACCATATGTCAAGTGAGGATAAACATAACCATAGTATGCATTTGTGGCTACTTCAATTGACGTGACTTTCGATAATACGGACAAAGCATAGCAGCAACTAGATAATTTTTTATTGATTCTCTCAATATGCGACTTCCAATTAAGATGAGTGTCTATATTGACACCCAAGAAATTTATTTCTCCTACTTCTTCAATTTTTCTGTCTTCAATAGCTACATTTAATGGAAGGTGAAGTTTTTTTGTAGTTCCTAAACTGAACAATTTTCGTTTTATTTAAATTAACTTTTAAATTTATTGAAGCGAGCCAGTCAACCACTATTTTTATTGTCTGGTTGATTTCGTTTAAGTACTCTAAATTAGTAAATCCTTGCTTTGAAATAAAAATAGTGGCATCATCAGCAAACATAACACACAAGTGTCTTGCTATTGAAGGGAGTTCGTTGATATAGACCAAAAATAACAATGGCCCTAAAACACTTCCTTGTGGAACGCCCAGTATCACATTTTCAAACCTAGATTGAACTCGCTCTACCGTTTTATTCTCTTTGTTGTATGTGTCTATAATTGTAGCTTGAAGTCTATTTTTAAGATACGATTCAAATAGGTTTAGGACGTTACCACGAATACCTATGTGCTCCAATTGCATTAATAATATATTGTGTAGGACACAGTCAAACGCTTTGGATAAATCTATGTATAATCCAATACAAGTATTTTTGTGGTTAATGGCTGTCCACACTTCCTTAAGAACTTTAAATATGGCACAAGTCGTATTTTTCCCTTGTTGAAAGCCAAATTGATTGGAATGTAACACTTTATTCAGATCTAGAAATGATAATAGTCTTTTGGTGATACGCTTTTCAAAAATTTTCGAAAATGTCGACAATAATGCAATTGGCCTGTAGTTGTTTATATCAGTCCTGGGCCCTTTTTTGTGTAATGGCTTGATTAATGCTTTTTTCAAGTCATCAGGAAAAGTCCCGGTTTCAAATGCCAAATTTATGATATAAGTCAAAGGACTGCTAATGAAGTTTATGCTGCTCTTTATTGCTTGCACAGGTATGTTATCATAACCGACACTTTTTTTGTTTTTCATTTCCTGGACTACCTTAATTAACTCACTTTCACTTACTGGTGTTAAGAACATGCTTTTATTATTAGAATTGCCCATTGGCTTATATTTATTATTAGTAATAATGTCAATGTTGCATAAATTTATGAAATGATTATTGAATGTTTGGGTAATTTTATTTGGATCAGTAATTAAATTTTCATCTTTTTGTATACTTTGTACAGTTTCTTTAATGGTATTTGTTTTTTGTGTATTTTTTGAAGACCGGTCAACAAAGAAAGATAACTCTCATGTCAAAGCGTTGGTATGATTTTTACAGCTGTCATATTGGCTTTTATAAAAGTCGCGAGATTACAATGATTTAATCGAAATGACAATAAGATTAAATGTGAAAAAACAGGTACCTACGTAAATAAACAAAGAGCGTTTTTCTAAGAAATCACACGCATTGTATTGCCGTTTGAGCCGTGTCGCAGCCGCCACCGCCACGCACTGCGCCGCCGCCGCCGCCGCTGCGCCGACCCCGCTTCACTGCGGTCATTAACCTCTGAACGCATTTTATTGAAAATGTGGTATATTTCTTGAAATTATGGACTAAAGTGGCACAACTTCATACATCCGAATTGTCACAACTTTACAGTATTAAATTTGTGAACTCTAATGACTTTAATATTCTTTTCTATGTTATGTAAGGAATTTCAGTTTATTTTTTTAATAATTGAATGAAGTATTGCATCAATTAGGCACATTTTTATGATTTGATCTTATTTATGCTTTTTAAGATTAGTTGTGCATATTTCATTGACTCTAATATTTTTTTGATCTCGTTTACGTAATTTTGACATTACTATGGTTTGTAGTGGTCGAAAATTACACAAAATGGAAAATTACACTATCCAATCTGTCACATTCACAATACTGGTATATTTTCAAACTTTAATTTATTTACAGATACCTACTTAAAAGTTAAAAATAAAATATGTGTCACCAATCCCTGAATTGCCAATTTTGGAAGCATGAAAAATGGCACAATAATGCCAAATGTGCTTTATAGACACACATTGCACCACTATATGCAAAAATGAGCGACTCTAGAATTTTTGTAAGTTATGGCCTCAAATCAAGCTAGCCGTATCGGACTATAATGTGATGGCCAGCCGGGTCAGTTTGTATGGGAAAACCATCTCTCTCTCTTTTCGTGTGGGACACCGAGTCGTTCAACGACCTGATGAACCCTCGTGTCAAGGGAAAACCATGGGAAACCGATTTTTTTGACATATTTCTTTTTTCCTCTTTTCTTGGGACTTATTCAGTTTCGGACTGATTTATCCCTTCGAATATTTGCAGTGTTTTTTCTTCACGTATTGTGAGTTTGCTCTAGGTCCAGACCAAGACTAAATAGGAGACCTAAACAAGCTAAGACCGGAACCCAATACAAACATCTGGGTGAAAAAACATTAAAAAACTAACGCCAATCTGCCCGTGTGCGAAATTAGATCGGAACTGGAGATGTATAGAGCTGTTGATACCGCGCTACTACTCGGCGGAGCAAAGTCGACCTATGAAAACAGAAGAATTGTTGTGATTGTAAGTGACAGTTGTATGCAGTTTTCAATAAAAGCAGACGGTGGGAAGGTACCCGGGTAAAAGTCATTTCCGACGCTAGACAGGTAATTTTTTCAATTTCTTATTTTAGATCCCAAACACAATATTCAGGTATCGTAGCTGTAGTATTAACTTTTCAGTTACAAAGTAACGAAACAAGTGGAAAAACATTCACGCCACCGATGGGATCGTAGTAGTATGTATTTAATTTCTAGGTTTCCTAAAAAGATAAAGCAGGCAAGATATATGTTATAATTCGAAAGATGATTTGTAAATACAACTTACCTAGATACTTTTACATATCTAATCATAATCAATAAGAATTGATTAACCCCTTAAGACTCCTCAAAATAAATATCTTTTTTTTCTCCTCCTGGTATTTCTTTGGTGTCATTGAAAGTTAATTTTGGGATCCTTAAAAAGAACCGTTTACCTAAGCTTCCTATTTTAATTTTAGTAGGCGGAAATAAGTGATTACTAAGCACTGCGGTAGAGCGCCGAGATTTTTGGCGGCAAAATTAGAACGTTTGATGTGCCGCAGATAAATTAAAGGATTCCTGACGAAAGCCCTTTCAAGGACGCGAAATGTGAAAATTTATTCTGATGATACCTTAGAAGTTTAAAAATTGTAAAAGAGATATGTCTTGTCTTGAGTCAATACAATAAGTACAAAATTTTGTCCAAAATATTTTATTATTCCATAAATGGTCATGTCATATAGGGAGGAGGTCAAGGAAAAGGCGGAAAACAGAGATAACTGGTGATTACTCTACCGACAAGAGTAATGAATAAGAAATAAAAGAAGAACAACTTTTACATAGGAACCTATCTATTTTGACTCTTGTTAATCTTAATTCATAAAATTCATTACATAGATTAGCTTATAATACTTCAGCTCAGATTATTTCTCAGATAACACATAGTGTTGACGTTGATTACTTTCGCTATCGATATAAAAATTAATAATATCAAGAACAGCTGGACCAAAAATAAGTAAGTAGGTAGGTACATAAGCAATGCCTGTGGTCAAACCTGACGTGATTTAGATAATATCTTGAAGTGATATCTCTAAATACTAGCCCCGCCGAGTAATCATAATAACAGATTTGACAGCTGCTAAATCTATGAACGGAAATATTATATTATTTTTATTTTATAAAGAAAGATATTTCCGATAACAACAAAACCGTCAACAGCTGTATACAATGTTAAATGTTTCTTTTATCGTACTCGATGGAATATTAAATATAAAAGTAAAGTTTGGAGACGTGCGAAATAAATATGCTCAAGGTAGGTATAAAGAACTATAAAATCGAAAGGGAAGCTTTTACTTTGAGACTGTAAATCCAACTAATTGCACCGTAAAATACATGCACATTGAGGTCATCTCAGGCTTATGAGTAGGTATGACGTAGGTACATTTTAAGCCTACTTATTATTCCCTGACAACCACAATAGTCCCTGTGATGGGCACAGGCGGGACTTTCTCGGAAGGTATTACCATACTCACCACGCTTGGAAGGCGGATTGGCGAGCGCAGTGCAAGATGCTTTATACACAAGAAACGCTGCGGCCCATTACCTGGATAAATTAACCCTTGCGTTGCTTTTTACGACAGCCACGGGTAAAATTGGGGTGATGCTATTATAAACCGGCATCACACGACACTTATTATTCAGATTAAATTAATTATATTGAAACAAATAATAAGATACTGCGCCTCTTCACATAACTCCGAACACCGGAATTTCTCGAAAAGGCTAAACTCAAACTGAACAACTTTTCCCCAAAGATACAAAACAATAAAAAAGTATCTAATCTCTCAAAGAAAATTGTTTGGTCAACTGATTATTGTAACTATTTTTGTATGGCTGATCCAATTTTTATAGGTACTTGAGAGTGGGCCTAGTGAGCTGAAAGTTTTTTTGGGATAGTCTGTCATTTGGTCAATTTGGTACTATCTTGTAAAATAGTTTCCATAGTGCCATTTCTATTAAAATTATTTTATTTCTGTCAAATGATCCCGAATGCAAATTATTCGCGCGGGCGAATTATTGAAGCCAGGCCCGTGTTGATATTCATTAGTTTGTCCGTAACTTTGATAACAAACAATCAGAAGGTTGAAGGTGTTTTTGAGATATTTTCGCGGAGTCGAAATTGATATTCTGAATACTAATTTTCACTGGATGAACGTGAAATTCACAAAGTTAAGTAACTAAGTAAATCTCTCTATTGGTGATATTGAGTAGAGGCACAAAATAGGTTCACTCGACCCTATTTAGGATTTTGGAGACTGTCAATTGTTAATAGCCAGGGTTGCTACTGTCAAAAATTTCAAATTAGAAGAATGTCAAAACAGCAAAATCTGATACATGAACGTCATTTCATTATGATTCTGAGCAAATTTTAATCCAAGAAATATGACGTTCGTGGCAACCATCTGCCTAGCCTAGTTACGTTGACTTCCCCTGAGATTCCAATTAAAGCTATGAGCGTAAAAATCGTCACTCGTACTCGTATTTCTCTAATTTGTGTGTGGTAGAGTAGAGGTCGGAAAACGTTGTGTTTGTATTCAGATGGATCGATAATCTTCGCAGGACAACTGGATATAACCAAAAGAGGCTAATTTAGGGATAGACTTTAGTGGTGTATAATTAGAAAGGCCTATGTCAAAGCGATCGCCAAATAGGCTAATAGGTACATCAGCCTATTAATCAGCCTATTACTATCATCAAATGACAGTAATTCAGTGTTTTTATGATTCTTATTTAGCTGAAGATCGACGGAATTATCATTTTCTTATAACTTTCCTGAAAAAGGAGAATAACAAGATTATTAGCAATTATATTTTTTTTTATATGTGCTCTAGCAAAAAATGTGGTGATGACCCCAATTGATTTGGTATAAGGGCGGGAAGATGATGAATTTGTTTCAAATATAACAAAATGCTCTTTATTTCAACTAAACTAGTTCAATCCACAATCACCGGTTGTAGCAGCTCTATACACATCTCGACTCCTTTCTCACCTCACTTTGGCGCGACAATCACTTCCATTCCACTATAAAACTAGTGCATATCGTCTGCAGTAGTTATTACGTCGTATACTGCCGAACACACCCAAGTGCGTCGACATGAAGACCTTTGTAAGTCCCCAATCTGTTCTAAATTTGAAATATTCAAAATTTGAAATATTCGAAAAGTGCGTGGTGTGCCAGTGATAGCGTTCGAGTTTCGTTTTTGAATTTGGAGCTTTTGATTTTTTCGAGAAGGATGTTAAAAAGTGAAGTGCTGCATTCAAAGATAAAATAAAAGGTTTTTTTCTGAAATGTGATTTGGACTGATTTGGAAGAAGCGAATGGAAGATGGAGTGAGTGGACGATTCAGTAAGAGTGAAAAGGGAGTTAAACCTATTAATCGATTATACTTTACATAAGAATCCTAAAATTTTAGTTTTTTTTCTGAAATCTATGATTTATAGTTTCTGATGCGCTACTGAACTGTATTTTTTACACTTTTCTTGATTTATTTTGAATTTGGAATCCTTTCAAACTAGTGCATATCGTCTGCAGAAGTTATTACTATTACTATTACGTCGTATACTGCTGAACACACAAAAGTGCTCAAACTTGCATGAAGTTCTTTGTAAGACCCTGTTCTGTTCTAAATTTGAAATTCCTGAAAAGTGCGCAGTGGAGTGTGCCAGGGATAGCGTTCGAGTTTGGTGTTTGATTTTGGAGCTTCTCCTTTTTGCGAAAAAATATATAAAAAGAGAAGTATTCTTTTGAAACTTTAACTTTTTTAAATTGAAAGGAGAGCTTTTCTGAAATGTTATCTGTTTTGGACTGATTTGGAAGAAGTGAATGGAAGATGAAGTGAGTGAAAAATGTGACTTATTGAAAATTTTGTACAGTTTCTTGATCTGATTATCCGAAGATAAGTTTCCAGTACGCCGTCCCTTACCTACAGCCTATACGCTTACTTGCTTTTAAACGTGCATTGCGTCAACATTAAAAATATGCGTATGGTTCCGCGTTTCGTAGTGCACGTTAATCACTTAGACGGCTGTCGTTACAAAAACCTGTCCGAGGCCTAAAAAGTAGAAGAAAAGTTGTTTAAAAAAATTTAGTCCAGATTCGAGTTCATAGGGTCGGTTTTGCGCATCAGAAAATAGATAAAGACCCCTATTTAGGGTTTTCGCGATTGTCACTTGTTACATAGCCAGGGTTGCTACTATCAAAACTCTCAAAGTCTATGAAAATCAAAACAGCATAATCAAGAACGTAATATTATTCTGAGCCAATTTTAATCCAAGAAATATGACGTCCGTGGCAACCATCTTCTTAGTTACCACAAGTTCCTCTGAAAATCCAAAAAAATCATTGGAGTATGCGTCAGTCGCGTCACCGATAGGATAGCGAAAACTCAGAACCGGCTGGTGATAGTACTGAGTGAGCCATATGTAAAGGCGCCCCGCGCGCCGTCTCCCTTATTTTGTGACCGTATCGCGGTTAACGGCAAAGGAAAGATACACGTGTGACGTGAAAGATTGTATTTCAAGTTTCAAGTGAAAGCACAAAATGTGAGCGGATGATACAGCCAAGTCATTTATTTTATTATCAATAATGAGTGTTTTAGTGATCATTACGAAAATAATGCTCATAAGCATTACATAAGTACCTACACTCTAGTTGGTAATCAAGACATTCACAAAAGTACAGTTTGCTATACAGTCACAACAGTCCACTGCTGGACATGGGTCCCCCTTATCGGGGATTTTGCCAAACTCACTGCGCTTGGCAGCAGGATTTTCGAGTGCAAAGCAAGATGTTCTAATTCACAAGGAACACTGCTACTCATTCTCTGGATGTATATCCATCGGCAACAGCATCTATGTAGATGATTGTTGCAGCGCTCGTGGGTTAAGATGTCGTTGATGGCTGGATGTATATACCTTAGACGGTTTTAACGACACTCACGGGTAGACTTGGGGTGATGCTATTCTAAGCTGGCATTATTATTGTTGTTACTAGGTATAACTAACTTAGTATTATTTACTCAGTGGTGATTTCGTTTTACTGACACATGTCATAAAAACTATGGACTCTATTATTACGTCATCACATTAACAAGCGAAAGACGTCCACTGGTGGACATAGTGGTCCATAGACCGAGATTTTGAACCTTATTTAAGCCGGCACCACACGGCAGTCGTTACGTCAACGACCTAATACAAATGCATAACCTTATTTCCTAAGAAAACAACGTGCGCCAATTCCAAAGTAATAGAATTTCTTACTGAGCAATCTTTGCTTGGATTACATTTTGTATATTTCTTCACGAATTTCAAAATGGCGCAGCCGACCGTGGCGAGACCTAACAATACAAGTGATCATTATGTCATCGAGGTAGAGCCAGAGATGCGACTTGAGTTACAAAAATCGATTTTTAAAGTATCGGATCTTTGTAGTGCCGTATAGAAACGCATAAACCAATCGATTTATTCGAAAGAAAACATCAATAGAAAGCGAAGATTTTTATTATGTATTTGCTTGAATTTAATATTTTATCACATAACGTCATACCACAGAAACAAACTATTACAAAGGCCCTTAAATAATGTGTCGTGTATTTTATTTGATGCTTCGCAAGACTCAAAATAATTCATTACTGCAACTACGCGCCCTTTAAAAACCCCCTCGTACCTACTAGGAAATACAAAAATAGAATTTAAATTTAGTCTCTTAATTTATTGTAACCCATAATAAATAACACATTGCGGTTCCAAATTAATTGATAATCAAAATTATATAATCGATTACTGAAAATGTTTATCAATAATCGATTATTTTTTCTCATCCCTGGGTAGAGCGACTGAATCTCGGACAAAAGAAGATCTATTTCGCTTCCTAGTCTATCTGCTTTCAGATCTGGTAAACGCTTTTAAAATACAATGTTTCTTTGTGATGATTTGATCATTAGCTTGGTGATTCTTTTGTGTATGAAATCATAGGTAGTTCTTTACAAACAAAACTAAAAACATAGAAGTAAGACTAGCCAGGCCTTTGAGCAATTATTTTAAGTTAGAAAAAAACGTTAAATATTCCAAGGGATGAGCCTGCCTATATATTTACCTATTTTTTTTTAATTTTTTTTCTTTATCTGCATTTTTAAAGAAGTTTCAGTAATAATTCATCCGAGGTAATACCTAATATTTGCATTTAAGGATAGAATACTGAAAAGTAACCTACAGATACTTAATTAGACAAATATAACCTACTTATATGAAGTAAGTACGTTTCGTAGACATTATTATTAATAATATTAACACATGTTGACTTAAACATGGTTCCATTAGACTGGCGCCTAATTGAGAGTGAAAATCAAGCTTAATCATACATTTAATTTGATATGAAGTACGACAGATTTCAAGCTAAGTAAATAAGTAGGTAACATGTTGATGTACCTACAAGGATGATGAAAATAAATTTTTGATTATATAAAATAATATACAGCGTGTGAAAAAAAGTGAAATTTTTACAAAAAGTTAACCGGACCATAAAATGGAAGAAATGGGATTACCTATTAAAAGTTGTCCGGGACATTTTGTAATAGTGATCCAATATTTTTAAATATCCTAACCAATGTTCTTTGAAAAAAGTTGTAAGAAGTTACATGGTTAGTCCTATAAAGCGGTTACATAAAATATGTCAAAAAAAATAGGTTTTTCAGTAATCGGATTCTAATAAAAAATCTACAAGGTTATCGAAACTAAACACAGCGGAAAAAACTATTTCATAAATGTACCTACTTCATCGAAAAATGAACGGAAGACCCAAAAACGTAAATAACATATAAGTTACGACATAGTAAAGCTTTTAACTTCCCTGATAGAAACATATTGTATATTGTGGAGGATATCGAGAAAGAGAAAACCAACAAAAGATGCCTGAACGGACTTGACCAGAGATGAATTAAGCGTGAAATTCTAGGAAATACTATATACAGGGTGCCCATACATCGAGGACTAGAATTTTTTTAAAACCTATGCACATGAGTTACTAAAACTTGTGAAAAATCGGACAAGAGTAAGTCGAACTTGTGCACAAAGAATGCCCTATATTTGTTGTATGGGAGTGGCTCTCATTTGTATGTCATCAATTTATTTTTTATTTTATGTCATAGCGGCAATAGTAATGCATGTTCTGTGAAAATTTGAACTATTACCGCTCATGAGATAAAAATAATTCCTATAACTACTAAGATGATAATTGATTACTCAATAATTCTAATTCTGAAGTTACAAAAACCTTATTGAATGCCTGTTTTCAAGTTACTCAAATTATGTCATAACGTGTAATTTTGATGCGGTTTTTCGGTCATTCTAACCAAGAAATAAATTAGCGTGGGAAATAGAAGACAGATTGGACAAGTTGTGTTTTTGTGTTGGTAACGCTTTTTATGTAACTAAGTGCGTTTTACGTCATTATTTGTGTGGTTGAGAATTAGATAAAGTGTAGCATCATCTAAGATATAAAAACGATTAGAAGTCTTGCAGCTGACCTACAGAAAGTAAGACTTTGTCAGACAGGTAGATGGGCGTGCACATTTAATGTGCGTATGTGTAAATTTCATTGAGTATCTAAATATTTTTTATTTTCGAGAACAAGAAAAAACACCCTGTATTCCCACTTATTTGAAAAGACGTTGGTTTTGGGCGCCGGCCAAATCGCCGAGGAATTATTTTCCATTTTCGCGATGTCAATAACTGTGCCATTGACCCTTGAGAAGTTATTGACATTTTAAGAGGTTCTGGTGACACGCACCGCAAACTTTTCCGGTGTTTTACTGTATCCGGTTTTTAAAAGAAAAGATTTTACGGATTCCCATAAAAAATCCCATACGTCACTTGTTGTCACTTGTATTGTAATTGGTAGCTGTCGTGAACCGCAATATCATCCGGTCCCTTTGTGATTCACCTGATATACTAGTAAATTGTCATTTTCTGGCTAAACCAAAGGTATTTTCAGCTCTTTAGATCAAAATATTCGAAAACTGTTTGTTTGATATTTAAGAATTCATCATTTACAATCTTGACTAAAGAGGTTCACTTACTAAAGATCGTAAGTCCAAAAATGGTCGTTAAGAGAATAATAACAACTTCATATGTAGTATGTACCTAAATAATACAAATTATAAAGTTTAATAGACCGTAACTACGTACACCGACTGTTTCATAGTTTTGTATGAAATAAGTAGACATTAAATAAGTGCAGCGTTTTTTTACTGTAGATAAGAAATATTTTTAGACAAGGTACATAGTTCAAAACATAAATTAATTGTAAACCAGTTCCAATTCCTCAGTTTCGCAGAACAGTTTTAATTAGAAGCATTTCTAAGTATATATTTTATTTACGCTAGCGATTTGAAAGTGTCTCACAAAAAAGGAAATGTTCCTTGAAATAAAAATTGATTAATATAAAATATAATAAAGATATATAAAGATAGATAAAGATATAGAAACTGTTAGGGATAAAACTATACTAGGTATTTAGTAACAATACGAAAAAAACAGTTTAAGTTGATATCTCAAATTTGAAAGAAGGCTTTGTTGATATGCTTTTGACAGTACCTAGTAAGTCACTTCTGGTTCGAAAGTAAAAGGGACGAAGCCCTTCACTTCTGTCTTACTTGAAATATTATTGAAGAGACAGCAGGAAACCCAGATTATGACTTTAGATAAATTCTGAACGTAACTTATATAATAATTATTAGCCGCTTCCTGTTATATGCTCAGATCTCGTTTTATACATCCTGTGGTATGTTTATAGACGAACATTTTTATTGGTTTATCTTTTAGATTAGGTTTTGCGGATCTGTTTTATGTCCCAACTTTTCTTAGTCAAATTCTGAGAACTAAAAAGTTCTAAAAACATGTGTTTATTTCCCATTGAAATGAATTTACATTTAATTTACCCTCTAAGTTCCATTGTATACCAAAATATACACGTATCAATTTCTAGATTTACCTTATTAAAAGTTAAGTTAAATGTGTACCAAAGTTTACGCTCGGGTACTTTTCCCAAACTAAATGATCAGTGATCTGCAAGAGACATACAAAAAATTTGGGCTCTTATTCTACTATTACAAACTTTATTTTGTGTAACATAAGAAAAACTGAGCAAAAATCAATTTTAACTTTATTTGATAGGCACTTTTTTTTCAAAAGCAAAACAAATTATTTAAATAAAAACGTTAGTAAAAACTTATATTTTTAATTGGAACAGAAATGTTACAATACTTTTGTATTGTTTAAAGCATTTAGACCGATTAGTGGAATAAGAGACGTAATAATAGTCATTACCAATACCAAGGGAGTGCAATGACCTGTCTATCTTGCCACGATTTTGGCATTGTGTATTGTTTTTGCTACAAATAATTTGACTTCCGTGGAATTCACGACGAACTTCAACGCTCTTTTATTTGTCTTTTTCTAATCTACCGATTCTTTATTGAGGTAAACTTATTGTGATATGCAAAAAATCACCTTGTATTTAAATATCTCATCGAGATCGTAAAGATCTGCTGAAAGTAATTTAGGTTCAGATTTTATATAACTTTACACAAGTTGTGTAACATACTGGATATTATTAACCATTTGCGGTAATATTTATATCTTGCAACTAAGTAGGTATGTTATTTATGCATCTCGTAGAGCTATGAGCACAAGCGTCTGTTATGAAATTTTATGACTTTAATGCATTACCATAAGGCTATTTGCACTAAGTAGCATTATACTTTTTAGCCTACTAGCTGGTGGAACTACACTTGCTAGATGTAGATTTTTGATTGCATTTTTACGACCCGAATGACGTGGTCATTCACGTGGTTTGGGCGTCTCAGGTTCGATTCCTGATAAAGGTAAATATTTTACTGTTTATTTTATTTTGCATCATCCATTAAAATAAAATCAATCAATGGTAAGGTCGGAATTTCCATTGCAAAATGTCCGTTTAATTCTTATATGTACAATGCTATGTGTAATAAAATCAATAAAAATAATTTTCTTAATAAGAATGTCTGTTTGTAAAAAGTTGGCTATGAGGAAAAATAATCAGAGCAGAAAGATTTGCTCAAATATTCGTGGTGATGGGTCTTTCTGTTCGGTTAACGACGCTTAATCAGTCGTTTGAAGAAGTTTTAGGTCTGTTAACCCAATTACTCAGTCTAAAAACTCTTTTTTAGTTACAAAAGTTTTTTAACAAAATTAAAAGTTTTAAATTTGTAACGGGTGATTTCGAGCAACCAAGATTTAGATTTAGTACTTAAATGTATCCAGCAAGCCAACTAATACGAAAAAGGGTCTTCAAAAGTTGTTGCGAGCAGAAATAAATCTCAACGTTACTCTACAAGAATTTTCTGCAGATGTCAAATTAGTTACTTAGTCAGTTTGTCTCGTCGGGGCCAATTTATGAAACTACTGAAATGACTTTATCCAGATAAATTCTTTTTCCAGTTGTTTACTGCATTATTGTTGCTAGTTTTTGAATCTTCCCTAAAAATAATAATAAAGATCTGAACAAGATGCTTCCTAAAGTACCTTTTCCGGTTCAGTTCTCTTGGTAAACATTCTTAAACTACGAGTATTCTGCCAGACAGTCTGTGGTCTTGCTACACTACCAATAGTGCAAAATTTAGCATACATTCCTAGCTATTTTATGGACGCCATTACTATAAACTCAAGACAACCTGCAATGTAGCCGATTCGAGCCCTGCAAATAATAGCCGTTCGAGTCCGAGTGAAAGGAACAGTTTTTTTCTTGACCGCGGATGTTGTATGGTCTTTTTTTTGGTCAATTTGGTCCAGTTGCGGTTGTAGCGCATGACCCGTTCCGAGATTGAGCAATTTGGAGTTACACGTTTATTGTTTTAAGCAAAAGTGTTTTGCGAATGTGTGGGTGTGAGAGTGAAGATGGCCGATGAAAGTTAATGATAATAAATAATGTTCTTTGTTTTTGTCTATCACAGGTTTCTTACTTAAATTGTATTTATGATCTGTTTGGGATTTCTGATATGTTTGGGAATTTGACTTTCGTTCGACTTGAATCAACCAGCAGCACCACGAGTTGAAAGTTTTAAGGATCCTACTATAACTGGTTGTTCTTAATATCCATATGAAAACAGTATAGTCTTTATCGTCTCCTTAATCCATAAAAATAAACAGTTTTACTTATCCAATTTATCTCTCTTTCCAGATATGCATATTGGCGTTGGCAGTTGCCTCCAGCAAGGCCGGCTACGAGTCACACGAGCAGACAGACGAGGGTCACAATAGTTCCCCACAAGGGGGATATGACTACTCGTCACCACAGCAGGGCGGCGGCGGCGGACATGGCTTCTCAGGCGTGAGCAGCTTCAGCCAAGGACACGACTTCGGAGGTTCCCAGGGCCACGCTGACGTCACCGGCGCGCAAGCTCACGGCTTCTCAGGCGGCCAAGGACACAACTTCGGCGCCGCACAAGGTCACGACTTCGGAGGATCCCAAGGACACGGCTTCGGAGGCTCCCAGGGACACAGCTTCGGTGGAGCCCAAGGCCACAACTTCGGCGCACAGGGACAACAGCATTTCGACTTCTCTCTCCCCATTCTGCAACACTTCAACGGCGGTAACCACGGCCAGGCTCAGGCTAGAGGCTACGACCTCGGCGGTCACGGCGGGGTTTCCTCGTTCAGCGCTCCCAGCGGTCACGGCTTCCAAGGAGGCGACTCTTACATTCAAGCCGCTCATGACATTGGCATTCAAAGCCACGACGGAGGCTTCGGAGGTGGTGATTCTGGCGAAGAGAGCCACGAGGGTGGTCAAGAGGGCGGTCACGGAGGAAACGGTGGACACGGAGGATTCATCCTTCACGACGGTGGAAACGAGTACGGTCATGGCGGCGGTGACGAGAACCAAATCCACGACGGAGGCTTCGACGGCCACGGCCAGACCTTCGCTGTTGGCGAGCACACCGAAGTCGAGAACCCTGTCAAAATCCCCCACTACAAGCACGTCACCTACCCCAT
The DNA here is from genome assembly GCA_024500475.1 of Phthorimaea operculella. Lineage (NCBI taxonomy): Eukaryota > Metazoa > Arthropoda > Insecta > Lepidoptera > Gelechiidae > Phthorimaea > Phthorimaea operculella. Next base: position 829,827 of record JANFCV010000157.1, read on the forward strand.
TCCTAAGACCGTCCACGTCAGCGTGCCTAAACCCATCTTGGTTGGCGTACCTCAGCCTTACCCCGTGAAGGTCCCTGTCAACAAGCCTGTAGCTGTTCCAGTTGAGACTGAGATCTCTATCCCCATCGAGAAGGTTGTTCCCTACCCGGTCGTTAAGCACGTGCCTTACCCCGTTGAGAAGCACGTCCCCATCAAGGTCGAGAAGACCGTGACCGTTCATGTTCCTCAACCCTACCCCGTTAAGATCCCAGTGTACAAGACCATCCATCATCATTCCAACTCCCATCATCACTAAATAGTTAAAACCTAAGTAAGTTGAAGGCTGGTTCAATCACATATCTTTCCTTATTTCAACTTTTTTCCCGAATATTTAGGGGATGAAGAAAAGCCTTTGCTCAAATCTCATAGATATTGCATTTTAGATTCCTTACATAATGTGGTGTGTCTTGATATTTGTTGTATTGGGGCGCCTTGATTTATGTGAGGTGACTTAATTTTTAACGGGTTTTGTTAATTTCTGTAGCATGACCGCCTTATGTTGACGATTCATCGTTGCCGCTAGCTGTGTAAGTGTATGCTTGTCTTGTTTGTGTGATAGCTGTGCCTTGTAAGTTGTAAATATTATTACTGTTGTTAACTAATTTTAAGTCATTTTCAACTGTTCATGTTGTAGTTGATTTATTTATTGTACAAAATTGTTGTTTCTTGTTGATTATAAAAATGTACTGAAACTGTTTTGTATTAATTGCATCTTGAAAAACCGAATCTCACACCGAAAACGGATATGATCAAATGATCATAGTAAGACACCGAACAACTTTTCCTAAGGTTGTTATGTTAGGAATTAGGAAACATGATTTTTATAGAATTGTAGAAAAAAAAGTCCGGGCCAGGGCTAGTGTCGGTCCAGGGGAGAGGAAATGTATAATTTACCTATAAATTAAGTATTTGTTTCCAGTCCCCTTAGCATATAACCGCACGACATATTATATTTTCTCTACACCCTTATGACAAAAGTCTTCACTTGTTTTGTTAAATTCCACACGATTTGACACATCTTTGTCTTCTCACGCACGAGATAAGTCTCTCTACAGTGCGCATGCTAGCCATACATATTGGTAAATTTTGAGCACAAATTACACCTGCCATGTTTTCCTTTATGTCTGGCATATCCGTTTGTTTTAAGTGCCTATTTTATTGCAAGTTTAAAGCAATTTCCAAGAGAAATGCACCAATACTATCTTACAGCATTTTCCCTGTCACTAGAGAGTACAATAAATCCACTTTGTGTGTATACAGTCGGTAGTAAGTTACATAAAATGTACTACTGTGGAGAACATTACTTGGTAATTTATACACCGAAACTAAGCAAGGAGACTGAAAAACTACCTCCATGTAGCAATGCTTCTTCAGGCTACTGTGGTGTGGGCAATAGACATGAGCGTAGCGATAAGCGATGTAAACGTCTTATACTAGATAAGATAGAAAAATAATTTTATCATCAATATATCATAAATAGTGTGAAATGAAGTCACTTTTTGCGTTTCTCTGTCTGTGTTTCTGTCGTGGAATTCGTTAACGCCTCCTGAACCACACAACAAATTATGAAGCGGTTTCAAGAGGAAAATTAAATAATATAATGCATGCCGGGAAAATGTGAATTTACAGATGGCTCACTCTTTACTAGCGATGATTTTGACGCTTACTGACATTAACTGGAATATCGAAGGAACTAAAGGTAATTTTTTTAAATAGGCCGTGTCACTCCCGCTGCTGAGACGAATCTAACGACACCTCATATGACGCCAACCATCCGTTCGGGCTGTAGCCCGTGAAAAAGAATTTTTTTGTCCACATACATACGCTCGAAAAACATAACCTCCTTCTGAAGCAGTCGAGTAAAAAACCGCCATACCCACGACACGGAAATAATTCCGCATTTTTAGGCATGACGAAATTTTAGAGGCGTCCATATTGTGGTTCATTTACTGATATTATGTACCTAATTAATATACTTTGACATGATATAAACGGATCATGTAACTGTCTTACAGCTGTCATTAATCGTCCCACGGTATATTGACGATATCCTTTCACTATTTACTCGTCCAGTGAAAGGGCGACACAACTTTCGAATTATTTATGGACATTATCTTATCATCAAAAAGATTACCAATACCAACCACATGTCAATGAAATTGAAAGTTATTTTTGCTTTAATTAACAATTATACATACATATATCACGCCTTTATCACATGCGGGGAAGGCAGAGCGTAAACGACTGTAAAAAACGGCCATTAACACAACGTCTGACAAAAGTTTTAGAGTCATTCAGATGACAGTGATCACCATAGCACGAAATATAGAGTTAACGGAAGGTTTACTTGACCCTTTTAGGATTTTCGTGATTGTCAATTGTTACAAAGCCAGGGTTGGTGGTACAGTAAAAAAATCGATTATTGCAAAATCTGATCCAAGAAATTTGACGTTCGTGAGAAAATATGTTCGTAAATAAAATACCGCCCTTGTTAACATAGACACACCCGACACATGAGTAAAAGCGACGACTGAAGGAAATTAATTATCCCATTTGTGTTGCACCAGAAGGCACGTTACAGCAAGTCAGCGACACATTATTGTGTTTATTTCCTGACAGCCTGACACACGCTCTCATCTTGCCTTACTTGTTGAGGGTAAGGATATAAGCAAGCTATAGAGTGCGCCTAAAAAGTTAGAACTGTCGACAGTAGTCTGGGCGCCACCTCTCTGTCTGTCAGTAGCAAAACGCCAGTGACAGCACTATTGAAGCTCTTTAACTTCTCATACATTTGACGTCTGTATCTAGGGAACACATGCTTACGCTTTGACAGAATGCCGCGTGGCCTAATGCGCACTCCATAGCTTGCTTATATTATATACTCTAAGGTAAGGGTAAACAGCGCGTCAGTGGCGGCTTCATCTTGGCAAAACATTTCTGATTAACCCAATGAAGTTTGGTATAAAAAAACAAAAGCTCGGTATGAAAATTACAATCTCTCTCTTCGTGTGGGATACCAAGTCGTCCAACGACCCGATGAACCCTGGTGTCAGAGTTTTTCAACCGCCTACTGCAAGTAGCAGGCCTCTGACATGGTTGTGTAACGACCGCCATCATAGACAGCAATTGGGACCGACGGCTTAACGTGCCCATCCGAAGCTCGGAATAATCTTGCTTTCCGGACAATCATGTGGTTCAGCCTGAAATGTCCTAACCAGACTGGGGACAAATTCACAAAGTGATAAATATCAACTTTGTGAGTGACCCCACCGGAAATTGAACCCTGAACTTTCTGTGTGGCAAGCAGTCATAGTAACCACTGCGCCACATTGGCTGTCAAGATTACAATGATAATGATGTTCGAATTCACTTGGGCGAGAAACCTACTTAAGTAAGTAAAGAATACCTACTGTTTCCCAACTTTATACCTGGTTTTGGTAGAACTACAACTTGGTAAACCAACCAGTAGTTTCCTCTTATTGACATGTTTGTTTATAGTGAAGAGAAATGGTGAATTCGCAACACGTCCTATTCTGTCCTGAAATTGCTTCTGAATAAGTAATTTGGTTTGAGTAGGTACTTCAGGCCCTTTCCACGCTCTCATCCTTTTGATAGTTCATTGCCCTTATCCAGAAGAAGACAAGTGATTTGATAAAGTCAATGACCTTTATCTCAATTTTCTTGAGATCTTTGGAGTCACCTGTGGAATGTCGGTTGACTGCGGACTTTTTATTTATTTGGAAGAAATGTGACAACTTGCGCGAACATAATGATGTCATATTCATTCAACAAAAGTGACAGACAGATATAATTTTGTGAACTGTTGAACCTTTTATGTTGACAGCAAACTAAAAGATGGATAGGGGCTTATCTTATTATATCAGTCTCCACACATGATACGTAAGCGTAAGACATGACATGTGAGACTTGAGACGTGAGACATCGCAACCGTTAGATAGCATATGAAATGCATGAAACAGAAGAGACACCGTCTGCACATCGATGACGGCTGACGATAACTTAATTGTCTGACAGATGTCATCTTACATCTCGCGTCGCACGTCTCATGTGTGAATGACAATGTCATTCTCTTAGATAACGTCAAATTTTGTATGGCGGAACTATCTAAGTGAATCATCATCTTCCTGCCCTCATCCCAACTACTTATGGTCGGCGCAACACGTATTGTTTGAACACAAAATCATGTTGCAAGAGGATTTGGCTATGTTTTATGACCGGCCATATATCGTATCACCGCCACCATGCGGTTGACCATAGTCGACAGATCAAAAACTCTAGGTCGCCTTTTACGAAACACCCTGATTGAACTAGGGGTGGCAGTATTCTTAGCAGCTACCACACGGCTGACTAACTATCTCTAAGCTAATGGACATTACCTATTCTGAATACTGAAATTAATTGAAAACAGACAAAGCTTAAGCCTTCATAAAAATAATATCAATATCTCTCATAAGAAAGATGGCCGCCGTAAAGAGTTGATTTATAAAGTAGGGTAACCTTAGTAGTCGGAAAACTGTATATCCCGGAAGTAAGAAGTGAACAGATGCACGGACCGTAAAGATGTGTCCTTTTATACAGGGTGTAAAGGACATCCTATACCTAAATACTTCTTCTTTTCGAGTGGGACACTGAATCGTCCAACGAGTCGATGAACACTGGTGCCAGAGATTTTCAACCATCTCTACTACAAGTAGGAGGACTTTGACATTGTAACGGATCTGGATCGGGATAGACGGGTTGGTTCGGGATCGGGGTCGGGTTCAGGAAGGAATCAAGGGTAAGGGGGCGGGGCAAAAGGGACTATGAAAAAGAAGCTCCAAAGGCTCGAATAAAAGGGGTGTGTCCAAGGGGGCGTGGTCAATTGGCAAGTGGGCGGGGCTTACGGGCAAAGTGGGCGGGGCTTGGGGACAAGTGGGCGGGGCTTAGGGACAAATGGGCGTGGCTTGGGACAAGTGGGCGGGGCTTAGATGGGAAGTAGGCGGGGCTTGAGGGGGAGTAGGCGGGGCTAAAGGGAAAGTGGGCGGGGCTAAAGGGAAAGTGGGCGGGGCTAAAGAGGAAGGTTCGGAGAAGAAAACACCACTTTTACCTATTTTTCACTTTTCACTTCTCGCTTTCCACTTGAGATCACTTATCTGAATACTTCAGAAAACTTCCAATTTTTCGCCGAAATGCTTCGCTTATATATGATTTGCTCACGTTCCTTCTCTTTCACTCGTAGTTCTCTCTCTTTCTCACTAATGACGTATAGCACAATCTAGAAAGTTCGAGCGTTGGTGCGATTGTTCCGTTGATGATTCCCTCTCTGTTACTCTCGCGCCGTCTCTTTCCCGCGGATGACGTTTGCGCGATCTAGAATGTTCGCGCTCCGTTTCGATGTTTCGTTTACGCTCGCGACTAGTGCTGCACCGTGTTCGGTCACGGCTAGTGATGCGCCGTCCGTAACATCCTCCCCCCGGCGAGTGCTCGCAGCCTTTGATTCAACCGGTAGGACGGCGATCTTTCTAACAGGTCTGTGAAGAAATTTTCCACGGGTCTGTACTTCGACGCTTCGTATAACACCATCGGGTCCGGTGTAAGTTTGGGTCACGATACCGCGCGGCCACAAGTTCCTTGGCGAGGTTGGGTCGACGATTACAACGCAATCTCCTTCCTTGATTGCGTTGGTCGTGGTGACATCTCCGCGTGGTATTAAAGTTGGCAGGTATTCTTTTATCCAACGCTTCCAGAAAGTGTCAGCGAGCGCTTGAGTTCTTCGCCATGTTCGACGGTCTGCGAGTTTACAAGATCCAGTGACAGGTAGACCACTAGAACTGCCGATTAAGAAGTGGTTGGGGGTCAGTGCCTCAGGATCATTAGGGTCTACAGGCACATGGGTGAGAGGTCGTCCATTGATGGCATGTTCTGCTTCTAGTAGTAGTGTGTGTAGAACTTCTTCCGTAGTAACTTGTTCTTTTAGGGAAGCTTTTAGTGCGGTTTTGACTGATCGAACTAAGCGTTCCCATGCACCGCCTTGGTTAGGTGCTCCAGGAGGAATAAAATTCCATTCAATACGCTGCGTTAAGGCAAACTCTTTTAGTTCTGGTGCCCACTCGGCGAAGGCATTGCGAAGTTCCACGTCAGCTCCTCGAAAGTTAGTTCCATTATCGCTGAATATTCTTCTTGGCCAGCCGCGTCTCGCTGCCATCCGTCGGAGCGCCATTATAGCGGAATCAGAGGTCAGAGTTGGTACTACCTCCAGATGTACTGCTCGCGTGGATAGGCAAGTAAACAGGGCTCCCATCTTTTCTCTTCTTCGACCAATCTTTATCTGCATGGGCCCAAAGTAGTCAACCCCGCAATTGGTGAATGGGCGTGTATAGGGCTCCAGTCTAGCTCCAGGCAGATTTCCTGTAGATGGGATAATTGGGTTTGTTTTACGCACTCGGCAAAGTTGGCAGCGAAGTGCTATCGTTCGTACAGTGGGTCGTAGGTTCTGGATCCAATATCGTTGTCGTAGATCATTGACAACGCGTTCGTTGTTCGCGTGGCCAGCCCTCTTGTGTTCATGTTGTACCAAAAGACGTGTATACGGGTGGCGGCCATCCAGCAGAATCGGACGTTTCACATGATCTGAGACTTCAGCGGCGTCAATGCGTCCTCGAGCTCGCATCAGCCCATTTTCGTCCAACTTTGGATCAAGCTTAAAGAGCCGGCTTCCTCGAGTGATGTTCTTTCCGGCTTTTAGGGCATCTACTTCTTCTGGATAGCTTTCTTCTTGTGCTCGTTTCAACCACAAGTGTTCTGCTGCGTCAATATGTCGTAGTTCTAGCTCAGTTGCTCGTTTTCGACACAGATCTATAAAGCACAGTACCCTGGCTGTAGTTCTGATTAGTCTCTCGTGGGAAGAGAACCTTTCGATATCTGGTAGGCTCCATTCTCGGACTGATGTATGTGTGACCACTTCGTGTAATGATGGCTCTTCGGGTTCTTCTAAAGTGGGCCAGGTCTCTTCAGGTTCTTTTAGGAAGCTAGGACCCTGGAACCACCGGTCCGTAACTAGCACGGGTTCGTAGTTGGCTCTGGTGGCGTCGTCTGCCACGTTCATTTCTGTGGGTAGCCATCTCCATTGGGTTGCGTCACTGAGTTCGCTGATTTCGCCCAAACGATGAGCAACGTAGGCTGTGTATCGTTTCCGGTCATTCTGTATCCAATGTAGCACTGTTCTTGAGTCCGTCCAAAGTATGGTTCTGACGGGTTGCAGTCGGTGCTCGGTGACTATGGTTCTGGCCAGGCGTGTTCCGATCAATGCAGCTTGGAGTTCCAGTCGGAGAATAGTCTGGGTCTTTAAAGGGGCTACTTTAGCTTTAGCTGCTATAAGTGTAACTGCCACGCTTCCGTCTGGTTTTCTTGTCCTCCAGTAAGCGGTAGTGGCGTATGCTTGTTCACTGGCGTCACAGAAGATATGAAGCTCACTGGTTTCACTGCAATAATCGTACTGTCGGTTCAGGCGCAGATCAGCTACGCTTCTTATGTTCTGTAACCATCTTTGGAAGTTTTCTGCTGCTTCGGTAGGAATGGGTTCATCCCAACCAAGCTTGTGCCGCCATAGTTCTTGTAGAAGTATTTTTGCTGTGATTGTGTACTTGCTTATTAGTCCCAGTGGATCTAAAACAGACATGACAGCACTCAGAGCTTCACGCTTAGTCGGTGCTCGTGATAGTTCTCTGACAGCAACTGGCACTCGGTTTAAAGCAGTGTTGAAGCTAAGTTGGTCTTCTTTTGCCATCCACATGAGGCCAAGGGTTCGACTGTCAGTTGGTGTAGGTCCCAGATGTGTATCTTGTGTAGCACGATCTTTTGGTGGAAAGGCTTCTAACACTTGAGGGTCGTTTGAGTTCCAGCCGCGGATCCGGAATCCAGCTTTCGAGTGTACCAGGGCTACTTCACGTGCGATCTTGATGCCATTTTGGGAAGTGGCTAAACTGTCTACGTAGTCATCCATGTAATGACTGTTTTTTATCGCATGCGCTGCTTCTGGGTATGTGGCGGCATGGTCATCAGCGTTCTTGTTCCTGACACTGTGTGCTAGGAATGGTGAGCTCTTTGCGCCAAAGAACATCGAGGTCAGCTTGTAGGTTCGTGGTGGATTAATTCGGTCTTTTCCTCTCCAAAGAAATAGCTGTGCAGGTTGATCTTCAGGTCTGATCTTAACACGAAGAAACATCTCTTCAATGTCGGCAGTAACGGCTACTGGACGTTCGCGGAAACGGAATAGTATGCCCATCAGTGACTGGAGTAAGTCGGGTCCTTCCAGCAAGTGATCGTTTAGGCTTGATCCATTGCATATTGCAGCTGCATCAAAGACCAGACGTGGCGGCTTGTTCGGTTTGTTTGGGTTTCGTACTGCGAAGTGTGGTAAGTACCAGCATTTGGGGCTCTCATGTTCGTTGCCGGAACATTCTTCGGCGTATCCTTTGTCGATTAGGTTCTGGATCTGTTTTGCATATTCTTCATACAGAACAGGGTCGGCATCAAGCTTTCGTTCAATGCTTCGTAGCCGGCTTAGCGCAGCTTGGTAGTTCGGAGGTAGCTTCGGGTTGTCGATCTTCCATGGTAATCCAACTTCGAAGCGACCATTCGTTCTTCTTGCCGTACGGTTGAATATCTCGACGGCGCGATCCTCTTCAGGGTTCGTGCGAGGTTCGTTTTTTATCCCTAATGAATCAAGGGCGAAGTGATCTAGTACTGCCTTCTCTAGTGTGACGAGTTCAGGGGCCACGCTGATGTGCAGGACTTGTTCTTCATCAGCTTTGGGGATTGGGTTCTGGGATCCTCCGTGCAACACCCATCCTAGGGTGGTGCGTGAAGCCGCTGGTTCTTCTGGGCGTCCCTCTAGTAGCTCACGAGTGACAATCAGGTGCCAATGGTCAGCGCCGATTAGGATTCGAGGTCGTGCCGTCTCGTAGCATAGTTCGCTTGGGTTTAGTTTTGCCAAATGTTTGTATTTCTTCAGTTCAAAAGGTTCGACGCTTTGTCCACGGATGGTCAGGTGCCGCATCGTTCTAGCATTAATCTCGTGTGTCTGGTTTGATCCTCGTGCGCGGATTTTTAGGTGTACACGTTTGATTGTTGGTTCAACCTGGGTTGAGGACACAGCGTGTATATGTAGGGGTTGTGTTCGGCCCTTTGCGTTCACTCGACGTGCTAGTTCCTCGTCGATTATTGTCGTAGTAGACCCTTCGTCAAGCAGGGCAAAGGTGTCTTCGGTTTTTCCATCTGGTCCCTCAATTGTAACTGGACAGATCTTCAGCAGGATCTTTCTTTTGTTCGTGGTGTCGAAGATGGACGTCGAAGCAAATGGGCGTGGCTTGGGACAAGTGGGCGGGGCTTAGATGGGAAGTAGGCGGGGCTTGAGGGGGAGTAGGCGGGGCTAAAGGGAAAGTGGGCGGGGCTAAAGGGAAAGTGGGCGGGGCTAAAGAGGAAGGTTCGGAGAAGAAAACACCACTTTTACCTATTTTTCACTTTTCACTTCTCGCTTTCCACTTGAGATCACTTATCTGAATACTTCAGAAAACTTCAAATTTTTCGCCGAAATGCTTCGCTTATATATGATTTGCTCACGTTCCTTCTCTTTCACTCGTAGTTCTCTCTCTTTCTCACTAATGACGTATAGCACAATCTAGAAAGTTCGAGCGTTGGTGCGATTGTTCCGTTGATGATTCCCTCTCTGTTACTCTCGCGCCGTCTCTTTCCCGCGGATGACGTTTGCGCGATCTAGAATGTTCGCGCTCCGTTTCGATGTTTCGTTTACGCTCGCGACTAGTGCTGCACCGTGTTCGGTCACGGCTAGTGATGCGCCGTCCGTAACAGACATGGTTGTGTTACGACCACCGTCTGATTAATTCATAGACAGCAACCGGAACTGACTTGAACGTTATGCTCTCCAAAGCACGGAACCATCTTCATTTTCAGACACTCAGGTGGTTCAGCGCGCAATGTCCTTACCAGACTGGGAACAAACTCACAAAGTGATAAATTAACTTTATGCGTGACCCATTGAGAATCGAACCCGGAACCTTCTGCGTCGCAGTAAGTCGCACTGCCATTACGACACATGTGCTGTCAAATAAGCTCTCAGTACTGATGATAGGCAGACCGTGAAACTGTACAGCTATCCCCATGGAAATCACGTAAGGAAAAGAAGCCTTATCTATAATAAAACTTGATACAAAAAACCACGCTAGACACGCGTTCAACGCTGGTCTTTGTGGTAAGATCCGTAAAAACTCAACCTCCAATACAAAATGATGTTCAGCTGACTATCTTTACTCTGGGAAGTGTATTTTCTTAAATTTCTTCAACTCATGGGAAGTTGCCGTGTGATGCCGGCTAAGAATGGTATCACTTCATATCTTTCCCTTGGGTGTCGTAAGAAGCGACTAAGGGATTTGGGCGTTGATGTGTATTGCAATTTTAGGCGACAGGCTGAAAACCTGTCACATGGTGATATCCAGTCTTCGAAATTACTTTGTCGGACTAGGTGTAAATGGCCGTTTTCTACAGCCGTTTACGCTCTGCCTACCCCGCAAGGGATTTATGCGGGGTATTATGTGTGTTTGTGCCTATGGAAAGTCCAGTTTGATGGGCTCAATGTACCCTATCTGTATTCAGGGCTGTCCCTTACACCCTGTATACACGTGGTGTATTTGAGCATAAAGGCGAGAGTACAAAACGTACCTACGTATACGTATTTGATGCTATATTCAGATATAAAGCCTTTTCATTGTGCAACTTGGTCTAACTGCGATCTACGAAGCTTTTAGACAGACTTTAGTATTTAGATATACCATTTCCGCAACCGTAAGCTCCTAGACATCCTTAGTCCTTGGTAATACCTAAGTAATACAATGGTTTACCGTATGGTGCCGGCTTAGAATAGCATCACCCCATATCGCTCTATTCTTAAGGGTGTCGTAAGAGGCGACTAAGGGATGTGTATTGCAATTTTAGGCGACAGGCTGATAATCTGTCGTTATGGTAACACACAGTCTCTGAACGACTCTCAATCTTTTGTCAGATGTGGCGTAAGTCGTTTTTTTACAACCGTTTACGCTCTGCCTATCCCGCAAGGGATATAGGCGTGATACATGTATATAATACAATTACTTTTTTACCTATTATATCACATTATGGCATATACAGTATATCTATTTGCTTATCTAAATTACTTTTCTGTTAAGAATAACTCTAGATTTTTGCATAGTTAGAATTAGCACGTGGGTATTTCTTCAACACCAGAGAAATCACTGTCTTGGCCCAAAATTTGCACATCTTGCTATTATAGAGGAACAGTATTTTTTATATGGTTAGTACGGCTATAACTGCGATTGGAGAAGCAATAAAAAATTATAGGGATATTACGCTTTTTTTATAAAAAATATATATGCCCACCAAATTGACGCTCTCTGGCGTGTCCGAAAGCTGACTTGCTACATTCATGGGTTTATATTTCGATAACTATTTATGATACGAATTTGTGACCATGTTCACAGACCTTTTATATGTTCTAGTTTAACTACAATTAATATTGAACCATACTTATAACAGTTTAGCGAGATACAGAATAAAATGTCTCTGTCCGCGTAAAATCCTGGGATTCTCTGGCGCGTAAAAAAACATCGCACACATCACCAGTCTTTGTAGGTACGCTGTCGGCATCCCGGCCGCTCAAAAGAGTCAGTAACGCCGCAGCAGCGGAGGTGTGTGCACTCGTGACTCGATGTTACATTTTGTTTCATCGAGGTAATCAAGTGTTATTCTGGCTTTGGTACACCTATACATTTGATTTCTCTGGTAAAGTTAATAATTAATTGATCGGTCATAATGTTGTGATTTTGTTAAAGAAACGTAGCTTTTTGGGTGGTGAGCTGGTTGTGTAATAACGATTATATTCGCTTTTACGGTTTAAGGGTTATTCTAAATAATCACTACTTTTTGCTTTCTCTGGCATTGATTTCTCTGGCGAAAATGCCAGAGAAGTCAAAAAATTTGCCCGATAAATCAATCAGGTCTGTGACGAGCCTGCGAGCAGACAACAGCCACGCTATCCTGCCCAGTGGCTAGGTCAATTCAATTCAATTTATTCAACAAAATTACCACATGTGGTGTAGTTGTACAATTGTGATCTGTGTCGAGCCTGCGAGCATACAACAGCCACGCTAGCCTGCCCCGTGGCTAGGTCTGTGGCCGCTTCTGCTCACAGCGCTGCGAGCAGACAACAACCACGCTAGCCTGCTAGGTTGCTAGATCTGTGGCTCTTCTACACGCAGCGCTGCGAGCAGACAGCAGCCACGCTAGCCTGCACGGTGGCTAGGTCTGTTGCCGCTTCTGCTCACAGCGCTGCAAGCAGATAACAGCCACGCTGCTCTGCTCGGTGGCTAGGTCTGTTGCCGCTTCTGCTCACAGCGCTGCGAGCAGACAATAGCCAGGCTAGCCTGCTATGTGGCTAGGTCTGTAGCCGCTTCTAATCGCAGCGCTGCAAGCAGACAACAGCCACGCGAGCCTGCCCGGTGGCTAGGTCTGTGGTGAGCCTGCGAGCAGAAAACAGCTACGCTAGCTTGCCCGGTGGCTAGGTCTGTGGCCGCTTTTGATCGCAGCGCTGCGAGCAGATAACAGCCACGCTAGACTGCTAGGTTGCTAGATCTGTGGCCTCTTCTACACGCAGCGCTGCGAGCAGACAACAGCCACGCTAGCCTGCCTGGGGGCTAAGTCTTTGGCGAGCCTGCGAGCAGACAACAGCCATGCTACCTTGCTCGGTGGCTAGGTCTGTGGCCGCTTCTGCTCACAGCACTGCTAGAAGACAACAGCAACGCTAGCCTGCCCGGTGGCTAGGTCTATGGCGAGCCTGCAAACAGACAACAGCCACGCTAGCTTGCCCGTTGTCTAAGTCTGTGGCCGCTTCTGCTCATAGCGTTGCGAGCAGACAACAGCCACGCTATCCTGCCCAGTGGCTAGGTCTTAGTCAAGCCTACGAGCAGACAACAGCCATGCTAGCTGCCCGGTGGCTAGCTCTCTGGCCACTTTTGCTCACAGCGCTGCGAGCAGACAACAGCCACGCTAGCCTGCTAGGTAGCTAGGTCTGTGGCCCCTTCTACTCGCAGCGCTGCGAGCAGACAACAGCCACGCTAGCCTGCTCTGTGGCTAGGTCTATTGCCGCTTCTGCTCACATTGCTGCGAGCAGATAACAGCCACGCTAGCCTGCTAGGTGGCTAGGTCTGTGGCCCGCTTCTATTTGCAGCACTGCGAGCAGACAACAGCCACGCTAGGCTGCCCGGTGGCTAGGTCTGTTGCCGCTTCTGCTCACAGCGCTGCGAGCAGACAACATCTACCCTAGCCTGCCCGGTGGCTGGGTCTGTGGCCGCTTCTGCTCACAGCACTGCGAGCAGACAACAGCCACGCTAGCCTGCTAGGTGGCTAGGTCTGTAGCCGCTTCTACTCGCAGCGCTTCAAGCAGGCAACAGCCACGCTAGCCTGCCCAGTGGCTAGGTCTGTGGCGAGCCTGCGAGCAGACAACAGCCACGCTAGCCTGCCCGGTGGCTAGGTCTGTGGCAAGCCTGCGAGCAGACAACAGCCACGATAAATAATAACTGACATTAGTAAATGATACAAATAACGAAATTAAAGTTACGAGTTTGATTTCTCTGTCCTATTTGATTGATTTCTCTGGCGAGATTTTTTTAAACTTGTTTTTCTCTGGAACTATAAGTGAGAGACGAGGGCCAAAGGTATAATTTTTTATCTTTTGAGATATGTTTTCAATATCCATTGGTATTATTTCAATTAACTCAAAATTCAAATTCGCCAGAGAAATCACGTGAATTTGCATGGTCCGGAGAAATACTCACGTACCTATTTGTCAATCAGGGATCTGTACTGTTTTTTATATAGTTATTAAGAATATCTCATACACCGTGTTTTGGTGGAAATGCATTAAACTGAATAAGTTGTTTAGGGCATCGTAATGAAATATTTTCATTATGGGACTAATGCTGAATAATGAGGAAAAGAATTTCCTCCATCTATACAAAATTTACGACCAACTAACTGACTGTCTATGGGAGCTCGAAATTATTTTCACGTTTTTCAGCATTATTCCCATAGTGAAAATTGTTTAGTGAAATTGTGCCCTATTGGGTTTTCGAATACCCGACCAATTTAGATACCCGGGTATCGGGTATGACTTTTTCAAATACCCGGGTATACCCGGGTACCCGGGTATTACTTTTTAAAGTAAAGATGGATAGGTAATTGAACAAAAAGTATCTAAAAGTTACCTCTATTTAAAACGGAAACCATTTAGATAAAAGATAGTACAAGTACCTAACATTCTGGTTCAAGAATGGGAATAATTTATTAATTTTAGACAAACAAAATAGGTACATTAAAAATATAATTCAGTGTGACTTTTCACTATTTTCAATTTCATTCGCTTCTAACAGTTTTCACGTGGGACTCGATGGTAAAAAGTACCTACCTACATTTTGATTCAGGATAAATAGCCTTCTAGTAAGAATTCTTACTAACCTAACACGTAGTTTTGAAGAAAATTTCTTACAAACCTGCATAAATGCCTATGTAAAATAATACAAATATTTTAGTTGATAAAACTATTAGGCAAGTTTAGGTAGCTATACAAGACCGCAAAAGCTTACAGATGTATAAAATTAACTTGATAAAACAAATAATATTCTTTAAAATATAGCAATATCTTTTAATCTTTTCTCTCTTTTGTTTCTATTAAATTAGACTATCTATCCCTTTTTCTCGGGTACCCGGGTATGTCCGTTGTTTGTACCCGGGTACCAAAAGTCTGAAATACCCGGGTATACCCGGACCCGGGTACCCGGGTAGAAAACCCTATGCCCTATACAACGTGCCCTGGACAATTCGCTACTTGACTGACAGGTCAAATGAGCTACTTTTTAAGACGAGAGAAAACGATTTTTTTGTATAAAATTAAATAATAGAACTATGACGTCATAATTCAATATTTTGGATGGAGTCAAAACATTAGCTTTTATATAATTATGGTGTTTATAAATTCTAACTTTTAATATTTTTGCAAACGATTAATGAAGTATGTAATATTTTTGGACTATTGTTTTAAGCATATAACTTTTATATTTTATTTACGACCCTGTCAAGTAGCGAATTTAATGCTTTCCCTAAGGTTGATTTGCAATTACGTAATTTATCGGCTCAATCACTGCACAGAAACTTTCCTAAATGAATCCTAAAAGTTTTGCTAATCTATCTTTTCCATTAACTTTGTTCGCATAGGACTGATGGATAGTATGCATCTCGTATTTATTCCCAAAGGAACCAAACTGAGTAAATCTGCTTTTTGCAACTATCATAATATTGTTATCTTAACTATTGGTAATCAGGGATTTATGCCAAACAGGTACATATTATTATGAGAAGTAGCCATACCGGAGCCCAGGTCCCTTTAGATAATCGGGTACTACATAATATGGAAAAATTATAATTTTTGCTTTATAATTTTTTCCGTCAATACATTGTGGGAGGCACATTTTTTTTTCTCATATTTCGACGTGTGTTCCTTGGGAACGTTGAACGTTGTTAAGTTTCTATTGTTTACTTTATATGCAAATACCATTGATCTAAAAAAGCTTTGAAAAGCTGCATAAATACATTTCGTAGGCTTTATGTTAAAGGATAAAAAATTCAAAGTTATTTACGTAGTAAATATCTACATCGATATTTTTGGTAAATAATCCTTTGTCTAGTCTGTACATTTTCTCCTTAATTTGTGTATTCATAATTAAAATATCTTTCTGAAACTCCTTTGATCATCTATCCAGTGAAATAAGTCTGCTTGTGACAGGACAATGTGAAATACAATATCTTGCAAGAGTTTGTGTAAGTATATTCACGTGAAATGATGCTGGTTATAACTAATTAAATTACCTGTCTAATACTGAAATAACATAGCCTAAACTTTGATGTAGTAAAAGCCTACCTATATTTTCTTTTCCTTTTTTTTCCGTCGATTCCTCATGACTGAGGGTCGTGACCACCGTAAGTCGCACTGTTCTGAAGGGCTCTCCATGTTAGCCGATCTTCTGCTAAATGTATAGACCCTTGGAGATTAAGGCGAGTAACTGCTACTATAGCGTCGGTCCAGCGAGATGGTATTCTACCTCTGCTCCTCCTCCCTTCCACGTGGCCAACGAGTATCAACTTCTCTAAGCTGTCAGGTTCTCGCCGGGCCAGGTGTCCAAAAAAGCCGAGAGTTCTTCTCAGGCAGATGGTAGATAGGCGAGTTGTTATATTAAGCTCTTCCAAAATAGACACGTTGGTGCGATGCGCAGTCCAGGGAATGCCCAACACCTTACGCCAACACCACATTTCGAACGCGTCTATTTTTTCCTTCATGCGAGCTTTCCAGGTCCAGGTTTCAGACGCGTACAGGAAGATGGAGAAGACTAGAGTTCGCAGAAGACGTACTTTCGTGCTGCGTTTGATGTTACGATTCCTCCAAATCTTCTCCAGGCGCTTAACAGCTGATTTGGCCATCTGAGCTCGTCGCACGACCTCCTTCACATAGTCCCCACTGTTACAGATGAGTGACCCCAGGTACACAAACTCCTGTACCGTGTCTAGGTCACGGGATCAAGTCAAGGGATCTGGGCGTTTTTCCTGCGTGATCAACAAACATAAGCTTGGTCTTGCTACGATTGATGAGGAGTCCGTACTCCACACTAATGGTAGGCTTAAAAACCAAGCGACAGCGACAACGACGCGCGTCGTTGTCGCTGTCGCTTGGTTCAAATGGGTTTGTATGTGCAATAAAGAATTATATTATTATTAATATGGGTTTGTATGGGGAACCAGAAAGACCGAGCGTCGGCGTCGTTGCGGCGCGCCACGACGCCGTCACGTTGACAGCGCGCTAAGAAGCTTAGAGTTTGTATGGGATGCGGTCGGGTTTTTCTACAAGACCGCAGCGACAACGACGCCGTCAAAATTTGACGGCGTCGTTGACGCGCGTCGTTGTCGCGACGCTTGGAAAATAAGGGTACCATAACGCTCTCAATTCTGTGCAGCAGTTCGGCTAGTTCAGTCTCGTTTGTGCCAATTATGGTGGTGTCATCAGCAAAACGAAGGTTGTTTATTAGGTGACCGCCTATTCGAACGTCTCCCTCCCAATCCTCCAGCACGCGACGCATGATGTGTTCCCCTACAAGATTAAATAATTCCTTGCCTTAGCCTCGTTCTAATCGGAAGGGTTGCGATTTGGCATCTTCCAACCTGACTTTAGACCTGCCGTCTAAGTAAAGGTTCTGCACTAGAAATACCAGGTGTTGAGGTAGACCCATTTCTAACATTACCTCAAACATTTTCGGCCAACTGATGCAGTCGAAAGCCTTTGCGTAATCGATGAAGCAGAGCGCCATGGGTTCGTTAAATTCTCTGCTCTTTTCTATGAGTTGCCTTATGTTTTCTAATACACAATCTAGACAATTTTAAAAATGTCTGTAAAGCAGTCAGTTTTGGCTTTTACCTCATTTGCTCATATTTTTCATTTTCGCGCAGTAAAAACATGAAGCAGTTATGCGAAATTATCACACAATAGAAATAAAAGTGAAAACATTAAAAAGACAAAGACGGTTCCGGCTCTCTTCATTTTTCTCGTTCCAGGCAATTTTTTTCTTGTTTTTTTGGAGAATTTTTCTTCTTCCTTGTCTACAAATTATGCTGTAACTGCGAGGAAACTGTGACAATTAATTTCTGAGCGTTTTCCTTAAGGAATGAGTTATTTTTATAGCACACCTAAGTTTTTCCTTTCTTTTCAGAACTATTACTGAATACAACTTTTCCAGGTAAGTAACAGGTAATTTATTAGTAAAAAGTTTTTAATAGCGTTCAGTAAGTATAGGGAAAATAAAGCATTTGCTCTCAAGAGTAACAATAGGGATGAAACCACTATCCCTGGTTTACCTAACCAATGTCTGAGCTTTTGTTATAGGTACAGGCGTTTTTTTTTTTCTTTGATCATAATGAATCTAGAGCGACAATTCTACTAGTGTCAGATGTGCAAAATACATACACGGATTTTTTCCGATTTCAAACGTTTGTGATGTCAGTTTCATTTTTCTCCATAGCATAGCTACCTACTTACATTAGACAGTGACATCACGTCACGGATATCTTTTTAAGCTTTCTAAATGATATCAAATGAACATTATTAGATAATTAAAAGCTACCGTGGCCGTCTATTTATAATTACTGGTAGCCACTGGAAGCGGCAATCTCAGAATTCATCACAGCAAATTACGTACTCGACGCCCCGGGGCAATAATTATACCGAGACCGCAGGATTGCATTGCCGACCGTGCTGATGTTGTTACTTATTTAGATGACCTTTTGACCTTTGGGGATGATTTTCAAAGGTCATTTCATGGTATCAAACATTGTTTTTAAATGCAAACCGCAGAATTGCATTGCCAACCGTACTGGTGTTGTTATTTATTTATTATGTATGACCTTTTGAGCTTTGGGGATGATTTTCAAATGCCATGTCATGGTGTAAACAAGCTCAGGAAATTTTAGGCACTTTGGACTTTGGACCGTTCTCATGCCGCCCGCACAAGTCATACATTAACATTACTGATAGTTCAAGAATCTAACTAGACTCAGCTTGATTGTACCAAAACCCTTGCCCTTTAATCACAGCCTAAATACACCAAAAAAAACTGAACTTTGACATTAATATAATTTCGACAAATCACCAAAAAGGACAACCGGGAGTATCGCCATTAGTTCCCCAGCTGTTCGGTTTTATGAGTGGATGACAAAGTCCACAAGAGCTCTTAGTTTTTCGCTGTATCTCTAACACCCTGTTGCTAAAAGACATTTTTTGTATCTTTTACGAGACGCGCCGACTGCATATTTAATGGCGACAGACACTCGTGAAGCTAAATGGCGCCAAAATAAAATCCCCGTGAGAGCTTCCTCGTGTCAAAACAAAGGAAATTAATATTTCATAGCGTTGTCTCTGTGATTGCATAATTGAGGAAAATTATAATAGATATTTTTATACTCTACTTAAGAAAAACATGTGCCCTATTTGATTGAACGACGTGCTACGACTCTACAGGTGAAATTCAATGATAGCACAATATAGGGAAATGGCGCGCGGGGCGCTTTTACAGATGGCTCACTCAATACAAGCGACATACAATCAGGATCATTATGACGTTCATGTATCAGATTGTGCTGTTTTGATATTTTTGACAGTAACAACCCTGGCTATGTAACAAGTGAAAATTACGATCAGTTAACTGACTTAGTATGGCAGGTTGAAATTTTTTCTTGTTTTTAGCAATGGTCCCATACTGAAAATTGT
Source organism: Phthorimaea operculella (assembly GCA_024500475.1). Taxonomy (NCBI): domain Eukaryota; kingdom Metazoa; phylum Arthropoda; class Insecta; order Lepidoptera; family Gelechiidae; genus Phthorimaea; species Phthorimaea operculella. The sequence goes on from JANFCV010000157.1 coordinate 849,298, forward strand.
TCAGTACGATGCCCTAAACAACATGTCCAAATTGTCCAATTTAATGCATTTCCCTCAGAACACAATGTACCTATAGGTATTTTCTTTTCCTGCTAAACTTACTTAGAAATTAATTTTTAGTAGGTACTTAGGTACTTAAGAAAGGGTCGTGAATTTTTTATAGCACCCGAAAAAATCTTAGGAAGTTTTAAGGCAACGTTAAATTCTTGACATATTCTCTTTTCATTTTCAGGTTTGTTCATACAGAGGGAGTGTGATCGAATGATTTTCAATAGTTTGCAAAAAACCTCTTTAAAATGCAACGTTTTGATCTTTGAAACCATCAAGTGACTTTGTATTATTTTGTACGTGCATACACTACACTGCAGAGATTTTATAGCAAAATATTTATTCAACAAGGTTTAATTTGCCATCCCTAGTCCACTCAGGGTGTTTCGTATAAGATGACGTAGAGTTTTTGACATCGGCTGAATATCTGTCGACTATGCTCAACAGCATGGTGTATCAACAGTGATAGGTACCACCTAAAGTAACATTACCAAAAAGGGTTGAAGTTAGGCATCCGGCTGGTCATAAAGCATTGCTAAATCCTTGTGCTACATGATTCTAACAAAACATGTTAATTTGGGATAACTTGCAGATGACAACGATTCAACAAGGTTTTAATGTGTATTTTTAGTTGTGTTTATTTAAGATTTTAATTAGCCCAACTTTTCGGAAACTTCCCAGTGTCCGTGGTCAACGAACTTATGAAAAAGGTGTTTTACGCCATTATTTGGAATTTAAAATAAAATTATTATTGTTCTACTTCTCTTTGTATACTGGTGTGATACCCCATCCAATGATTCGGTTGAAATTCGGATGTTTTTGGTGCCTACTTGGTGCCTTGCCTACTTGGTCTGTACAAAACTTTTCGTCGGTGTTATGAAAAAACGCTCACGCGAGTTTTTTTTACGAGCGTAAATGACAGGGAACCAAAATGATTAAGTTGTAATCTTGAACGTAAAAGATTGTGCTGTGTAGTATCAATATTATACATAAGAACTTTACTTTAATAGTAAACTGAAATATATCTCATAGGTATACTATAACAAGTTAATCTCATAATGAAAGTAATGAAATAAAAGCAGCAACCCTAGGGCGTAGGTATTAATGATCAGAAAAGGGGGCGAGCTATCCTGCTGTAAATTCTTTATTTGTGTCTCGGGAAATATATTGAATTTCCTATCATTCCTAACAACAGAGTCTTGTGTAGGTATTGTGTGGGTATTACACAAAGACCAAGTCTGCTCGTATCTTATGTGAACGACAGATCTACATCTTGGTACCTAACTACCTATCTACGTATCTACCTACGTGATGTGACAAATTTGAATAACGCATTGAATAGTGTTGTAGTCACGGTAAAATAATTTATCGATAAAAAGCTGAATGGCACACTATTCAATCTGCCCGTATTTCATTCCAAAATAATTTTATACGTGTAATTGACTTTGACATCAAAGGCAAGAAAAACAGTAGGTATGCTTAGTCTTAAATTATGCTTCTAGAATAATTTTAATATAATGTCTATAAAACAAAACCCCTGTAGCATGAACTAGGCCATACCTGCAGAAATTAATTAGAATAAAAAATAGACATTTGAGTCATAGACGTTGTATCACGAAGCTGTGTTACCTAAAGTTACATAAAGTACTAACATTTCGTAGAGTAAGTGAAAGGATTTTCATAACAATAAAAAATTGAATGAATAGAATTGCATCTTGCAGTTAAAAATAAGTAAAAATAAATGTTATCTTATTAAAAGCTCTTTGTTATTGGTGGAACCAAATTTTAAACGTTATTTACCTACTAGAAGTTCTTGCTTAACACAGAATAATAGAGTAGGTCGTTATTATTTTTCATTGTTGAGTTTGTTGTGGTGTGTATTTTGCATTTAATTTTGTTGCAATAATTAAGTACTTGTATGTTTTGATGATGTGGCGTCTTATACCAAATTGCACTATTACATTTTTATTGCTATGAAACGAGTTAGTATTGTCAGTAACGTGCCTTGAGAATATAAGACTGGTATTCCCACAACTAAAACAGATTAATCCCCAAAATGGGCAACTTGAGTTGAAGTGCTATTGTTTTATCGATAATTTTTGGAACATATTTTTACATCTCTCAGATCTCTGGCACCATCTGCGTAGACGGCCATATCTCACACCTCTTTCCCCTATGGTGTACATCGTCTGTTTTTTATGGGCAGGCAGTTTAAATGGAGGCCAAATGTTTTAAACTCATTCAGAAGACCATGTTTGACTATAGGGACAGGTTTTCAGCCTGTCGCCTAAAATTACAATTCAAATAAACTCTCAAAAATTCCGTGTGGTGTTGGCTTAGAATAACATCACCCCATATATTCCCTGTGGAATTTCACCTTTTAAAATCAACTAAGGATTTTATTGTTTATCGATATTCTAAGAATGTGTTTCTTCACATCCCTCAGATCTCTGGCACCATCTGCGTAGACGGTCATATCTCACACCTCCTTCCCCTATGGTGTACATCGTCTGTTTTTTATGGGCAGTTTAAATGGAGGCCAAATGTTTTAGAGTCATTCAGAAAACCATGTTCGACCATAGTTACAGGTTGTCAGCCTGTCGCCTGAAATTACAATTCACATCAACTCTCAAAAATGCCGTGTGGTGCCGGCTTAGAGTAGTGAAGACCATGTTTGACCATAGTGACAGGTTGTCTGCCTGTCGCCTAAAATTGCAATTTACATAAAATCTCAAAAATTTCGTGTTGTGTCGGCTAAGGATAGCATCACCCCATAGTTTTTCTATGGAATTTCACCTTTATAAATCAACTAGAGATTCTGTTGTTTATCGATATTCTAAGATTTTCTTCACATCCCTCAGATCTCTGGCACCATCTGCGCAGACGGCCATATCTCACACCTCCTCCCCCTATGGTGTGTACATCGTCTGTTTTTTATGGGCAGTTTAAATGGAGGCCACATGTTTTAGAGTCATTCAGAAGACCATTTTTGACTATAGTGAGAGGTTGTCAGCTTGTCGCCTAAAATTGCAATTTACATCAACTCTCGAAAATGCCGTTTGGTGCTGGCTGAGAATAGCATCACCCCATAGTTTTTCTGTGGAATTTCACCTTTAAAAATGAACTAGAGATTCCATTCTTTATCGATATTCTAAGAATGTCTTTCTTCCTATCCCTCAGATCTCTGGCACCATCTGCGCAGACGGCCATATCTCACACCTCCTTCCCCTATGGTGTGCATCGTCTGTTTTTTATGGGCAGTTTAAATGGAGGCCACATGCCATCAATATGGGAGTGGCAGATATATGCGATTCCTTATGGTATTCTCGTTATAATATTGGCAGGGTCATGCGTGTTTACTGGGTACGGAAATCTGACATGTAAGTTTATGTCGGAGATAAAAACATGGGTAAAAAATTTGGATACCATAGTTGTATGTTATGTTCTTCTTCCCATTTTTTTTATAACACCCCGTACAACCAAACCGTACGTCCATCGGAGGCCAAAGAATGTAGAAACACTTTGAAGTTTGTTGGATACTTCCAACACAATATAACCTTTTAGGTTTAGATCCTTCTTAGTTTCTAAGTTTTGTCTATACTTGGCGTGTGGCCATATTGCTCTTGAATTCTGTATTGAGCTAGGACGTGTTACATAGCAGAAATATATCAGTTTTATCCTCATAAATAGTTCCAGTTTCATTTACGTAGCTAGGCAAGAACCAGCCCCACAATACAATTAATATTAACTGCAGAGCATCGAAGCTATCTACAGTTTGGTCCGTTACGAGCAACAGGCAAAAGTTGCTTAGCTACACGTCTTCATGTGCTACAAGAATTACAACGAGGCCCCAGGTTTTTATGCTATAATAGACCTGCAACGACTGTAAGTCAGCTGATATTTTTTACTGTAACGAGTAACATGTCTCAAGAGTGATCTTCGTCTTCATACCTACTGCGATACAACGGCGATCGACGCAACAAATTTTTCGCTAATTTTCTCGAAAAATTCGTCTTTCCTCTGTGTGGGTGGAGCGCTTCGTGGGATCGACTCAGAATTATTAATCAGCGAGCGGCGGCGCAATCAATTTTTCGCTACATACTTACGAAGAATTCGTCGCATTCACAAAAGGTTTTCATCAGCCTATTTTAGACATTTTCGTCTCTTCTGCCATCTTGTTTCGCTTCAAATTTCCCGGGACGAGCAAGTAGAGTGAGACGCAAGATTTTTGTCTCTTTCGCACAAGCACATTATGAATGGGCTACTACTATGACGGGCAATCACTTTTTTGGACGAGTCCATTTGGACCAATCACCAGTCACGACGTAGGCGGCTGTCATTACGTCACCAAGAGAGGTTCTACGCAATTGGCCGACAGGTCACGTGTGCTTCTAGAGGACGAATCGGCAGCAAGACGTCAGCGCAAGTGACGTGAAGCAGCGTTCCGAGTGGTCGAAACCGACGCGCATGCTTAGCGTAATGTCATTGTAGTAGAATTTGTATTTTGTAATTCCATTTTAGTGTGTTTTTGATAAATATTTACAAAAGATTTTTATAATTTAGGTACATTTAGTCCTAAGTAAAGATAGGCGCGTTATTAGGGCGATATTTTATAATGGCCGAGGACGAAGCCGCCGCTAAGGCGCGGCAGGCTAGGCTTCAAGAGCTCCGTGCCTCTAGAAAATACATAAAATGTTCGATAACGAGGCTCAACACTTTCGCCGAGAATCAAGCCGATGTTGACGAGTCCTCGCTGCTCACGCTAAGGTCAAAAAGAGAGCGGCTCACCGAGCTATTTAAAAAGTACGAGGACTGCCAGATGCAAGTCCTTGGACTTGATGAAAATGACAATGACGACGTGTCCGAGGTAGAAGGTAAATACTTTTTCGTATTAACAGTCCTGAATGAGGCTATTCAATTAAAATCTTCACCTCAAACTGCTGAGAACAGTACCTATAGAACTAAGTTGCCGACTATTCAGATAAAAAACTTCTCAGGCAAATATAGTGAGTACACGCCATTCATGAATTTGTTCGATGCAATTATTCATAAGGATAGGTCTATAGATAACGTGCAAAAGCTGTATTACCTGCGTTCCTTCTTGGAAAAGGAGCCTTATGAGTTGATAAAAAATCTCACTTTGAGCTCAGAAAACTATGATGAGGCGCGCAGACTATTGAATGATAGGTATAATCACAAGTTTAAAATTGTCAATGAACACATCAACTCATTGCTTGATATGAATGCTCTGGTCAGGTCTACTCCTAGTAATATACGGGAGTTTGTTAGCCATGTTAAGCAATGTATGGCCGCTTTAAAGAACTTAGATGTTAATACTGACAATTGGGATCCTATCATCTTATCAATTTTGTATCGTAAACTAGATACCTACACATCACGGGCCTATCAGTTGGAGCGGAGTGATGAGTCTGACCCGACGGTGGTGGACTTTCTTCAATATCTTTAGAAGAGAGCGTTGGCCCTGGAGAACGCTGAGCCGGTTTCTTCGAACAAGAGTCAGAAAACCTCCGTGGTGAACGTCGCGGTTACTCCACCTGCTTCAGGAGCTAAACCATGTGAGTATTGTTCTTCAAAGGAACACAAATTATTTGCTTGTAAAAGTTTCAAGTGCCTACCATTCACGGGGCGGATTAAGTTGGTTGATGAGAAGGGCATATGTCACACATGTCTGATGAAGCATAAAGGAAAATGCCGCTTCCATTTCCGTTGTAGCATTTGCAAACTGGCTCATAATACATTATTACATAATGATCTAGCAGCAGAAAAGGAGAACATCACTTTGATTTCACATGATGCAGCTCAAAGAAAATTGTTGCCTACGGTGAAAGTTAAGTTGTACTCACAGGATGGTCGGGAGGTACATATCAAGGCAGCATTGGACTGTTGCTCAGAGGCACATATAGTCACAAAAAAGGTAATTGATGCTTTAGGTATAACGCCTAAGCTGGATAGCACCACAATAGTAGGGGTCAATAACAGAAGAGTCTCAAGTAGTTATTCTGTACCTCTAGAGGTGTTCTCAGAGGTTACACCTTTTAAAGTCACACTGAATTGCAATGTAATGGAGAGCATCACACTAGCTAGACCTCAGTTAGATATTGATAGGGCTGCACTTAGGATTCCTGAAGGTGTCAAGTTGGCTGATGATGATTTTGATAAGCCATCAGAAATCAATATGTTGATCGGATCTGATGTGTTTTTCCAGGTGCTGTTTCCGGAGCAGCAGGGTGTTCTTCTGCAGGCGGCTCCGACACCGAATGAGCAAGAGGCCCAGGGGCAGTTCCAGGGTCTGCGCATATTTAATACAAGTTTCGGCCACATAGTTGGTGGCTCTTTACCTATCATCAACAAAAAGGACACTTCAAGTAAGGTCTCATTACTGTGTATCAATTGTGACAACGACGTCAATGAAACAATAAAAAAGTTTTGGAAGGCGGAAAGCATTCCTGAAAAATTCATAGAAAATAAGTCAGAGCAGGATTTATGCGAAGAGATTTTCCGCACCACTACCACTTTGGAAAATAGCAAATTTCAGGTGGATTTGCCTCTGAAATTGCCTCTAGAAGAGATTAACGAGACACTCGGGAATTCTTTTGATTTTGCTTTATACAGGTTCCTAAATCTTGAGAAAAAATTGCACAAAAATGTAAACTTGCTTTCGGCATATGAAAAGTTCATTGACGAGTATGTACACTATGTACAGTTGGGACATGGTCATTTCATTGATTTTAGCTCATTTAATTTTGAGAATGAGTACCGGCATTTTTCTCCTCACCATGCTGTCTTCAATGAAAATAGCAAAAGCACAAAAACGCGTGTGGTTTTCGATTTTTCTATGCAAACTGATAAAAAGGTTTCGCTTAATGATATTTTGCTAAATGGCGCTTCTGTTCAGCAAGAGCTCTTTGACATTATGCTTCAGTTCCGTTTGGGTGAATATACTTTCTCCACTGATATACAAAAAATGTTTCGTTGCGTTAATATGAATCCAAAGCATGCTATTTTGCAAAATATTTTGTGGAGGAGTAGTCCCAACGAGCCTATAAAGTGTATTCAATTAGATACGGTCACCTACGGGCAAAAGAGTTCAAGTTTTCTGGCGACGCGTTGTTTGCTGGAGCTTGCAAATAGATACGGAGATGAATATCCACTCGCGGCTTACATTTTGAAGTATTGTACATATGTCGATGACGCATGCTATTCACATTCGGATATCAATGTGGTTATTGAGGCGAAAAGGCAGCTTCGTGACCTTCTAAGTAAAGGTAGTTTTTATACACATAAATGGGCATCAAACTCCAAAGAAGTCTTGAGTGATGTTCCATTGGATAAACAGCATTTTGATGAGTTAGATTTTCAAAAGAATAACTTTTATATGAAGACTTTAGGTATCACACTCAATGTGGACAAGGATTGTTTTGTGTTTTCATGCCCAGAGTCTTTTGATGTTGAAAATCCTAACAAAAGACAGGTTTTGAGTTATGTATCCAAATTATATGACCCCTTAGGTTTTGTATCGCCTGTTATTGTTAAGGCTAAGGCTTTCATGCAGAAGTTATGGGCTGCGAATATAGGTTGGAATGATGCCCTTCCTCAGTCCCTTAATTCAGAGTGGCAGCTATTTGCTAAAAGGTTGTCAAGCATGCGACCCTTACACATAAATAGGAACATTAGGGTTCCAGTGAGCGCAAAAGTGGTTCAGCTAATCGGCTACGCTGATGCATCGAGTGAGACTGCTTATGGATGCTGTGTTTATCTCAGGGTGGTGGACGAGTCAGGTAAGACATCTATCTCTTTACTCTGCTCTAAATCTCGGATCAACCCCCGCAATAAGAATGCACTCAGCGTACCGCGTTTGGAGCTCAATGCGATGCTTTTACTAACAAGACTGGTCAACCGGGTCCATGATACGCTTTCTTTGAAAATAAACATACAGGATGTTTATTTATTTTCTGATTCACAAATCTCACTAGCTTGGCTTGCTACTGAGCCAATGAAGCTCAGCGCTTATGTTGCAAATAGAGTGAGGTTGATTCGGGAGGAGACCGATAGGTGGCGCTGGTTGTATGTTTCAAGCGAGCAGAACCCAGCTGACATTGTTAGCAGAGGGACGGATCCAGATGAGTTGATAGACTGCTCCTTGTGGTGGCAAGGTCCAGAATGCCTACGGGACAGTGAGTACAATTTTGAGCAGAAATTATCCCTGCCGCCAGTGGGTGATTTGCCTGAGGTGAAAAAGGAGCAAGCACTTGCTGGCGCTAAGGTTTCGCTTGTGACACAAAAGGAGGATGGTTTGTATTCATTTCTTGATAGATTTTCGGATCTCAACAAAATGACACGGGTTATGGCCTATATTCTCAGGTTTTGCCATAATCTTAAGAATAGGAACTCGCGGAAATCAGGTGCATCGTTGTCGTCCCTTGAATTGAATGATGCCTTACATACTATAATTCGACATGAGCAGAGCATTTATTTCAAGGAAGAGATTAAGGTTTTGAGTTCTAATAATGAAAATGTCAAGGGTCCCTTACGCCCCTTACATCCGTTTCTTGACGGTGAGAAATCGTTACTGAGAGTATCAGGTAGACTTGCAAATAGTAATATTCCTTACTCGCAGAAACATCCTATAATTTTGCCAAAAGAGTCTAGGATTACTGACTTGATTATTCATCATGAGCATTTACGGCTTTTGCACGCTGCGCCCAAGTTGTTATTGTCTAGTCTAAATCAGCGTTACTGGATTGTTAATGGCTATAGGCATATAAAGAAGCTTGTCCACAAGTGTTTAATATGTTTTAGGATGAAAGCACAATGTGCAAAGCAGTTAATGTCTTCACTTCCGGCAGAAAGAGTGACGTCATGTAGACCTTTTGAGCGTGTAGGAATTGATCATGCCGGCCCTTTTATGCTTAAAAATTCTAGGGTAAGACGTGCGATACAGACTAAGAGTTATGTTTGTATATTTGTCTGTTTTGTAACTAAGGCTATACATCTTGAGTTAGCGTCAGATTTAACTACTGATTGTTTTCTTGCTTGTTTAAAAAGGTTCGCCTGTCGACGTGGCTTGCCTTCAGATGTATATTGTGATAACGGCAGTGCTTTTAAAGGAGCAAAAAATGATTTAGAACGTTTGTATAAATTACAGGTTTCTCAAGATCACCAAACACGAGTTTTGAATTATGCTGCTCAGTGCCATATTAATTTTCATTTTACTCCTAGTTACTCGCCAGTGTTTGCTGGTCTTGCGGAAGCTGCAGTGAAAAGCATGAAGTTCCATCTTAAACGTGTCATGCAGAATTATGTCCTTACTTATGAGCAGTTGGCGACGGTTTTATGTTCTATCGAGGCTGTGCTAAATTCACGGCCCTTACTGCCTGTAACCGTGGATGATGTAAATGATTTTAGTTACATCACCCCCGGACATTTTATGATTGGCACTGCGCTTACTGCGTATCCAGAAAAGGATGTAGAGGATATACCTGATAATAGGTTGAAGTACTGGCAAATGTGTAATAAAATTAAAAGTCGCTTTTGGCATGTATGGTACAGGTATTACCTCAATGTATTACAAGCTCGGCCTAAATGGCGGGATAGTATTCCTAATGTACAGGTTGGAGCATTGGTGATCCTTAGGGAACCTAATTCTCCACCTCTCTCGTGGCCCATGGCCAGGATTATAAAGGTCCATCCTGGGAAGGATGGGAGGGTTCGAGTTATTGAAGTTGTAACGCCAAATAAAAAGGTGTATAAGCGTTCTCTAAGCGGAGTCGCTATTTTGCCTATAGATTAGGTTAAGTTTTGTTGTGTTTTGTTTCACTGCCTTTAAGATAAGAGTATTTTTGGTTTTGTTTTCTTGTTGTGCTGGGGAACATGTTGGATACTTCCAACACAATATAACCTTTTAGGTTTAGATCCTTCTTAGTTTCTAAGTTTTGTCTATACTTGGCGTGTGGCCATATTGCTCTTGAATTCTGTATTGAGCTAGGACGTGTTACATAGCAGAAATATATCAGTTTTATCCTCATAAATAGTTCCAGTTTCATTTACGTAGCTAGGCAAGAACCAGCCCCACAATACAATTAATATTAACTGCAGAGCATCGAAGCTATCTACAAGTTGAAGAGCGGCCGAACCAGGTGTACCAAACGAAAATAGAGCTGGTTAAAAATTGCATTGAAAATATGATATTCATAGCCTTCACAACGGAACACCTTTTCCTAAAGAAAAATTAAATCATTAGATCCGCCACACAAAATGACGAATTTTGGTTTTTCATGTTCCTTGCGAAATGAACCTGCCATGAGCTAGTTCACCCTCGAAATATATTTACGAATATTATGTATGATGACCAATACGGCATGCCATGCATCTTGTTGCTATTGATGTCCATTTGTGAAAAAAATAATATGTCATGCTTTTGCATACTTTGGTATGATGATGCGGCAAAAGATATCGCCGCGTAACAAAGACCATAAACTTGAAATAACAGAATCAATTCTTATCACAAAGAAAGTACACTAAAATATTGTTACGTCCCACCTGAACCTCGCAATAAACATAACACACCAAATATGTTTTCAATCCTGATATATTTCTATGCGACTATCTAAATCCTTTACGTTCCATTGCTGGCAATAAATGTGCCATATAGTTGACGCAGCGGTGTGCGAGGCGACATTAGGAAATGTACGGCAAATATCTGTACATTGAATGTGAAAAGTGAATCCGATTAAACACATTTTCATTTCAACACGACACCCACCCACGGGAAAGATATGGTGTAACTTTCCTCTAACTTATTTCAGCTCAGCTCAGCTAACTAAGGTCAGCAATATTCGCCTATTTACGTAAAAAGTAGGTAGATAAGTAAGTATGCAATATCACGTTATGTAATACAAAGCAATGAGTAAGTATTTGTTTGAAGTAACAGCTGTTACGGTCAATAATGCAATTTTACACTGCGTAGTGATACTAGCAACAGATTTGCAACGGTCAGACGTTTTTTCTTTAAAATGTACGTGCTACAGAGTTGCAGCTAAGCTAGTATTGCTCTTATTATTTTTGTTGTAAGTAGCTTCATTGTTAAAACAATGGCCGCAACCAGGAAATAAATTTAGTGGCGGGCGTTGATTTTTCTGGGCGTTTTACGTTACCCCCTGCCCTCTAGGGCGTCCGAAGCTACCTCCCGTCTTCCAGAGCGTCCAGTACATCCTGCTTTTCAGGCTGTCTGACGCTACCCGCCACCCTTCAGGGTATCCAACTCTACCCTAAACAGACCAGAGAGAGGTGCATTACGTATCTCACTCCTCGTTTCCCCGAAATGCTATAAAAGCCATAGTACTAAACAAATCTATCTTCTATTTGGATTAGCTTAGAATGTCAATTTTGCCATATGTCAGCTTAAAATCCTAGGATTTTTCTCAAAATCCTGATTCTCCCATCGTACTGCGATATATCCCTTAATTGCCTGTTAGGTCGACGATTTTCAAGGAGGTCGCACGCAAAACAGGGACATATAAAAGGAATAACTTAAAAAAAACCAGCAATGGTCCCAAAACTGTCGCCGCATATCAGAACATACTCAAAGATGCCATTGACTTATCAACCTGCTGTTCAGATGGCAGTGATGGCCTTCTGTCGTTGCCAATACGCCGTTAGTTAGGGGATTCCCAGTAACAGTATATAGGATATACAGGGAGTAACAGAAAGGGTATTACAAGCCGAAAGGAGGTGAAGGTACTCATGAAACTGAACAACTTTCCCCATGGAACATAGGTCGAAATACGAAAAAAAAAATTGAACCTCCCATATTAAATCAGTCAGCTGATCTGCGATTTTGTATGGTAGGTCCGAATTTTTTTTTCATATTTCGACCTATGTTCCATGGGGAAAGTTGTTCAGTTTCATGAGTACCTTCACCTCCTTTCGGCTTGTAATACCCTTTCTGTTACTCCTGGTAGATGTAGAGGTTTTATTCACTAGATAAGTTGCTAGTTCCCATTCCCTAGTTCATAAATCGCTTTTCAAGATACCCACAGGTAGAAAATAGGGTCCGCTCGCAACTCTTAAGCAAAAAGTTGACGATAACTTTTCGATACGTTGACTCCACTTCAGAACTTTCCGTCCCCATCCAAAGTCCTTTATTAAAAGCAAGATGAGCAGCAATGGTCACAAAACTGTCGCCACATATCGGAACGTACTCAAAGATGCCATTGACTTATCAACCCGATGTTCAGATGGCAGTGATGGCCTTCTGTCGCTGCCAATACGCCGTTAGTTAGGGGATTCCCAGTAACAATAGTATAGGATTTAGGTAGATGTAGAGGTTGTATTCACTAGACAAGTTGCTACATTCTTTGGGCACGCTGCAAGTTCCCTTTCCCTAGATCCCTAGCATTAGGTAGCTAAGTCGCTTTTCAAGATACCCACAGGTAGAAAATAGGGACCGCTCGCAAACCTTAAGCAAAAGGTTGACGATTTACTAGTAAGGCATCACACGCTAAGCTTTTCGACACGAGGACTCCACTTTAGAATTTTCCGTCCCTATACAAAGTCCTTTATTAAAAGCAAATGGCCAGCAATGATCACAAACCCGTCGCCGCATATCAGAACGTACTCAAAGATGCCATTGACTTATCAACCTGATGTTCAGATGGCAGTGATGGCCTTCTGTCGCTGCCAATACGCCGTTAGTTAGGGGATTCCCGGTGACACACTGATGGCCCCGTGATGGCCCTGATATGTGTTTATGTGTGCGAGCGGAGACAGATTGGGGAGGGAAATTTATTTCAGGTTATTTCGTGCGAATTTTTACCTGACTGCCTCAGGAGGGTTATGTTTTTCGAGACAATTAAGTGTAATTTATGAATCCAAAAATTCGTTTTCTCGGGCTGCAGCCCAAACGTCTGGGCTGATCTTGACATGACATGTGAGATGTCGTTAGATTCTTCTCAGTAGCGTGAGTGACACTGGCTGTATATAAAAATATCATAAATCTAAAATGGCGGATTTTTATCGCAAAATACTACTTTGAAATTACCGCGGTCGGGTTTTTGTTCTTTAACTATTACATTTGCTTGTTTATTGTGAATTTTCACGTTTGATTTCCGATGAAAGAAACGCCGATTTTTCCGATTCGCTGAATCGTGTTTTACGAATTTTCGTATTAAACGTGTATGATTTCCAATGAATGAAAATACCACCTTTTAATGCTTAAATATGAAAGCCCTAGAGATATTTAACTAAATATTACAGTAAGCAAAATATTCAAACCACTTATAGATGGATGGAAAATAAATAGAACTTTCGCGATAATATATGGGACATTCGAAGCGTCACAAGAGAAACGCTAGCTCAGCAACTGTAGAGCTGATAAGATAATAACTTTCTAAGCTGAAGTAGTAAATAGGTCAAGTAGCGATGGACACCTGAAGTTTCTTTGAAAAACAGCATTATTTGCTCACTTAGGTGGGGCTTATACTTCTAGGCCCAAACTCCGGAGAGAGGACATGGAGAGGACATAGGACGTAGGGCATGACGCTTGACGTTTGCCATCGCGACGTTTCCATACAAAATGTACGAATAAGTATTGACAAAGGCACACACAAGCGTCGCCAAAGCGTCGCATCTATGACAGCTAGCGTCAAAAACTAAGAAGAATATTTGACGATCACTTGTCTGTCAACTGTCATTCTTACGTCTTATGCCCTTCGTCTTTTTGGTGGAGTTTGCGCCCTAGATTTATGATAGTAGCAACGATATAACAAGTGACAATCGCAAACATCCTAAATAGGGTCGAGTGATACTTTTGTAAGTTACATTTTCCTTGTTATTATTATATTACTAAGTTTATACGTAAAACAAACTTAAAGTAGCTGCTGCTTTTGTAATATACCTGGCTGAATTAAATGCGCTAAACAGAACGATTTAATGCGAATGCACCAGTGTCTGAGCTAAGAGCATTACACATTAGCCCACGTAGAGTGGCGTCTCTCACACACATCTCATGATTTGCCGGTTTTGCCTAATCTTGTGTTGAACCTCCTGTTTTATGTTGTAAAGTGTCACTGGGGAATCTGTCTGTGTGCGTACGTCTGAGGTAACAAAGCTCCTGATCAACGAGTTGCGAAAACGATAGACTTATTTCGTTGCGGTTTTGTTTATCTGAAGGCTTATCATTATCAAAATGGTTCTTTTCATTGTGTAAAGTAGGTCAATCAAGGATCTTTAATGTAATTTGTTTCAAATTAAATTCAAAAATACAATTCAAATTAAAAATAAACTTAACTAAAAACACCACCCCAGGACAACCCCGGCCCAAAGGTGCCCATTACACTACTGGCATTACCACGCTGTATTGCAATGGACAACCTTTGGACCAGGAACGAGCCAGAGCGAGGGTCCAATGATTCTTTTTGTACTTGTGTGAGAAAAGAATTCACGACATCTCAACTGGATATGAATATGAGGCATATTTCGCCGCATGAGATTGCGGCTATCCCAGCCAGTCATTTGTATCGTGACTGTGACGCACGAACGACATCTGTCGTAGAGCCGATGGACAGTGGAGCAAACGGCCTCTGGAGTGGAGGCCACGCCGGGCGGACCGATAACTTAGGTTGGTAGCGACTGGATGGTGAAAACGGAACATCATGCCTTAGATATAACGTATCCTGGGGGAGGCATACGGCTAGCAGTGGACTACTATATAGGCAGATATGATGTGATGTTACTAACCACAAAACACAAAATCTCGCGGCGCGCGTGCAACACACCTAAGCCCACACACATGGTGCTGTCATGTGAGACGTGAACGTATTACCGCCGAGTCTGGGCTTACGCTTATGCAGAGTTCCCTAATTTAGGTATTATTAACTGTACCATGCAGGGACCAACGTAAACTGGTTAGCCTTTGAAATTGTAAAGGCAACCAATATATTCTGATCCCTTATACTACGACTTGAGGCGCCAGTAATGATTCGATGGGCTACGAATTCTTTCAAATCGTAGTCGAAGTAGAGAAATAAGAATTGCTTTTGTAAATTGATCAGACGTTGTGCTTGTTAACACCATATTACTAGGCGCTTAAATTTTTCCTACCCCATAAAATACAAGCGTGATTTTAAGATCAAAACACACTCCCCCCTAATACGTGCTTCGGTATCGCGTATTACTTTCCGACCGCTGCACAGAGCGTTTATAAAACGCGCCTCGTATACCACGTACACGTATTATCAACAGCATGTCAACCTACCCCTTTGAGGATAAAAATTATTGTGGTTAGTAAGTAGGTGAACAGGGATGTACCGAACGAATGACTTCTTAAAAACGCTGCTACCGTAAAGGTCAAAATAAAGACCGAGCGCGGGGGCGTCGTAGTGCGCCGTCCACGTGACAGCGTCGTTCATAGTATGACTGGTTTGTATGGGGATGCCAGAAAGACCGGGCGGCACGCCGCGGCGCGCCCTCCATACTTTGAACGATGCTATCACGTTGACGGCGCTCTACGATGCTGTCGAGCTTGGTCTTTAAGGACATCTTAAACCGTACCATAACAGCTTCAGCAGTTCACTGCTAGACATAGGCGTCCCACTTATCATCATCTGTCTGCCCTTATCCCAATTTACACTATCGGAGGATATAGCCGTACTCACCACGCTTAGTAAGCAGATTGGCGAGCGCAGTGCAAGATATAGTTTTTACAGGTTTATTCCCTAGATGATTATCCCTTAGTCGCTACGGGTAGATTTGGGGTGATGGAATTCTAAGCTGGCATCTCAGTCAACGAAAACGCTAAGCTCAATCAAACTGTAAAAATAACATAAAAAAACTCATGATTATCATACTTACATAAAACTACTCAGTGAGATGTTTATTCTAAGGAGGGTTCAATATTTTATTTTATTTGGCCCTTGGGGAATATATTATTTCAGCAGTTTAGCGTAGCGTTTTCGGAAAAATCGGTGATTTTGTTCGGTACCTTCCTGTTCACATATAACGATTTATAAGTTTATCTCTCTCAAAGGGATAGGTTGATGTGCTGCTGACAGTACCTACATGTACATGACTATGCACGCGTCGTAACGCGCCGTAAATATTATTATGATAAAGTCTTGCGGGCCTGATTACTATTCAGTATCACGGAGCTGTAACACATGGCAAAGATTGTGTAATGTTCAGAAGGTCCTCGAGTATACATACATATACCTATCTTGCCTATATCCCTTGCCTATCCGGCAGAGCGTAAACAGCTGTACAAAACGATCACTTAAACCACGTCTGACATAGTAACAGGTTGTCAGCCTGTCACCTAAAATTGCATGACTATGCACGCGCCGTAAATATTATTATGATAAAGTCTTGCGGGCCTGATTACTATTCAGTATCACGGAGCTGTAACACGTGGCAAAGATTGTGTAATGTTCAGAAGGTCCTCGAGCATACATAAGTTGTACTTATATATCACGCCTATATGGAATGGACAGCAGTTCCCCGTGAATACAGTTCTATTGACTGCGCTCAAAACCCACCTGGATATATTTATTACCCGGCAGAGCGTAAATGGCTGTACAAAACGGCCACTTACACCACGTCTGACATATTGACAGGTTGTCAGCCTGTCGCCTAAAATTGCTATACCTAAGTCGCTTTTTACGTCACTCAAAAGAAAGATATGAACCGCCGGACTGGATTGCAATACCTAATCGCGACGCTTGAAACTGTTTCCATATAAAATGTATTAAACAGAAGAAAAAACACACGTTAGATCGCTCGTCTGACATATGTCATGTTGCGCGTCGCGTCGCTCGTCTGTTCTGTGGACCTTCGCCCTTGGATGCTCCGCGAGTTACAACAATATTGCATCTGTATCCGTTCGTACTTGAATGCGCGTAGGGAACATTTCGACTACGGAAATATGAATTAGCGTAAGGGACAAAATGCAATTTTTCAGGAGAGCCAAAAAACGATTGCAATTTTTTAAAATTCTTTATATCTTTTTTGTTTCTTGTCCGATCCAAATGACTTCTATGGCAAAATTCCTTAGAATTTTGAGTTCTTTATGATAAATCTATCATCATCTGGAATATCTCTGTAGTTTAGGAATTGGCATGTCCCTTACGTTAATTTTTCCTGCAAAAGCCTCCGAAAATTTTGGAAAAAATTAATGTAACGTACATTTCATCATTGAACACGAGGTAAATTTGCAGTGAAGGACACCGCGTCTATAGGTTTTCATGATAAGTTTGCCACAAAACTTTATTTTAACCGATTGTTTTCAAATGAAATACACTTAGAAATGCGTCTCTGACACGATGTAGTATAACAAACAACATAAACATCTTCTAATGTGGTTCAATTTCATAATCAATACTTTGTTGTGAGAAACATAAGAACAAAAAGCGTTAGAAAACTTTTAAGACGATAAAAAATAACGATTTCAGCAAAAAAAAAAAAACAAACACGAACTTTTTATTTAATTATTGGTAGTAAGATACATCTTCAAAATTTAAAGTACGTTGAAATTTTTGTTAATGAAACAAAATTATAGTAAGTTAATAAAAACAATGGACGCACAAAACATGAAGGCGTAATTTTTTATGAATACCATTGGTGACTACTCTCGAGAACAGCTTATAGACGTGGTCCAGAAGTAAAATCGACCTTATAGTTTCTGGGGAACGTTTCTTACTGAGAAACTTTTTGTCTCTTTTCGTGGAGTGGAGTAACCACGCCTCTAAGGTTTTGCCACTAGTTATTACCGAGTTGAACAGCCATTTCATGACACCAGCCTTAAGCAGCATAGGGCCCACTCTTCCCTGAAGCCTTTGTATTCTTAAGCTGTTTAAAAGTAAGGTGGTGGAAGAGAACAATGGAGTCTCTCTCGTCAGATAGAGGTCTGGGTGCATGCGACGCATGAGACTTTCATAGAAATCCTCGACTACCGTTTTACTATTTGAAGAATTTAGATGACTCATTTTCAGTACCTTGCTATAATCCCCGATTTGCTCAATCGTGTCATAATATAATGAGTTGAGTATACTATTTCAGCTTCTCATCACGCCAATTTATGTATTAATTTTTAAAGTATTCTAATAATTTATAACGTTTTAGTAATAAAAAAAAAAACATTTTGACGAACAAAACGACAAATTCTAAAAAAACTATATCTTTGTGTTTTGCGCAATATTGTATTGTTATTAACATACTTTTCAATTATATTCCTTAATATTTAAAAATATTAATATCACAATATGAACATGTTTTTAGTCACCCAAACATAGTGACACCGTATTCAACAAGCAATTTTGCAATGGTCATCAAACACTAATTCTGATACTACTCTAAATTTTAGCGGTTTGCCTGTAAGCGGCGTGAAGATTTGTGCGTTTTCTTCTGGCAGACAATATTTAATTTGTGTTCATTATAGTAACGGTCAGATTCATTGATTTTGTATGAAATTCCATACAAAATCAATGAAAATTTAGAATGAATGCAATAAAAATGAGATAGCATGGTTTTTGTGTTACTAACCATTCATTTTGTTGTTTATGTTTATTTACTTGACATGTGTCTTTATAAATTTGCATTGAAAAAAATAAGTAAAATAAAGTACAAGTATATTTTAATAATTAAATAGCCTCAAAACTTTGAAAAAACTATGTCCTTTGCTGCAATTTTACCTCATTTTTTGTCAAGAAATGTACGATACATTAACATTTTTCAAAACATTTGATAATGTCATGTACGTTATTTTAACTTCTTTCCAAAAAATTTGTTACTTTGTCCCTTACATTAATTTCTATTTTCTTGGTCGATTTAAATATCATACAAAATAAGTGCTCACACAGATAATCTGAAGTATCATAAAAAAAAATATGAGAGGAATTTGATTTGCGGGCAGTGTAAGATAATAGTGTAATGTTATTTTGGTTTCCTACCTCATTATCAAAGTTTGTTTGCCTGCGTAAGGGCCAATGTTTATTTTGGAAATTAATGTAAGATGCATTATCGGACATAAAAACTTGTATTTGTAATAGTGTAAGGAACATCAATTGGCCGATATGATGAAAAATTTAACGTATGGGACGTACACCATTTTTTATGTCCTTAACAGTACTATTTACTCCTGATTTTTAAAGTTTTGCTCATTTTTTTTTAAGGTAAGCGACATTTTTTTCAAGATATCAAAAAGTTATATATACCATTCGATAGAGCTTGAAATTCTGAATCCAATGATATATATAACTCAAAATCGCCAAAATGTCCCTTACGCTAATTCATATTTCCGTTGTCGATTTATGCGGCGTGTCCCTTCTGCACTCTGCATAATCTTTACTTACTCACGTCGCGAGATTCCCGCGTAAACACTCTTGGCCGCTAAGACTTGGACGAGTTACAACAACCTTGCATAAAAGCAGGTAGCTGTAGGTATCTTCTTGACTATGTAAATGTAAGACTGCACCTTCTGTGCTCTGTATAGTCTTTGGCAGTACTTACTCACGTCGCGAGATTCCCGCGTGAACACTCTTGGATGCTTCGCGAGTTACAACAAGCTTGCGTAAAAGCAGGTGGGTGTATAAACATGGAAAATACTTAGTATGCAGAGAAACTAGGATTTGTTTCCTGTTTACTACAGCTCTACTGAAAAGCCACAAATGTCCACTGTTGGACGTAGACTTTTCTATAATGGAAGTTTTCAGCACGCTTGACAGGCAGGTTGGAAAGTCCTTAGAGAAGGCAAATGATTGGAAATCAGATTCCCTTTGGGAGCGTAGGTTCTGATCCTACCGACTGCGCCGTGTATTATTAGTAAAAAAATCTATATTTATGGAAATAACTAATTATGTTAATATTTTAGAAATTATGCGTGTCGCCCTGACGCCATGATACCCACAATCATAGACTTATATAAACTAACACAATAAACCTTCTTTTGTTTTATTACTTCTTAGTATTAAGACAACCAAACTGCCAGTGACAATAATTCGTTAATCTGTCTCAAATACTGCCTAGTTGACAAAATATGTCGTTTGATGATGATGACATTGATGACCTCTCGGACCGATTTCAGCCATGGTGACCACTTCTATTCCTAATCAAGTCGGCGCTGATGCGACTGTAGGTGGTTAAGGCTATAGTAGCCGATTTTGGCAGTAAACTCCCGGGCATGGTGTGGGCACATTATTGTAGTTAATGGTGACGGGAGAAAGGGCCTTCAATTCATCGCGTTTAGCATCAAGTGTGGGCCGTTTCCCTAATTTGTGGTCGAGGTCCGCTTTTGAGGCGAATCGAAATATGAATGAAAGATTGTGACAGTGTGCCCAGGTATGACAATGGGTTTAATTGAATGGTCGCTGGTGTGTTGACGACTCTATCCTGGAAGAGTTAAAATTCCGAAAAAGAATGTCTACCATATATGTCAGCGAACATGAATTCTAAAATTTTCACTGGCCATGACAATGATATGTAGGTTCTAGGTTGGGCCATGTTACCTATGTACAGAAGAATGGTCAGATGGACTGATACAGTTCAGCAAGCAACCAAGGCTTCACTGCAGGCGTAGTGCACATGGCAGAATACCGCAGAGCCAAAAGAAGTTTGGCGGAACAGTAGCAGTAGATAGATGGCCACGTCCCTCAGGAATGATGCATCGACTTAGAAGAATATTAAAGGATGAAATTTTACTAGTGACTGATAGCTAAAACTCAGAACTGGCTGATGCTAAGGAGGAACTGTCCCTAACAGTAATTCAAATCAGCTGATCAGCAATTTTTACTATAAATTTTCACCCTATATAAATCATAAGTGGACAGACTAACTTTGATTACTTACCCGTTAACATTACGAGTATGATTACACCATCATTGAAATATCAGGAACAAGTCAGGCACAAGTCAGGAACTCAAACTAATCAAATGGACTACGAATTCCGCCGCAAACCTTCATTTGTCAGTCCAGTTTCACGGACGATGGAGCAACCTTAGCTTATCGGGTAAGCTGTCCGATTATCAGCCTAGCCGCCCGATTATCAGCCCGATTATCGACCGATTAGTTAAACCATCAGAGAGCTTGATAATGTGATGATAATCTTCACCGTAGACTGTCAGTGGTTTCATTGATAATTTGTGAATTTCGTAGTTTGTGGGTTTTAAGCTCGATCAAGGTTAGAGGAAAAAGTGTTTTCTTAAACTTAAATTAGAAAGATAAAAGAACAAGTCCGTAGACCATCGCTCGTTGTGTCTTTGTGTTTGTCGCTGTCATGCCAAATCTTACTCTATTGCATGAAACTTGCAATTACGTCTTTGAATTACGTTAAATGCAAGATGAGACGTGCGACGCGAGACGCAAAATTATATCTGTCAGACAAACGATTGTAGGAGATGTGAGATGTGCGACATCGCGACGCTTGTAACCGAATTCATATAACATGAAACAGAAGAGACAACGCTTCACACGTGAGACGCGCTCTTATCTGACAGATGCAATCCCACGCTCTTATCTGACAGATGCAATCCCACGCGCTACAACGCACGTATCCTCTGTGGAGCTTGCGGCTCAGTTTGACAGTCAGGGATCTATATGCTCATTGGGATTGGATCAACGAGTCAACCAACAACCCGATCAGGGTTAGTTCTCAGATTTCTTGAACCTTCTACTAGGCAACTAGTTTGATGATATAGACAACAAAGCAAGGAAAACGCAATGCGACATGTGTACGCACTGTTACTGTATTATAGTTTCCATGAAATTCAATTTGTGAATGAGAGTCTGATCTGTCTGACTGAATGACTGATTGCCAATATGTCAAATTGCGTGGAAATGGGTCAATCATTCAACTCATAGCTGAAACCACTGTACACTGCGGTTTTGGATTGATTTATTTGCATGTAAATAAATCCACCATGTCATTATTTACTTGGGTGGTTTCGAAACCGGGGTTCATAGGGTCTCGAAATCAAGAATAAAGCAAAAGACAGAGAAAGCTTGCGAATACCTACTCCACTTCCAAAGTGCAATGTCATTAAAAAAAGATAATTATTGGGCTCTATTATAAGCACAAAGAATTCTAGCTCTACATGCTTTTTTCGGAAAGAAAACAGAGGAATACCTACGTTTTTTTGTAAACTTGGCTCTAGGGATTTCTTCTAATTTTATACTCACGCTTATCTCATACATCTAAAATGTTAAATTACAACCCGGAAACACATTTACATTTTAACAACCTTCCCAAAAGGCTCGAAAAACCTCAGTAGCTTCCTTTGCAATGTAAAAATTCCTACTTTTTAAACCTGCAAGTATCCAAGTATGCACTTGGGTGAAGAAGGGTCTATGT
This sequence comes from Phthorimaea operculella, assembly GCA_024500475.1. Lineage (NCBI taxonomy): Eukaryota > Metazoa > Arthropoda > Insecta > Lepidoptera > Gelechiidae > Phthorimaea > Phthorimaea operculella. Next base: position 871,700 of record JANFCV010000157.1, read on the forward strand.
GGCTGTACCAAACCAGTTTGTTCCGATCAAATAACATTTGGGTTACATTTAATTAAGTACAAATATTTAAAGAGCGTGTTCTACTTAAAAAACTGAACAACTTTTATGAGCAACATTTCTTCAAAATATGAAAAAAATGGAACTTCCATACAAATTGTGAAAACTTGTTGACCCAATTCTTTTTCATCTTTCCGAAAACAGTTTCTCATAAAAGTCGTTTAGTTTTGTGAGTAGATCACGCCCTTAAAATATTTGTAGCTACATAAAAGTGCATACTTGGAATAAACACAATAATAGAATAAGTAATCATAAAAAATAAGAAATATTAGCACAAACATTAATCTTTTCCTTATTTATCCATCAGAAACACACAGCGTTGCGAAGGCCCTTTCCTTCTTTTATGGCCCAAGGTCGACTGGAAGAGAGCTTAACAGGATAAGCCCGCCTCTGAGTTTTAATTTTTTTTCTGTCACTGTGATTTATTATGAATTCGTTTTGTAAATACAATTTTCGTCGATAACACTACACACGTACACACATATTTAGGATCCTGCCATTCTTTAAAAATCCATCCAGTTTCTCTCGCCATCTGCGTAATGTTTGTATTATTTTATTATTATTAAAGCTAAGTTCCTCAAATAGGTTAGAGATGTGCCTGGTCTGGAATTGGTACACCCTACCCTATCCAAGTATGCACTCGGGTAATCTAGGATTTCTTTTGAAGCTCAAATTAGGTTTACAGCGGTACTGTCACGTCCTAGACCTCCCTGACGCCTGAGTTTGAGTGTCGCAAGTGTGTCGCTGGTGTCTATGAAATCTGCAGTATTAAAAATATATACAGTAAAACAAACACAAAAAACAATAAATTCATAAAACATTCATATGTTTTTTTGTTTTATAGTATAGAGCAGAGTAGTTCAGATCCTGGCCCTTATTGGGACCAGTACCCTATCCAAGTATGCACTCGGGTAATCTACTTAGGATTTCTTTTGAAGCTCGAATTAGGTTTGCAGCGGTACCGTCACGTCCCAGACGCCTGAGTTTTAATTGTCGCTGGTTACAGCACAATCTTCTATGCACTTTATGTTTTTTTTTTCATCCCGAAGGGTAAAAACGAAACCTTATTAATGAGACCCTGCTGTCTGCCTGTCTGTCTAAAACCAGGCTGTATCTCATAGAGACAATGGTTTTCACAGATACCGTATTTCTTTTGCCGCTATAACAGCAGATAAAAAATATAAGGGGATACCCATACAACAAACTTATATTTTTCTTTTCTTTTTTCTGTCTGGTTTAGAACCAGTACACCCACCCTATCCAAGTATGTACTCGGGTAATCTAGGATTTCTTTTGAAGCTCGAATTAGGTTTACAGCGGTACCGTCACGTCCCAGACCTCCCAGACGCCTGAGTTTGAGTGTCGCTGGTGGCTGTGAAGTTTCTCAAGTTTGAAGGAAGATTTAAAGCTTTCTTGCGATTTAGTTCTATGGTTTTAGCACAAAATAGGGAGTTTACAGAACGATCACTGGACTCTATTAGAATTTTCGCGATTATCACTTGTTACATATCCAGGATTGCTACTAGCATCAAAATCATCGCTATTACCTACTGAGTCAACCATATGGTAAAGGTGGCCCGCGCGCCGTTTCCCTTTTTTATGGTTTTAGGTTCAAATAGTCAGAGGAGAGCTGGAAAAACGCTATGAAAAGTTTTTGTTGTGGAGTAAAACCCAAGTTAATTTTCATACCTACTCGAAAATTCTCAAGTAGGTAGATATCATATTTTTATTCATTGACTAGCGACCCCTTAGCGATTTGACCTGCAGCAACTCATTTTCCCGCGGGAAAAACGCATTTTCCCAGCATGTGTTATACTTACATATAACCCCGAACCCTTCGTCTTGAATCACTCTATCATCTATGAAATTAATGTGGAGGAATGAGTGGTTCAGGAGGAGTTAGCGAATTCAAAGACAGACAGAGGCAAAATGTGACTTCATTCTACCTAGGTATTAATATTGGTTGATGATGATATTCAAAAAGGTGGGTACTTTGCTAGGCTCTAAATCGAAAATGTTTCTAACTTTATTCTGCGTAGTCAACCAAACCGTATTAAAAAGCAGGGGTTTCCAAACTTTTAAACCTGAACCAGATTCAAACTTTTTCACAGACTTCTCTAGGGCCTTACCACAAAAAGTTGAACGCGTCTAACATTTTCTGTGTGAAGTTTAATTTTAAACCGTGCTCAACGAGCGTCTTGCTTTTTTGTGGTTAGGCCTATATTTTTTGTGCCAATGCTGTTGAAGAAAATTACCAAGAAGAGGAACCTTCTCAAATCGATCTGACTGATGCGCAAAACAGGCTTCTTGCTCAAAACTGAGCTTAGGTTTTGTAGTGTGGCACACCAAGTCGCCCAACAATCTGTTGTACCCTGGTGTCATAGCCAGCAGGTATAGACCCGTGCTTACATAGTAACAGCTACCGTAGTGTGTCTCAACAACAGCTGGACTACATCTGCAAGTGTGTTATATAAATTATGGATGTTTCATATAATTTTTTGGCCCGATTTTAAGAGTTGGTGGCTCAGTGTACCACTCGACAAGTAGACAGACGATTCGTTTTGAGAACCTGACAGCCGATGTGGCGCAGTGACAGTGTAACTACCTGCGACGCAGAAGGTTCCGGGTTCAATTCTTGGTGGGTCACTAACAAAGTTGATATTTATCATTTTGTGTTCCCACACATTGCAAGTCGAACTACCAGATTGTCCGGAAAGCAAGATGGTTCCGTGCTTCGGAGCGCACGTCAAGCCGGTCTGTCCCAGTTGCTGTCTATGATTGATTTTACTTAAAAGTCGACAATCTATACACAACCATGTCAGAGGCCTGCTATTTGTAGTAGGTGGTTGAAAAGCTCTGACACCAGGACCTCGGAGTCGTTGGATGATTCGATTTCCCACTCGAAGAAGAAGAAGTTTGAGACCCGCTGAGCTAGGGCGCCGAAACACCTAACTTTGCACACGTGACTTCGCAGATAATATGCAGATTTTATGCCCTGACTTAGTCGTAAAGATAGCTAAATGGACTTACTGACTTACGTCTGCGAAATGTTTTTTAGGTTGTAAAAGGTGTAAGTAGTACCTACCGAGTAACTAAGTATATTTAGTATTCTTTGGTAGTACGTATTTCAATGTACCGAGGTAGTACTAAAATGATAAGAATATTGAAGGCTGTTTGATTTAATCCCTAAGCAAAAAGAGGCTGAGACAATTATGTATTCTGTGGCTGAGATACAAGTAAGGGCCTTATCGATGCGGAGAGGAGCAGACGCACGGCGGATTCGCAACGTTTTGGTACAACGAGTAGTCAACGACAGCCGATGTGGTGCAGTGGTTAGTATGACTGCCTGCCACGCAGAAGGTACCAGGTTCAATTCCCGGTGGGGTCTCACACAAAGTTGATATTTATCACTTTGTGAATTTGTTCCCAATCTGGTTAGGACATTGCAGGCTGAACCACCTGATTGTCCGAAAGTGAGATGGTTCCGTGCTTCGGATGGGCACGTTAAGCCGTCGGTCCCGGTTGTTGTCTCTGATGGCAGTCGTTACACAACCATGTCAGAGGCCTGCTACTTGCAGTAGGCGGTTGAAAAACTCTGACACCAGGGTTAATCGGGTCGTTGAACGACTCGGTATCCCACACGAAGAGAGAGAGGTACAAATAAGGCCGCATTCGTTCGCAAACCTCTTGTGCGATATAAGCCTAAGAGTCGTGGCTTTCTTGCCCCTGTCTGACATACATACCACCCATAGCACACGACGCATTCCAAGGAAAGCTCGCCACAAGGCGGGATTTACCTTGTAAGACATTTTTGCGCAGGGAATACAGTTTTTGTAAGTTTCTTCTAGAATTTGTCAATTCTATCACAATCATACTTAAAAAAAAACGATAATAGAAGCTTCCAAAAACTCGCATAAAATAATTTACAGGCGTATGTGTCAAATCAGACGTATATGTCAAATCGACCAATATGTACACATTAATGTACATCACTATAGCATGTCTAGCAAGACCGACCGACGGTAGAAAATAGAGCCGAATTTAGAAGCTATTAACTTTTTGGTTACAAAGTTAATACAAACGAAGCAAGCGTAAAAAATTCACGCAGGCGGTGGGATTCGAACCAATGTCTTCTGACAAGCCGGGTCAGACATGTTGACCGCTACACCACGGAGGCTCTAACCCAGGCGGCGAAATTCTGATCTCCGAAATTCTGACACCAAAATACTTGCATCAAATCAACTCTCAAATCCCTTAGTCGCTTTTTACGATACCCACAAGAATGAATAGCATCACTTGAAATAGGTATTTCAGCACTTTTTACTTACATCGTGCAAAAGTAAGCATTCTACAGAGATGTGGGACGTGGGTCTCCACTAATTGGAGGGAATTTGCGAGACTCACCACGTTTTACACGTGAAGTATTTTCCCTTTTACAAAATAAATTACGTAAAAAAGTTTAAGCCGTAAACGTAAATTATACGTGAAAACTACGTATGTTTAAAAATACCTCGACATCAAACATTGAGCTCAACGAATGAAATTTACGAAAACCATTCAATAAAACTTTCTCGAAATGCACACGATGGAGTTGGACTGTTTACCCAATTAAAGTTGTGCTAACTGTGATTTGGGTAACTATTACTGTACTCTATATTAGGCAGCCGTGTGGTGCCGGCTTAGAATAGCATCACCCCATATTTTCGTGTGTCGTAAGAAGCGAGAGACTTGGGAGTTGAGTATATTGCAATTTTAGACGACAGGCTGACGACTTGTCCCTATAGTAGTACAAAGTTTTCTAAAATACTCTCAAACTTTTGTCAGACGTGGTGAAATGGCGTTTTTTTTCAGCCGTTTGCGCTCTGCCTACCCTGCAAGGGATATAGACGTGATGTATGTATGTACGTATACCAGGATAGAACTATATCCTACCTAGGGAGCGAGATATTCGCAGCTCATTGGTCAAAACGCGTGACCTTTGACCAATGAAAATCTATGCTTTGAAGTAGACTGTCAAAGCATTCGCATCGGCCAAACGGCAAACGGCGTCTCTATTTTCTAAATCCGTGTGCATTTACCAATGTATGTAAGTTTATTCAAGTAGGTAGGTATCAAGGTAGATGTACTGTGTATCCTAGAAGTATGTGTTTTGTTTTTTATAGGAATCATTTCTATACATCTATACATCTATACATCTAATAAAATCGTAACTGGTCGGGGTAACAGGAACCTCTTATAGATTTCAGAAAACACCTCTATACCGCGTTTTAGAAAACCTCATCTCCATAGAAAAGCGACATCTATTGAAAAATATTTTACCCTAAATCATTTGTTCGCGATAATCTTTGAAAATATAGTACGTGTGTACATTAGACTCTTTGTGGTGTGTAGCTACTAGCCCTGGTCAACACCTAGGATACTTTTTACCGCGGGAAAAACGCTTATTCTTACGTGAAATACGATTAAAATATTGTTCTGTGGCTGTCAAAAAGGAGAAACCTCTTTTCAAAACCTCTATATTTTTTATTGTTTTTGATTGATTTTGACAATATGAAAAGACATCAGTTTTGACGTTCATTGCCAAACACCAGTTTTATTTACATGTCTTCAGTGAGAGTATAGTATTCTTTGCATGTCTTTTTTTGATAAAAATATCGTATTGAAATACTTTGTTATGCAACAAGAAATCCTAAATGTATGTAAATTACACTCATTTATTAGAATAAGGCGCATGTGGATTGGCGAGAGCTGTGCAATATTTTACATGCACGCTGCTCCCCACTCCCTGGATGAAATTATCCGATTTTACGACAATCTGAATAGAATTTGGGATGATACCACTAATAAGCATCACACAGTTTATGATTATTTGCCATAACCCTATCAGCCACAACAGTCCGCCGCTGGACATGATCCACCACACTTCGCTTGCAGCGCAGTTCAAGATGTTGCATTACAAGGAACGTTGCTGCCCGTTCTTTAGTTGCTTTTTACGACACTAACAGGTAGAATGGGGGTGATGCTATTCTATACAGGCATCACACGACACAATAATTTATTTTTATGTGTACCTATCTTAAGATTATCTCTCTTTTTCAGAGAAATTCTTCCCTGTCTCATGGGCCTTACTTAGCCAAGTAAGGAGAGGCCATTGTAAGACTCAGTAGTCATCACGGAGGTAGTCAAGAGCTTCCTGGCAATGCGACACGTATTGAGTATTGCGGCTTTTTGTGAAGTGTGATAAAGGTGAGGATGGATTTTTAAATTTTTTTGGCTGTTATGTAGAGTTTTAGGAATAATACCAGTAGAGGATAATACTATTGGTACAATGTGAACCGTTTGAGCTCTCCACTGGGTTCTAATTTCGATTATGTGCAAATACGAAGCATGAATTTGCTGCTGCCCCTTCTTTAGTTGCTTTTTACGTCACCAACAGGTAGAATGGGGGTGATGCTATTCTTTAAAGGCATCATAATAAATAAATAATAATAACAAAAGCTCAAAGAGTATGTAGAACCTAACCAGTACTGGACGCGTCTTCGATGTAGAGGAACCTAACCTGTGGCAGGCTTGCAGATCGGAACTGGTAATTTCGGACAGCTGCATTTTGTCACCTATTACTTTTGCAATAATCTCAGTTAACCTTTCATCCTTTGTTTCAGCGACCCCATGGAACAAGAGGACCTTTCTTCTCAGGAGCAGGAGAAGCAGTGGCATTCTTGAGATGGATCTCAAACTGTCCCATGTGGAGTAGAGACTCCCATGAGAGTAGAGGTCAAACTCCAAATATAATGAGAAGTGGTTGCAGTGTTGAAATTCTTAATTACGGATAGTGATGATAAGCCACATAATTACTTAGTGCTTTAATAATGTAAATACAAAGTAAGTTTTATTTATTGATTAAAATATGTAGAGCTAAATTAGTGAGTATTATTGTCACGACTACCTACCTTACCTGTGTAGTACCATCTTTTGTGATTCATATTTCGTAGTGTTAGTAAGTAGGTACTTAAGCTACTTTTTCTTATTTAAAGAAAATTAATTAAGCATTAAGGTGGGCTTAAAAACCAAGCGACAGCGACAACGACGCGCGTCGTTGCCGCTGTCAAATGACTGGTTTGTATGGGGAACCAGAAAAACCGAGCGACGGCGTCGTTGCGGCGCGCCACGACGCCGTCACGTTGACAGCGCGCTGAGAAGCTTAGAGTTTGTATGTGATGCGGTCGGGTTTTTCTACAAGACCGCAGCGACAACGACGCCGTCAAAATTTGACGCGCGTCGTTGTCGCGTCGCTTGGTTTTTAAGCCTATCTTTACTTTTTTGTTAATGTAGTAAGGAATTACTTTCTGTTTATTTTATTTCGGTATTTTAAAATGGAGTTGTACTAATTATATATACTCGACAACCCCAAACAGAAGACCATGGCGCAGAAAAATTTGGAGAGCAGACCCCACCCCACCTTATGTGAGGCGGTGCAAAGAAGTCATTCTACCTGTAGTGTGAACCGATGGGAGGCTCAAACGAACGTAACGTCCGTTTCATCTGCCGTAGATCGTGCATGCATCTATCACTTCAAAACTTAGCGATGTGTTTTGATGTTTAGAATGGTTGCACACAAATGTCTTGATCAACATCGATGATAGATAAGATAAGTTATGATAACTTTTATTAGCTCTGGACTGTTGGCACACAAGCATCCCTTGGCGAGACGAAGTTCGCGGGCACCAGCTAGTTATATATAAATGAAGTCTACAGTAGTAGCTGTCAAATGTGGCCTTTTCGAATGACCGTAATTCTAATAATTAAATTTTATCAAAGCGGTTTATGTAATAGAGGTACGAGACAAAAAAACAATACATTTTTCATATCTCTATTAATCTTTCAAATATTTTTCACAAAGTATACCAGTTAGATACATTAATCCCAGCCTTATCTTAACTGCTGTAATTCTAGTGGATGATTTGCTGCAAACATTTTGGGGGTCCGTACTCAAAGTGTCTGAATTGGCTAATTTGTGCCTGAGTGTTCCGTACCGACAAAATAACCAGGCAATGTTCTGGTGGAGAAATTTCGGAGTAAGAAATGCCTTCGATGGTTTTTAATTAATTAATTGTTAAAACTAATTCCAAAAACAGTGAAATTTTTACGTAACAAGATGTTACCGTGTAACAAGGTTTTTGTCAAACATTTTGTAAACTTTTTTTTTTTTTTTTTTTTTTATGATGGGCTTACTCTTGACCCCAATCTTACCCTAGAGCAGAGATGGGATCTACGGTGGAGCGAGCTTGCCCAGAAGATGCCTATTCACTCTAGACTTAAAGAGATTCAGGTTATATGCACTCGGAAATACAGACGCAGGCAGGGAATTCCATTCTTTAGCCGTGCGCATAATGAAAGATGATTTGAAGCGCTTAGTGCGTAAACTTGTAAACTTTTTCTACGCAGGTGGGTTTTCAATCTGCGACCTTCGCCATCTTTAATGGCTATAACGACTCTCTACTATCGCGTCTCAATCTAAGCCTGTGAAATTAGCATACACTGAGAAAATCTGAAGTTAACCGAGGACCTTTTTGGCTTGTTTAACGGAATTTTATTTAGCATCAATCAAGTCTTAGCTGAAAACTCACAACTGTGTATGATTAAAAACAAACACGTCAACTTTGTTGAATTGTGTTAAGGTGGGCTTAAAAACCAAGCGACGCGACAACGACACGCGTGGGTGGTCGCCGTCAAATTTTGACGGCGTCGTTGTCGCTGCGGTCTTGTAGAAAAACCCGACCGCATCAACTGACAGCGCCACGCAGCAGATCCCAAGTAGCATTACGAATGTTAGTAAATTCTTACTAGTCTTTAATAAGAGTAAAGATTGATTTAGCTAAAACAAAAAGTTTTCTTTTATAATTTTATTTATAAAACGGCACAAAATTTAAGCATTTGATACTCGAATCCCAAATCGACTTTTAGCACTTTTTGCGAACCTCTTTGTTGATACCTGCATTAAGTTTAGGATAAATATAGATGCATAATAGTGTTGCCACTGGCGTTTTACTACTGATGAACAAAAGTTGTTTTCGTACCAGTGTCAACCGTTCATACCCAGTAAGGCGCACCCTATAGCTTGTGTAATTAATTTATCTCCTGATATTATGATATTTATTTTTGGATATGTATTTTCATAGGTACTTCGATGAAAATAATACATTATTACGATAAAGTTGACTAAAACAACTCTTTTAAAACATGCCTCTAGTAAGTTGTATGGTAGAACCCTCTGTCTTTGTGCACGACAAATTAACGTATTCTTTCAGCTGCTTTTTTTCCTGCTTATGATCATCATCATCATCATCATTGGCCTCATACGTCTGTGTCAGACGATTCATTCAGTGTCCGAGGAAATATTCTTCACGGCTGTATAAGCCGATACGGGAGCGGCATAGCTTTTTGCACGCTCTCCACAGACACTGCATTGCCTGGGACGCAATTATGGAAAACGCAGGGCTGCCCAGGACCTGCGCCACCCTCTCGGCCTTCCTGGCTGACTCCACAGGAACGACGGGTCGATACGTGCGGAGCCAGGTCGGCTGCAGGAGTCTGCCGCACGATTTATTTACCAGTCAGTCGCGCCTGACGGACACCCCGTTCCGGGTTTGTGTGTGGAGTTTTCCTTCTCCAGGACCCTGATTCGCTTGGGTCGGATTTATCCCTCGGTCGCCTCTTACGACCCCCACGGGAAGAGAAGGGGTGCTTATGATACACTCATTCTAAAAATATAAACTCATAATTTTTTGTTACATTTGTTCTTTTGTACAAATTAATTTCGTTTTTTGTATTGCGTGGTATATGATTAATTTGGTAGAGCATAATATACTGCATAATATGGACATAAATGTAAAGGATGATTGACTCATACGAGATAAATACATCCGCTCGATTTATCTTTTCGCTTTACTGTTTGATAAATATTGTATATTTTCGAACCCTGCTCACTGAGACCATCTTTTTGCGCCCTAAGAGTCAGTTTCTACTGAAAGCGACGAGGTGAGACGATACGCGACGCTGCAATGTCAGCTCAAAGCGACATCAAGATGCAACGCGCGACGCCGCTCGATGCATCTTGAAGCCGCACGAAACCGAGACGAGTAGAGACGCGACGCTGCAATGTCTGTTCTGGCGACGCCACCTACGGATGCCTGTCAGTTTGATTTCCACGCTCAGTGTTGCGGTGATAAAAAAGAACTTACTACTCTTAGAAACACGATAGGAAATTGATTAGGAAAATAACTTGGTTCTACTTGATACCTACTATGCAGGGTAGGTGGTTGTTATTGTACTTAAAAAAGACCAAGGGCTTGTCAGACTCGTCCATTCCAGAGTTCTGTAGTCATCCATTTCAGTGTTCTCTAGTGGATAAATGCCCGCATGGCATGCGTCTGTTACACTCCTCGACCCCGGTCATACAGGCTATGCGTATCAGTTTTCTTAGGGAAGTTGTCAGCTATACAAGATCTAATATACAAATGTAATTTGTTGATTGTTAAATCTTAGATTTTTGTTGTGTTGTGGCCGAAATAAATTTAATTTATTTCTTTCTTACATTAGAGATAGCAGCTGTAAAACTAAAAACTATATCTTGGTAACTATGCATGCTAGGCTATCAGTTTTATTGGGTAAAATGTAGACCTTGATAGACCTTCATTTGAAGTGACAGCTGACAAACTAAAAACTCGTTTATCTATATAGTTATGCATGCAAGACTATCAATTTATCTGTTAAAAGTGAAGGCCTTGATAAGATGAGCATTTCCAATGACGACTGTCAAACAAAAAACTTGTTTATTTTGGAAGTTATGCATGCTAGGCTATCAGTTTGTTTGTAAAAGTTGTAGACCTTGATGATACCTATATTTGAGGTGACAGGTGTCAAACAAAAAACTCGTTTATCTAGGTAATTATGCATGCTAGAATATCGTTTTTGGGAAAGATGTAGGCCTTGATGATACTTTTATTTTATGTGACAGCTCTCAAACTAAAAACTCATTTATCTCGGCAATTATTCACGCAAGACTTAGTTTCTTTGGTAACGTTGTATCACATGATGATACCTTTACTTTATGTGACAGCTGTCAAACAAAAAACTCGTTTATTTCGGCAATTACTTATGCTAGACTGTCAATTGAAAAAGGTAATAACTTTCCCAAATAAACTGATAGTATTGCATGAATGATTGCCGCTATAAACGAGTATTTAGTTTGACAGCTGTCACATAAAATGAAGGTTTCATGAAGGCCTACAACTTTCCCAAACAAACATAATATTGTCTAGCATGAAAATTTGCCGAGATAAATGAGTTTTAAGTTTGACAGCTGTCACATTAAATGAAGGTCTCATCAAGGCCTACAACTTTCCCAAACAATCTTGTAATCTAGCTTGAATGATTGCCGAGATAAACGAGTTTTTAGTTTGAAATTGTCACATGAAATGAAGATCTCATCAAAGCCTACAACTTTCCCAAGCAAACTTATTGTCTAGTATGAAAATTTGCCGATATAAACGAGTTTTAAGATTGGCTGCTGTCACATAAAATGAAGGTCTCACCAAGACCTACAACTTTCCCAAACAAACCGGTAGTCTAGCTTGAATGATTGCCGGGATAAACGAGTTTTTAGTTTGACAGCTACCACATAAAATAAAGGCCTCAAAGCAAGGCCTACAAATTTCCAAAACAAACTTATTTTCGAGCATGAATAATTGCCGAGATAATAATAGTTTATGCAACTGTCTTATAACGGAAGGCTTTAGAACGCGAGTGTCTGTTTATCACACTAGGCGCAGCCGATTGTGATAATAGTTTGACACGAGCATACTAAAGCCTAATTATATGCAGTTGCATACACTATTTAACTACACTCTACAAAAAAAACTATGAGAAATAATTCTAAGCTCTCCGCACTGCACTATGGCGATTGCAAGCCTATCAACTGAACCACTAACTAAACGACTAAATATTTAAATGGAGGTTCAGAAATCGAAACAACTTTTAAAATCAAAAGGTATTTTTAGGTAAATTTTTATTCGAAAAATGATTAATTGAAATAAAGATTTAATAATAAATATGTCCTCATTATTTCAAGGCTCATCCCGCCCGGGTGACATTTGTATTTTTTTTATTGGGTTACTTTTGGCACTGGAATTAAAAAAGTTGCATAATCATATAATTTTTTTGAAGCACACTTGGAATTGAGTTAATTTATGTAGCTGGTGGTGATAAGTTTTTTTAAGGTTGCATTTTTATAAAGGAGTTCATAACGAAACTGCATTCAATTATATAAAACCATCATTACTAAACGAGTGTTGATACACGTGTTTATAGTTTGACAGCTGTCGTTTGATAGATCTCGCCAAGGCTTACCATTTTTTCTAAGAAATTGGTAGTCTAAGATTTATAGTTTCCGACATAAACGAATCTTATTCTTGACAACTGTCATCTGAAAGATCTGAAATGCATTCTAGTTACTTACAATACCGTATTTGCAATATCATTGTATATTACCTACACGGAATTACTAGAAACCAGAGGGTTCTGTCCGGGAAATTTTTACAGAATGCTCTTATAAGGGTTTTATAATAAGTTTTGTTTAAGGCAACTGTTTGCTACTTGGGACATGAATCTCACTCAAGCAAAATTCACTCTTAACACATTTGACATTCGTCTCAATTTACTATGAATTGTTGATGTCAGATACGTCGTTTAGGATGTAACTCGGCTTCTAAAACCCTGTCAAAAATTATGTCATTCGCACGGAAAGGTACTGATGACAAAAAAGGTATACGAGTGCTGATAAGGGTTTCTAGTTGGAAAATCCTGAATCACAAATTTTTCGGTGGAACTTTGTTTGGGCTATTAGGTAGACAAACATATTAAAACACGTCACCTCTCAGAGGCTGGGCGCCTTGGAGAAATTACATAGAAAGTCCTAGTTTTTGATTTGTACTGTATACGATAAATATATAAATACTATATATATAAATAAATAAATAAATACTGTTTACGATATAATATTGCATCGTATGCAATACTATTATTGTATTAGTTTATGAAAGCTTAAGAAATGTTATAAATATTTAGTTTGATAGTTTTTACTCATTCCCAATCGTTTTCTAGGTATGTTATATGGGTTGGAAATTCCAACCCATATAACATAGATTTAGTAAAAGCTATCAAGACTCAATGTTAGAGAAGTTTATTAGATTTAGGTAATTTTTTAGAATAACAACATTCTGTACGATGTATCGTTTTCGAGTGATAAGCCGATAATCGAAATTCTCTTGTCCTGTCCTGTGTCACCGACTTACTGCCAACCTGGATGAGTACTAACCCGTAAGCTAGCTTCAGGAGTGGATACTCAACCATGGATCACATTCACGCCGTCAAGCAGCTAACGGAGAAGTGCAAAGTGTACAACCGGCCCTTGTGTTTCACCTTCGTTGACTATGAAAAGCTTAATGAAAAGGCATTCGACTGTTCGTCATCTGACAAACAATCAAAATGTATTGTCAGTGTTTCACTCTCTGCATCGCTGCGGTATTGACAGGTGATGTGTGGATGTCCTCCGGGAGTCAAACGGGTAAACTTTTGACCAACGTACTAGAAGATATCTTGAAGACTTTTGATTGGAGCGAGAAAGGAGACAATTTCAACGGAATACGCATGTCGCACCTGAGATTTTCAGATGATCTCATCCTTATCGCCGAACGTTTTCTGGGTCTCCAGCAAAATATCGCATCTGCAGTTTCGCAATGCGCCGAGCGATGCGCACGTATTTGCCGACTTAAATTATTTTAAATTGTAAAATAGTAAAATAATTCGTCAGCGTAGCACAAGCTGCGCTCGACTTGGTCCAAGATGAATACATATTTCTTGGCCAACGATGTCCTCGCGTTCCTGCAAGATCAACGTACCATCACAAACGAGGCCTCCGCTATCCAGCTGTGCTCGACCTATTTCTCGGTGGACGACATATGCAAGGCGAAGGCGCTACTGTGTGAACTACCGCCCCATCGAACAGGGGACGAAAATGGCATGAAGAGCCTGCAAGATATTATGAATATCCTGAAGGAGACTGATCACCAAAAAGTGCCAGTCTTCGTGAGGGCTACTCATAAGAAACTTCCCAACGAGCTCGACCAGCAGGATGTTACCCGGCTGCTAAGGGACGTCAGGACCCTGGAAACCAAGCTGGAAGAATTTCAGCGAAAATTCGAACGCTCAGAGAAAACTATTGTTGACTTGCGTACCGAAATAGATTTGTTGCGAAAGTCAACAACTAGGTCAGCTGAGACTTCGAGTTCTGCTGACAACGAAAATCGAGGAATGCGTGCCGCCGGTGAATCATATGCATCGGCTACAAGCGCCTCATCAGCAGATTCGCCCACCAAGCGAACCGACCAGCATGCGCGCGCGCCCCCCGCCGCCGCCGCACCGCTCGACCCGCCCCGCGCCGCAGGGCCTCCGCCGCCAGATGCGCCCGGCAAGACTGCTGACAAGAATAAACGTCGGCGCCGGAACATCGAAAACCGGCCTCCTAAGCCGCTCGCTGCATCAGCGGCGAACAATAAGGGTATGGCTAAACTACCACTCTTTGAACCAACCCTTAACAAGCGCAGTGACCAAGTAGATGCGGATGTGTCGCAGGGATTTAGTCAAAGACGTTATATTATAATTTGACTAGTGAAATTGTAATTACGCTGATTATTGTCAAAAACGACAGATTCGTATAATTTCACGGGCTTATTTCAGTGATATTGTAATTTCACTGGACCGCAAAAGTGATATTATAATAAATCTAGGTTTATTATGAGTTATGTATGTGGTAGGAGCCCCGCGTGTTTTGATTGGTCAAGACTGAAATAGTCGCCATTTGCAAAATATTTGTTGCAAACTTTGGAGCGTGCTTAAATATTTTTGGTGTCTTCGAGGTATTTACTTTAAAATTCTATAAGTTAAAGTACAAAATATACCATTCCAGTAAATGGATTTGGATTCGTTATTATTGCTAAGTATAAAGTATGAAAAAGTGCTCATATAGGTCCCTACTTACAAGTCTCCAGATATTTACTTCCTAACATTGTTAATGTTTAATTTGTTATTATGTTTTTGTAACGTCGTTTTAGTTACATATTTATGTAGCCTTGAGTTTAAGTAACATATTATTTCGATTACCTTACCTTACCTTAACGGCCACAACAGTCCACTGCTGGACATTTCGATTATTAGTATACATTTTAATTCTTTATTATTATGTAAGCTTTATTCAGAACCATAAATTGAGGCTAGTTACCAACTTGTTATGAGAAGTATTACCTACTATTGTTAAAAGCTTATAATTATTCAATATAATGATTCAAAGTAAGTGCTATAACATTTTCAGTATATTTTGATTCTGATATTTTACAGTATAGGTAGAAACTATAAAAAGTTACAAATAAAATTTAAAAAGAAATGATTTTCAAAAACCAGCCTTTTATTTCCTAACTGCCGTGTGATGCCGTGTGATGCCGGCTTAGAATAGCATCACCCCATTTCTTTCCTGTGGGTGTCGTAAGAAGCGACTAAAGGACTCGAGGGTATCATGTGTATTGCAATTTTAGGCGACAGGCTGACAACCTGTCACTATAGCGATACACGACAATAGCTAAAACGGCCCTCAAATATGTGTCAGACGTAGCGATAACGACCGTACTTTTACGGTCGTTGACGCTCTGCCTACCCCGCAAGGGATAAAGGCGTGATGTATGTATGTATGTATGTATTTCCTAACTCTATGCTTAATATTTGTAGCTAATGTTGGTAACGTAAGCGGACCAATCAGCGATCGGTCTGATAATCTAACGGCTTTCTTAAACCAGTGCTATTGTCAATATATCACTGCCTTACAATTTCACTGCATCGGTCTAGTGAAATTATAATGTCACTGAAACTAGCCCGTTAAATTGTAAGTAATGCAAACGATTGACAATAATGATAATGATAATGATAATGATAATGATAATGATAATAAATTTATTTGTCAGAATAAGGTACATTACATTAGATAGTATACAAGTTAAGTTCAGCTTATTCTATCGCTACATAAAGCGACGTACAAATATTATAAATTAATTGAAAAAATATATTGCAATACAAAACAAGTTACATAATCATTACTATTTGGAATTAAATCATATTAAAATATAAAATGTCAAATATAAAATGTCATAATACAAAATAATTAAAATATAAAATGTCATATTATTACAAAATGAAATTTGAGAATATTTAAATAACTAAGTTCCTGTCACTAAGAAAATCCTCTACAGAATAATAAACTTTCTTTATCAAAAGATTGTGAACGCATTTTTTAAAAAGACTCAAGCTTTTGTCTTTGATATTGTCAGGTAAATGGTTAAAAAGCCTCACAGACATACAATAAGCATTTTTGCTATGTACTGCTAGAGTCTGCGAAGGAATAAGTAATCTATTTTCATATCTACCATTTCTAATACGAACGTCAGATTTCTTTTTGAAAAGTTCAGGATGCTTTTTCACAAATACGCATACCTCAAAGATATATAGGCACGGAAGAGGGAGTATGTTATTTTTCTTAAATAATGGGACACAACTATCGAAAAAATTTGCTCCGCATGCGGCTCTGAGACATTTTTTCTGAGACATAAATACTTTGTCAGAATCTACTGAATTGCCCCAAAGTATGAGACCATACCTTAAAACAGATGAGACATAGCCATGATATGCCAAGAAAGCCGTTTCTAAAGACGCTATTTGACGTAAACGGTTGAGCACGTATACAAATCTGTCTAACTTCGTACAGGTCTTCTCGACATGTGACTTCCAATTGCAGTATTTATCTATAGTGACACCCAAAAACACAGTATCTTGTACAAGTTCAATTTTCTCATTTAAGTGGCGAATATTAAGATCAAGAGATTGACTATTGTATGTTTGGAATTCAATAGCTTTTGTTTTTGTGATGTTTATACTGAGATTATTCAATTGTAGCCATTCTGCCAGTGTAGTCAATGTGTTATTAATGCTCTGTTCTAAAATTATCTTATTTTTTGGTCTGTCCTTGAGTACAATCGTGCAATCGTCAGCAAAAAGTATACAGTCATGACAGGTAGCTTTGGGCAAGTCATTGATGTATAAGTTAAATAGTAAAGGTCCCAATATGCTACCTTGTGGGACTCCCCAATAATTTTTTCGATACGAAGATCTTATGCTCTCCTTTTGATTATTTATTATTTTACTTATTTCAGTGCATTGATTCCGGTCTTTTAGATAGTTGACGAACCAGTCAAGGACTTTTCCTCTTATACCGTATCTATTTAGTTTGGAAGCAAGTATTTTATGAGATACGCAATCGAAAGCCTTGCTTAAGTCTAGAAATATAGAAACCGGGCGAATACCTTTGTCCAGGCTTTCAGTAACAGTCTTAACAAGATCAAAACAAGCTAAGGCTGTAGAGCAATATTTTTTCTAAAGCCATATTGACGGGGTGTTAAAATATTACAACTTGAAATAAAGTTGAGAGTTCTATTGTATATTGCCTTCTCGAAAATTTTTGATAGAACAGGTGGCAGAGTGATAGGCCTGTAGTTACCAATAACCTGTTTGTCACCCTTTTTAAATATTGGTTTGACAATGGAACATTTAAGGCGTTCAGGAAATGTTCCTTCAGTAAAAGAGAGATTGATAATGTGGGCTAGCGGGGATGATATACTCTTAGCACATTTCTTTAGGATACGTACATTGAGATCATCGTATCCAGTTGAGTTCGTATTTTTAAGTTGCATTATAATTGTATATATTTCTTGTTCATTAGTAGGCACAAGAAACATAGATTTATCATTATTAGTTATTAAGGACAATGTGTTTTCCCTATTTATATCTAAATTTGTATTATTTATATCTACAAAATAATTATTGAATGACTCGGCAATTTTTGCAGGTTCAGTTACAATATTATTGCCATCATTTATTGATTCTATGTCAGAGAATTTTTGTTTGGGATTCACATTTTTGTTAATTACTTGCCAAGAAGCTAGGCATTTGTTTTTAGAACGGGATATATATTTTTTGTTATCCAACGCCTGTGTCCGATTTATACATTTTTTAAGGACACTAGAATAACGCTTGTATGTTTGTTTGTGTTCTTTTTTATTGGTTTTTGAGCACCTGTAAGTGAGATATAAGCGCCTTTTATTAACACAACATCGCTTTATATATTTAGTAAGCCATCTGTTTTTTATCGGTTTGTTTGAAACCTTAACTCTCAAAATGGGAAAACAAAGATTATAAAATAGTACGACCATGTCATGGAAAAGGTTAAAAGAATTATTTGTGTTTGATTCATTCAAAACTTCGCTAAAAGATAGAGCCGACACAGCTTGAACAAACTTCCTCACATTTTCATCACTAAATTCACGTTTTCTTTCAAACCATGATGTTATTTTAGTTTTGGCGCTGGGGTTAAGACTGATATTAAAAGTAATCGTTTGAGCAGTTTCATGGTCAGAAAGGGCAAGGTGATGTATCCCAGACTGTACATCGGTCAAATTACTGGCAATCAAATCAATACAAGACTGATTTCTGGTGGGTACATGTATGTGATGTCGAATATTATGATTTAGAAATAGTGACATTAGTTGGACTGCATATTTATCATTTTTAATGAGATTAATATTGAAATCACCGCATAGTATAATACTCTTTTTACTGTATTTTTTTGATATATTGAGCAATAGCTCTTCCAATTTGGTTAGGAAAAGAGTCACGTCTTTTGCATACGTGTCGGTTATAGGGACTCTATATATACATATAACAATAAGATTTAGACATATAACTTCACAAACACAGTATTCGAATTTTGACAATACAGGGTCTGGTTTTAGAGTTAAGGATTTAGAATTATACTTGTTATGCACGAGAATACATGCACCACCACGACGTTGGTGGGAACGACAGAAGGAGGCTGCCGTATAGTAGCCTTTCAGTACTAAATTATTTTCACAGCCCCTCTTGACAAAAGACTTGGTGAGACAAATTATATCAATTTGACCGAGCTTATTTCTCATTTCAGATAGAGCAAACTCAATCAAATCAATCTTGCCTATGGCACCTTGTATATTTTGATGTATAAGGTTTATATCAGCTTTTTGTTTAGTCACGAAAAAATGATCCATCATTCGATAAATTATTATTAAGAGAGTCAGTTTTAGGTAAGGTGTTTATCATTTGATCATGATAATTTCTATTAAATTTCAAAATACATCAGTGCAATTATAATGACACTAGTGAAATTATAATATCACGGCTTTTCTAATATCCCTGCAACAGATGGGTTTACTCAGGTTCAGAAGAAGCGCAGAAGGCAACCCCGCCAGAACAAGTGCGGCACCGCACCGGTAGAGGCTAATCTCCTGCTGCGCGCCTTCACGCCGAGGACATCGCTTTATGTCTCCCGCCTGCACGACACTACTACCAAGCAAGACGTGTTGGATTACATCTTCGCGAGGCATAAGGCAGGTGTCTTCAAGGATACGCCGAGACTCGGAGTATACGTGGAGCCACTGGAGTCGCGCCATTGGGTGGGTTTCAACTCGTTCGTGGTGCGAGTCCCGACAGCTACACTGAGCGTCTTCACGTCGCCGGAGTTTTGGCCGCAGGGAGTCGTATTCCGTCGCTTCCGAGGGAAGCTACCACTCACGTCTCCACCGTTAGGATAGGTTTTAGTTATTATTGTGTTATTTTTAGGTGTATTTAAGTTCATTTTAAATGGTATAGTAGTATTTTATTTATCTTTATATTTTATTTAGAACAGTTATGTCTGCTGCCTATTTACCCTATGATACAAAAATATTTTTATATTTTTAGTTTAGGAAATAGTTAGCAACATAATTGTTTTTGTATAAGTTCACCTATTTGTAAGTATGTTTATTTATAATAAAGAATTTTGATTTTTTTTTTTGCATGATGCCTCCCTGAAGGTCGGTCTCAGGATGAACATGTCCAAAACCAAACGTTGAAAGTCGACGTAAAACTAAAGTCAAAAATATAGGTAAGCGAGTGACGAGGTTAAGGTGGAGATGGGCAGGACACTTGTAAGACGAAGTGACGATCGGTGGAAAAAAGCAGCCACGAAGCGGTGGCCAAGATTAGTGAAAAGGTCAGTGGGCAGACCACCTGCTCGATGGTCCGACGATATTATCAAGCTTATAATATGACCTCACTGGCACAGGCTGGCACGGGACCATGAGGGCTGGCTTAGTAGAGAGGAAGCCTATACCCCGCAGTGGGTGGATGGCTGAGGGTGATGATGATGAACCAAAATTCTGACCTTCTATGCGCTTCCGTGAGATATTTTAATATTTTTGTCTCCTTCATAGCCTATATAAAGTTCCGTCGTTAATTTTGTAGTTCAGGATTTTCCAACTAGAACCATTCATTCATTTACCTACCACTCTAATGCGGGTGGAGCGTTTTACATTGGAAGCAAAGAATAATTTTGCGACAGTAACCAGAATTGAAAAATTTATCTACTTATTTTATGGTTCCAGTCTTGGATCTTCCAGTTTTTTTGCAATCCATACCCGCATACCACTGGTCGCACCAAAAAAGGGCGTAACTAGTTTCTTTAAACTTTACAGCAGAACATGGTTTGACTTGTACTGCCATGTTTATTTAGGGGGGGTTGGATCGTCACCCGCCACGCTGATCCAGTGCGGGTTGGCGGGTCGCCATTGCCTCGTCCGTTGACCAGCAGGGCGCACCAGGGGCAGGTAAGGTTGGCTTGGGCCCCGAAGGTGTTGGTAAGGCCCTTACACCCTATCTTTAATAGTCACTATAATTACACTATCTTTAATAGTTTCCGAGAAGAATAAAGATAACTGAAATTTGGGACATATAAATGGGGTAAAGGAGGAAAGCATGGGCGTCCAACTTGCTTCCCTTCTTTTCCTGAAGCTTACATATTATATAAGCTAAACACATGCCAAATTTCATGCTTTCTGCCGAATGGGACCATACCCCCATACAAGCAATGAAGTCGTATTATTAGATATTATTCGATTAGAATAATGAAATATAGTAGGATTTTTATACAGATAGACTCAATTGACGTTTGGTGGGTTGCCACGTTTTTGTATTTTAAAATAATAATAACGTAGTGTTGTACCCAAATGATCAAGTTACGTGAATCAAAGATTGTGATTGAATCTTTATGAAAATAAATTTAGTTTATTTCAATTTTCAATATTAAATTGGCCTATAAGACAAACATAGGTGCTACTATTGTGTGTAACAAACTATTTCCTGTCTGACGAAATGTTTATTTGAAAGCTAATGAGAACATAACTAGTAACAGTCAGATATCATTAACGTGAATTTATTCAACATTACATTTTAAATTTCAATATTATTCATTTTGCTTTCTATAAACCAAACGAAAACTTTGCGTATAAACGTAAAGTATACGCGTAACGTATACTCTTTTACGTAACGTAAAGTATGTACGTAATATATACGCAAGTATTTATTGAGCATATTTATTTACTAAAACAAATATATCGAGGAATCATGTGACAACAGTTCAATGATTATAATGAATGAGTCAAACCACAACACTAGCCTGATGCTTGCAACATTTTAAAAACAAAAGGCCGATCTTAGCTGTCAGTTTAGTCTATCTATCTGAATAAAAATCCTACATAGTAGATAGCCCACCGTGACACATATCAAAATCCAAGTCAGGCATGTCAGTGCCAATAATGTCATCAACACCACTCCATTCGTTCACAAACCCTTTCCAACCAAAGAGATTCGAAGATTCGAATACAATCAGCACTACAGCTTGCAGTATTGAAGATTATCTAAACAAATATTAACGAAACAATAACAGAAATTATTAGGCCAAAATAAAATAAACTTAGCTCTTCTTAGCTACTCTTAAGTCACGCGCCGTCAATCGTCATATATTATTTAAATGACGATAAAGACTATTCGTGATAAAAAAATACCTACCGTCTCCTAGGACAAAAGTTCAGACAAAGCGTGTTGTGGTGTGGATTAAGCTAAAAAATATAATTTTAGAATTCCATTGTCATGGTGTATCAAACTAAAAATTGTTATTTTTTGGTTACATCACTTCGTGATACGACCAACGGTGAAAAGAAGAGAATATCTGAATGTCACTAATTTACAGTGTTGCCGGGTCTTTGCTATAGTTTGCTCTAAATTTTTTTATTTTTATTAGCAGGTTTTCCTATATAAATACTTAAACTCGAACTTTTGGGGTTGTTTATACTCTTGTTCACTGACTCTTGTTTCTTGGTCATATTTTATCGATCTGCTTAACGTAGACGAACAGCTAATCGGCACCACCGCACCACATCAAATGTAACCTCATCTCACCTTAACCACCAAATGCATGAGCCCCTGTCGTGTGATGAGGTTGTTACTGCCATCAAACATTAGCATTGACCTTACATCAGGCGATATACTCAAATGTGGCGGAGTGGAGCTAAACTCGTTGTTATGGAAACTTTTTACATACATTCTATTACTCAAATACTTCAACTCTGATAAACTACTCCACATACTTACTAATAGACTAATACATAATAAATTATGCAGATAAGAAAGAACACATCATTTTGTAGTTCCAGATAGTTTGAAGGAGTGTTAGACAGATAAGGAGATATATGAAGAAGTAGAGTAAGTAGAGGCGTAGAACTTAGACATACTTTGTAACACAGTAGTAGGCCCGACGCTACCCCTTATCGACACCTGATTCGAAGAACATTGTAACTCAAAAATGCAAACTTTACAGGGGAGCCGTTTAAAGATTTTGGTATCGGTTTTTGAACGTTAATATCTTTTTAGTGATGCAGATTTCACAAGTTTTGTGTGATTTTAGCATAAAAAGGTATGGTCTTTCAAGTGGCATAAACCATTTCTTTTATAAATTATCAGAAACCCTAGAAAAACCCCTTTTTCGTTGAGTTACAATGTTCTGATATTGTGATACTAATCATTTTGAGTCTTTATAACATTGTAACTACACGTTACCAAATTATACTTTTAAAATCAGATGACGAATCACTAACTGAATAACATTGTAACGTATACTTACAAACATCATTTTTGCACATATTCATACAAAATTTAACACAAAACATTGTAATAGGTTGTTACAAACTGATTTTAAACATTATGTCTAACAAAATTTGCGTTATAATATTGTAAAAAAGAAAAACTTGGTTTAACGAAGCTAGAATGTGATTGTAATTTTGTGATTTAATATGTTTTTCAATAATTTTCTTTACAATATATATTTATTATTTAACTTTATATAAATATTTTGATATAAAAAACAGAGTTACTTCATCTGAAATAGCTGTGTATTTGTGTGTTCTATCATATATAAATTGACACTATGAAATAACATTAATACTAAGATGTATAGCAATTAACAAGCTAAATTTTTCGAGAGAAACCGTTCCAGTCAACAAACCGGAAAATAAATATGGCGCAACTCTGGATTGGTTCGAATTTTTGGAAATCGAAAGGACCTCTTCAAATATTTAGTATTGTACGATCGTCATGTCTTAAGACCAGGGCATTGCTTGCACCAACGTGTTTTTTATACGCTCACGTAGGTGCTAACAAAGGAAACTGTGCATAAAACTGAAGCTGCGCAGAGACCCACAGAGCTTGCCATGATCGGTATAAAACTTCAAGATTGTATCTGAAATACTAAAATCTGATGACATATAAAGCTTAAGGATGTACGTAAAATGATAGCTAAGCTCAACAGGGTGCGGGCAGGAAACTTTACTAGCTGATGTGATGTGCCTGGAAGATGTGGAATGCACAAAGGCAGTGACTGTGTGATAGCTAAGGGACGGAAAATGGCTAATGGGCAGATCATCGGTCCGATGTTTAGATAATGGAATAATATTACAGATGTCTTATAAATAAATAACGTGATGAAGTGTGCAATTGAGCGTGCCACCTTGTTGAACTGTTTCTTGGTTTAGATTTGTGCAATGAATGTTGGAGTTGTTTTTATATTTTGATAGATTCTTATAAATTTAGTGAGCATATTGTATGCTATATGAAGAGGATTACACAGTAAAAAATTGACATATTGGATTTGGAGAGTCTTGGAGAGTCATCGGCCAGTCGTATAACATTAACTATAATAATAAAGTAATCGCAGTAAGGAACCATGGACTACGCACGACTTTGTCTAGATTTCATTACATTTTAGAGAGAAACAAGCACCTCCATCGAGACTTAGCTAGTTTTTTACAGAATGTTT
The DNA here is from genome assembly GCA_024500475.1 of Phthorimaea operculella. Lineage (NCBI taxonomy): Eukaryota > Metazoa > Arthropoda > Insecta > Lepidoptera > Gelechiidae > Phthorimaea > Phthorimaea operculella. Next base: position 896,133 of record JANFCV010000157.1, read on the forward strand.
TTGATGGGATTAATTTTACTCGGTGTCTCATACTTAATAATGAAGAGCCACCCTTGGCGTAATATCTTTAAAACGTACTAAATAATCGTATTGTACATACATATTGTTAGGCTTGTTACTATTGTTTTAAAACGCTTTTGTGGCAGATAATTTTAATATTGACTTAGTAAGTTTTGAGAAAAACTGTTACGCACAAATATAACATATACCTAACACGAGACGTTATTTTATGGAATTTAAGGTTTATGAAAAATTCGTGAAAAAAATTCACTCGAAAAAATAATTTATATTGATATCAATACATAAAAAAAAAATTTTCGTTGTCGAAGTTGTAAAAGATTGCTTAACTGTAGTGGAAATATATGAAAAAATCTAGATATGGTCATCAAAAGGTCAACAATTTGAAATACTACCGCATAATTCACTTTCATTTTGTAATAATAACTTATTTTACTAGCGCTGAAAACTGCTTCTTTTTGTAGTCAATCGGAAAAAAGTTTAGAGTGATAACATTGTATCAGAATATACGCTGCAAAATATACCTTAAGATGTTGATATACAGGGAGTAACGGAAAGCCCCTTACAAGCGGAAAGTGGCAGAACGTACTGGGGAAATTGAACATTTGGCGTGGTTCGTAATCTGCAAATTCACTCATTTTAAAAAGTAACATTTTCAAAAAATGAGTAACAGTTCCCGAGACGCGTATCTTGCCCATCACTAAAGTGGCCCCTCTCAACCCTCACCTGCAAAGAGTCATACCACCTCCTAACAGATATGCTGCCCCGGAGATGCTTTACATTGAAGTTTATCAAAAGCATTGGCAACATACGCAACACTAAAAAGCAGCAATGCATATTGTCTTTCCACTCTTTGTTTATGTTTTCCTAGTGTTTTCTCACTAAGAAATGGCAATTTAACTGACGTCAACAAAGAAAATTTTAGTATTAGTATGTACATTTTACCATGATTTCATCATTTCACGAGCTCTTTTTCACCATGTATTCCTAGTTGATTTCTAGTAAAAATCCAAAATAAAATAGCACACATGACTTTGTATGACTTTCTTTACACAACATGACAAACGTTGTCAAACGTCGTGCATGCAATCGTGCCATGTCTGTCATCAATCACATCACCTACGAAGATTGGTAGTCAAATCAAAAAGATCCAAGCAAGATCCAAAATCTTTTTGAGGAAATGTTGATTGCATTTCTGCTTTCCTATTAACTATTCCTAACATTCGCCTTCTCTTCACGTTTTCCCGAGACATTTATTTTCTGAAGAAGCGAGTCGGCAGTACAGTAAATTATGAAAATGTACTAGGATTCCATATTCTTCAAGATATTCTTCGAAAGATCAACAGTGTCATTTTAGCAAAAAGGATGAATGCATGCAAATTTTAGCAAAGAGATGATAGATATGGATGAAAATAAAAATTACCCATTGTTACGTAGTTATTTTACAATAACTGTTATTTTAAAATTTGAACGCATCGTTTGCCAGCTAGTTATCAAATTTTTGAACGCGTCCGTATCTTCGTTTGACAGATCGCTAAGTGTTGCCATTTTCCACTTATAATTCCTCTTCTCTTTTGCAGAAGATTTTACATTTTTTTAATTCATTTGAGTTCGAATTGATTAGTTCTATTGATTATCTATAATACTTCAGTTTTGTTGATAACATGGATAGATATTCTTATTTTTTCCGTGGTGTCCAGCAAGAATACCGTTAAAGTTTGAGTGAATTTGTAATTCACAATTTGGTGGATTTTTGTTATGTAGGCAACATTTCTTAATGTGAGACGAGTGACGCTGTTTCGTCACTTTTACGAAAACGGTCCGTGCAAGGACCCAAATTTAATTTGTTTCTATCGTATATTCGGTGAGTTAATATTCAGATTTACACTTGAAAGTGCTTTTCCCATATTTCCCCACGTCAATCTCAGTGTTTATTTTTCAGATTTGGATTCTTTTTAATTCTTCCACCGAACGTGGCAACGGGCGGGCCTTGTGCTTTGCATGCACGGCAATATATATTTGCCACTGGTAAGTTGTCATTTTGATTTCACACATAAATGTGCCTTTTCTACTTTCCCACGTCATCGTGTACTTTTATTTCAGATATAAACTCGATTCTATGTAAATCAGCGCTCGCGCACACCTCGTCGCTTTTAGTCGTCGTGGACGAGATTTTCTTTCATCCTCCGAAAGGTATCTATTCATGTTATTAAGTAACTGCTAATTATTTCAAAGTAGATTTCCACCTTGCATAAGTTAGGTTATGTACCACATGCAATTTTGAAAAGCTATCTTGCACACCCTCCATGTTTTTACATCGTCGCACAGCACAAGCTAATCGCATTTGTTGATTCAAAATTTGGCACATATCATTTTAAGTGTTTTTGCTTATTATCATTTTTATCAAAACTGCTGTGTCATAGACCGCCATGATAATATTTTCAATCATGGGTTTGTATGAATGTCATGCTACAGCTTGTGTTCCATGCTATCCCTTTCAGGAGGTTCACGGTGAGGGCATTCTCTATGTGAGGGCTACAAACGTCCCACACCAGGTCACCCAACATTCAACGAGTCCGAGTCAGGTCCGGTGATAGGTTCCGCTGGCCGGCCTTCTCCAAAACAAGTAGGATTGTTTTATTTTCTTCGTTCCAGTCAGGTCGTGACTGGTGGCGCCCTTTTATTAAACTAACTTAAATTATTTAAATTTCTAAAATAATTTTACCGAACAAGTGCTAAATTTACCTTGTCACCCCGACCCCTTACAGTATACCTACTGAGTCTAGCTGGCAATCTTAGGTATCAATCAATTGTTTATGTTAAAATATAGTTAAGAAGATTTAAACCCTTAATCCGACACTTCAGGAAAATAATATGTTAAATTGGTAATTAACCCTGAAACGGGCGCGTGTCAAATTTCCATATGTTAAATTTGTAAGTAGTGAATCTTGTGATTTCTTCTCATAATATAATAATAAACTTGTGAAAAGGGATATCCTTATTTTTATTTATTACACAAAATACTTTTGTAACATTGTCACCTCAAACGTGGGGCCACGACTTGGTAAAATTGTTGTGTCTGTGTTTGTTAGCTACGGCAAAGCACTTGTTCGGTATTTAGTTAAGCGGCTTATATTAAAAAAAAAAAACACGTTTATTAGTATCCAGAAAATAGTAATAATTATATTTAACCTGTGTTTGTAATAATATTGCACTACCGTGACATTTGTACGTTGGTATATTGGTTTTCTTTGAATATGTTTAAAAAAACAATACTTATTTCGGAAATTTGTTTGTGTCCTGATTCTTAAGTGTATATTCTACTGCTCTTAATTTGAATATTTTTTCAAATTCTCTCTTTTGACACTATTATATTAGTGTACGTATATTTAAGTTTTCTGGTTATATTGTACTGCCAGGTAGACTCGGACTCAGTTTATCGTCTGCTTGTTCATTATTTTGTATTGATAATGGAACGGCCTATCGCTTACCATCTTTTGCGTAAAGAAGAATTAATTTATGAAGTCGAAATTCGTGATGCCACCCCCGGAAGTACTAATGATGAGTTACGTGTTCAGATACGCGATTTAGCGCGTGATATACCAGCTGACGAGATTGCGGAAACCACCCGTGATGCTAATGCCGAATTAGACGTTATAGCTAATAAACTATCCGAACTTTCTACCAGTCTGAATGAGAAAACTCTCTCATTTAAAACACTCAACAAGCTGCGCGCTATAGCACATCACGTCTTCCACAGATTCTCCCGTGTCCTTGATTCAGAACCTACTAAGAACAAGAAATCTGAGATAAACCTTAAATTAAATCAAATTTTGACCATATTAGACGCGCGGTACAAAACTTTCAAAACTTCTTTTATGAAGACTCGGAAAACCCTCCTTTAAACCAAACTGTGCTGCAGTGTGGTTGCAGCTCAGAAAAAGCGATCGAGAGATTAAAACTAAAATATGATGGGCGTTCGTGTATTCGAACTTTCCTCTTGCGTTTGGAAGAATTATGCGAAACGCGTAATATCTCTGAACAACGACTGTTCCAAGGCGCTGCCGAATTGTTTGTTGACGATGCATTAACGTGGTATCGTAGTGTGAAGCCGTCGTTAATGGACTGGTCCAGCTTAAAGTCTTTGTTGTTGAAGGAGTATTCACAGATTGATTTTGACGATCGTCTTCTTCGTGAGATTCGGGAACGTACCCAAGGGACAGATGAATCAGTTTCTCTGTACATAGCTGTCATGCATAATTATTTCAATTTATTGACAAATCAAATACCAGAAGAGGAAAAGGTTAAAATAATACGCTTTAATCTCAAACCCCAGATATCGTCTGCTTTAGCACTGGAAGAGTTTTCTTCGACATCTGATCTAAAAGAAAAGTGTAAGCTTGTAGAATATAATCTCTCTCGAGCTGCCGATTATAAAGAACCCTCAAAAGCTAATAAATCTACTTTGGCTCCGGACCTGGCGTATAGGCCATTCAAATCAAATACTCTTCCACGTGTAGAAGCAATCGATTCTCGTACGGTTTTTTGTGTGCGTTGCCGTATCTCCGGACATACTTTAACTCAGTGCCCATCCAAAGAGTTGGTTTGTTTTTCATGCGGTAACAAAGGTTTTACCCGTACTAATTGTCCCATCTGCATAAAGGAAGCTTCGTCCCGGGTAGCAAACCCAAAAAACTAGATAAATCGAACCGCACCTCATATCAACATCCCAATTTTGATGCCAAGGATTGGGGTGAGTATCTGAACCGTTTAAGGGTTTTCTTTTCCTCTTATAATGTAGCTGCGGTTCGAAGTAATTTTTTGGAATATGAAGAACGGCCTCTCCTCATTGTGAGTATATACAATGAAGAATGTTATGGCTTGTTGGATTCGGGCGCGGATTTGTCGGTTTTAGGTGGTTCGGCTGGAGATAGGTTTTTACATGCAGGTGCTCAGCTTCACCCTAGTCATGATGTACCTTATGTTTCTACAGCGAATAACTCCCGATCTGAAGTTCGTGGGTATGTGTTGTTACCTGTTCAAATGAATTCTGTTACGAAGGTAATAAAATTTCATTTAGTTCCCGACATAGAAGCGCCTATGATATTAGGCATGAATTTCTGGAAGGCTTTTGATTTAGCATCTAAAATTTTTAAGGGTTTGCCGCTTGTGGATACACGGGCCCCTTGGGAAAGATTTCGGAAATACGATGTCTCCATGCTTTTGAAAATTTGACAACAACAGAGCGCTTGATGGCCGAAGAGGTTATCAGCCAATTCGAGGAAATTTCCTTCAAAAAAAAAGGTTTAGGTCGGACGAGTCTTCTTACACATAAAATTGATACGGGAATACTCAACCGATTAAACAACGATTTTATAATATGTCACCGGAACGGTTAAAGGAGCTTAATCGACAGTTAGACGAAATGTTAGAGATGGGAGTGGTTGAACCAAGTTCGAGTGCTTGGAATAGTCCGATTCTTTTCGCACCAAAACCGAATAATGAACTTAGATTCTGTTTGGACAGTCGTAAAGTGAACGAGGTGAGTAAAGGCGATGCTTATCCTTTGCCATATATTTCTCATATTTTAGATCAACTTCGAGATGCTAAATACCTTTCATCGATCGATTTGAAATCAGCATTTTGGCAAATAGGTTTGGATCCTGCTTCACGTGAAAAACCGCTTTTACAGTTCCAGGCCGCGGTTTATACCAATTTGTTGTTATGTGCTTTGGACTAAAGGGGGCGCCTGCAACTCAGCAACGTCTTATGGACATGATTTTTGGTCCAGAATTTGGAAACAAAGTATTCGTCTATCTTGATGATATTATTGTAGTGAGTTCTACTTTTGATGAACACATTTCTCTATTGAAAAAAGTTTGCGATCGTTTGAAAATGGCGAATTTAACCATTAATCTCAAAAAATCATGTTTCTTTCGCAAAGAGCTGAAGTATTTAGGCTATATTGTTGATGAGCGTGGTTTGCGGACGGATCCTTCCAAAGTTCAAAGTATTGTAGACTACCCTACGCCCACTAATCGTAAAGAGGTTAAAATGTTTTGGGTACCGCTTCGTATTACCGTCGATTTATTAAAGATTTTAGTTCCCTTGCCGCACCGTTAAACGCGCTCACTAGCACAAAAAAAGCTCCGCCTTTTGTTTGGACGGAAGCTGCGGAAAAGTCTTTACAGATTTGAAGGCTGCTTTGGTATCAGCTCCAGTATTGTCTTGCCCAGATTTCCAGAAACCATTTTCCGTCCATTGTGATGCCTCCAACTACGGAATAGCAGGAACTTTGACTCAACTATCGGATGACGGTGTAGAGCACCCTGTAGCGTTTGCGAGTCGTTCTCTGAATAAAGCTGAGCGTAATTATTCAGTAACGGAAAGAGAAGCCCTGGCCGTGGTGTATGCGGTGGAACATTTTCGTCCATATTTAGAAGGAGGGTTACGTTTTAAAGTTGTTACAGATCATTCAAGCCTCAAATGGTTTTTTAATCTCAGTAATCCCTCAGGTCGTTTGGCCAGATGGGGCTGTCGCTTGTCACCTTATGACTTTGTTATAGAACATCGCAAAGGTAAGGATAATGTGGTTCCTGACGCACTTTCGCGTGCTGTACCAGTTTTGGAGATACGTAAAGCTCAAGGTGATCCCTGGTATAACAGGATTGTGAACAGGTGTAAACAGTTTCCCCAATCGTGTCCAAACTTTCTGATTAAAGAGGACAAATTATTTCGGTTTTCGAAAACCACAAATACAGATAGTGGTTATAATTGGAAGGAAGTAGTCCCTGCAAACGCTCGTGATGTAATTTTGCAGGAACAACACGGCGGTGATTTAGCGCCGCACTTTGGAGTCTTTAAGACATACAGGCGCTTGGCTTTGCGCTATTTCTGGCCGAAAATGTATCAGGATGTCGTCAAGTTTGTTAAAATTGTGATATTTGCTCTGCGTACAAAGGTTCTCAAGACTCCACTCCCGGATTCATGGGTGATCCAAAAGTCTGTACCAGACCTTTGAGACCATCAGTGTCGATTTGGTAGGGCCGATGCCCCGTTCTCGTTCGGGTTTTACTTTCATCCTTGTAGTGGTCTGTTGTTTTACCAAATATTGCTTGATTTTTCCTTTACGTCGAGCAACTGGGAAAAATATTGTCAAACACTTGGAGAATGATGTGTTTCTCACGCATGGGGTCCCACGTACGGTGGTATTGGATAACGGTACGCAATTCACCGGTAGTGAGCTCCAAGCTTTATTTGCGAAATACAACATCCCACAAGTGCATTTTACTCCCAAATATTGTCCACAGGTAAATACAGTCGAACGTTATAATCGCACTCTTGTCACAGCTCTTTCCATCCTCGTACAGAATGACCATCGTTCCTGGGATCTTCATTTGCCTAGAATTCAGTTCGCCATGAACACGTCTGTGAATGAAACCACACGCTATAGCCCATATTTTCTTGTCCACGGCAGAGAGGCTGTTCTGTGTGGTTCCATTTATGGTAACCAAACTACATCCGAACTGGTTTTATCCTGTAGCTCGCGTGATGAATTTGCATCAAGGCTAGGTTGTTTGAAGGATACGTTTCCTAAAGTTCAGGATGCGTTAAAAAAGGCCCATTTTAGGAGTAGAAGGTTTTATAATAGCTCGCGTAGGCATCTAGAATTCGATATTGGAGATGTTGTGTGGAAAGGACCTTCCCATTAAGCGATGCGTCAAAGTTTTTACTGCAAAACTTGCGCCAAAATTTCAAAAGTGCAGGGTCGTTAAGAAATTGAGTCCACTGGTGTACGAGTTGATAGATGTTTACAGCAATAAGCCTTTAGGCCGTTGGCACGTGAAAGATTTAAAGACTGCTTAAAAAAAGTAGGTATTTCTTTTCCCTTTTCCACTGATTTAGGTGGACTGTTTCATACTCGTCCGGACTGCAGAGAGTATTTTGGTTTGTAACATCTGTCCTGACGTTTGGCTATTTTGGGTTTGGTTACTGGCAGAAGAGTATTTGTTAAAGAAGGAAGGAAGTGTATCACCCGGACTGTAGAGAATATAATGGAATGAGAAGATCTGTCCTGGTTGTTGGTTTCGTATTTTGGTTTGGAATCACTGTTGAAGGCATATTTTTTCTTTTCCCTTTTTCACAGGATAGGTTAGTTTAGTAGGCTAGGTAGTAGCCACTGTGTCATTATTCTATTTCCCTTGTTTAGCTTAGCTGAGTTTTTGTTGCTTCAGGAGCGGTCACCTAACTCCTTTCAAAAATAAGCCTTATAGCTAGACAATAACTCTTTGATATATTTTTTATAATTAGTAGCTTCAATTAAGTTTGCGTCACTTTTGGAGCGGTCTCTAACTCCGTCCAAAAACAAGCCTCATAGAAAGACACAAACTTTTAACAATTTTGAACTTTCAATCATATATCGTAGTAGGAGCGGTCCCTAACTCCGTATAAAAATAAGCCTCATAGAAGACACTCACTTTAAATTTTCAAACAAATATCATAATAGGAGCGGTCCCTAACTCCGTATAAAAATAAGCCTTATAGAAGACACAAATTTTGAATTTTCGGACATCATAACGTAATAGGAGCGGTCCCTAACTCCATATAAAAATAAGCCATATAGCAATTTTGTAACTAAAATACAGGTAGTTGTTTAATTATACTATAGATGTAACCTTTTATATTAACTGATATTTTGAAGGTCGTTTGTTTGTTTGTTCTTTTTTCCTTTAAGGTAGGTTGAGACGTGTTTGTCTGGTTTTGGTTTGGTTTGGTTTTTATCGACTGGTATTTTCTCTGGTTTATGTTTAAATGAGCTGGAGGGCCAGCTCGAATTTTCCTTTTTCTTGGAAAATTCTTGTGGGTAGGGGGGTATTGTTACGTAGTTATTTTACAATAACTGTTATTTTAAAATTTGAACGCATCGTTTGCCAGCTAGTTATCAAATTTTTGAACGCGTCCGTATCTTCGTTTGACAGATCGCTAAGTGTTGCCATTTTCCACTTATAATTCCTCTTCTCTTTTGCAGAAGATTTTACATTTTTTTAATTCATTTGAGTTCGAATTGATTAGTTCTATTGATTATCTATAATACTTCAGTTTTGTTGATAACATGGATAGATATTCTTATTTTTTCCGTGGTGTCCAGCAAGAATACCGTTAAAGTTTGAGTGAATTTGTAATTCACAATTTGGTGGATTTTTGTTATGTAGGCAACATTTCTTAATGTGAGACGAGTGACGCTGTTTCGTCACTTTTACGAAAACGGTCCGTGCAAGGACCCAAATTTAATTTGTTTCTATCGTATATTCGGTGAGTTAATATTCAGATTTACACTTGAAAGTGCTTTTCCCATATTTCCCCACGTCAATCTCAGTGTTTATTTTTCAGATTTGGATTCTTTTTAATTCTTCCACCGAACGTGGCAACGGGCGGGCCTTGTGCTTTGCATGCACGGCAATATATATTTGCCACTGGTAAGTTGTCATTTTGATTTCACACATAAATGTGCCTTTTCTACTTTCCCCACGTCATCGTGTACTTTTATTTCAGATATAAACTCGATTCTATGTAAATCAGCGCTCGCGCACACCTCGTCGCTTTTAGTCGTCGTGGACGAGATTTTCTTTCATCCTCCGAAAGGTATCTATTCATGTTATTAAGTAACTGCTAATTATTTCAAAGTAGATTTCCACCTTGCATAAGTTAGGTTATGTACCACATGCAATTTTGAAAAGCTATCTTGCACACCCTCCATGTTTTTACATCGTCGCACAGCACAAGCTAATCGCATTTGTTGATTCAAAATTTGGCACATATCATTTTAAGTGTTTTTGCTTATTATCATTTTTATCAAAACTGCTGTGTCATAGACCGCCATGATAATATTTTCAATCATGGGTTTGTATGAATGTCATGCTACAGCTTGTGTTCCATGCTATCCCTTTCAGGAGGTTCACGGTGAGGGCATTCTCTATGTGAGGGCTACAAACGTCCCACACCAGGTCACCCAACATTCAACGAGTCCGAGTCAGGTCCGGTGATAGGTTCCGCTGGCCGGCCTTCTCCAAAACAAGTAGGATTGTTTTATTTTCTTCGTTCCAGTCAGGTCGTGACTGGTGGCGCCCTTTATTAAACTAACTTAAATTATTTAAATTTCTAAAATAATTTTACCGAACAAGTGCTAAATTTACCTTGTCACCCCGACCCCTTACAGTATACCTACTGAGTCTAGCTGGCAATCTTAGGTATCAATCAATTGTTTATGTTAAAATATAGTTAAGAAGATTTAAACCCTTAATCCGACACTTCAGGAAAATAATATGTTAAATTGGTAATTAACCCTGAAACGGGCGCGTGTCAAATTTCCATATGTTAAATTTGTAAGTAGTGAATCTTGTGATTTCTTCTCATAATATAATAATAAACTTGTGAAAAGGGATATCCTTATTTTTATTTATTACACAAAATACTTTTGTAACACCATTGATTGTCATTGTTACGTTTGACGTTTTTGTGAATTTAGGTTTCACAAAACATAACACAGTCTACATATTTAAGTTCATCTGTGCATAACACTGGCAGAATTACCCTAATAGGGTAGAAGTCCATATTATAAGTGTTATAAGTAAATAAAATAATAAAATTAGATACAATTTCTTATTTCGTCTGCTAAAATTTCAATTAAAAAACGTTCTGTTGCTTTTTGTGGGCACGCACGCACGCACGTGTGTATTTTTCGCCATTGATTTGACAACAACAAGAAGCTGCTTTGTCCTGTTGTTTGTTCCACACAAGAAGGAAAAGAAGACTTGGAACTGGAACTTGGACTTGGAAAAGAAGACAAGGAAGCATGCTAAAGCTGTCCAGACTGTGCATTTCTTGAAAATCCGTGTACAGTGTACTGTAGTTACGTCGAAAGATATCATTCATCAATAAGGCGGCAACTTTTTGAATTCTTGAATAAATTATTAAGGTTCATAGCTTTTTTATTTACTTTCTCGTGTAGTTAAATAGTTAAAGGTGCAAGTTCGTCATCGCGGTAGATTACAGCCACACACGGCCGACAACATGCGAAAAACAGGGGCGTTTGATGCGAAAATAAGTCGTAGTCTTTGCTTTCAATCATTTGCAGTAGTTACATTGTCATACTTACGACTGTTGTTGCATCGGCTTACAAGAGTCATATGTCGTCGGCGATGATAAACAAAATTTCACCCTAAAGGTAGTGTGTTTGTTCTTCCAGAACAGTCGCGCGAGTTATTTGAAAGTTGTTAACCACGTGCGGGTGCGACAGGCTGCAAGGAACAAACTTGCATCTTAAGCATAAAGGGTGCCACACACCGGGCCTGTATGCGTGATGTGCACGTCACCATGTTCGTAGAGATGACGTTGTATCGTATAGGATTGTATGAAACACCACTGCACACCGCGCTATGCGTGTGATGACGTGCACGTCACGCATACGGGCCCGGTGTGTGGCGCCCTTTAGAGCGCCAAACATGTGCGCGCGTTTGTATGCGCGGCATTTGAGGAGGCGTACCTATTGACAGTTTGTGTTATGGACCTACCAGGCTCGCATAAATGAAGAAAGCTCATCCAAACTGTCCAAACACTTTATTTGAGGTGTATTGACAGTTTTGTGTTGAAACCTACCAGGCTCGCATAAAATGACGAAAGCTAGTCTAAACAATTTATTTGAGGGCTTTGAGGACATCGTGAGGGCATTGATTTCGTTAGTGATGGGAACGATCAAATTTGTACTACCTAAGAATACTAGACTACAAATGTTATTTTTAAGTTTTCAAAAATTTGCGTTTTGCGGTGTGATACTCTACACAAAGGTTTCTTATCACCAGTATGTTTTGCCACTTTCGGCTTGTAAGGGGCTTTCCGTTACACCCTGTATATGAGTCAAAAACATTGTAACTTTTGTATACAATGTTTTAGCTACGAAAAATTGTTAACATCATAAAAGTTGCCGTATTGTAACTTTAATTACAGTCTTTTAAAGACTGAAATTGTGAAAATTTGGAAAAGTGTATTTTGGAAAAACCTAGTTACAGGTTACCTAGGACCATGTTTTATACATCAAAAGGTGCGTATTGGACCGTAGAATCCAAATATACAATAGTTATATAACATTGTAATTATAAGTTACAATGTTCTTCGAATCAGGTGTCGTTATCATCTATGACGTCTCTGGAGGGTTGGAAATAGCGTCAGTTACCTTGTATGGCATAAAGTAGCGTTAGACGTCCTGTGGGGTGGGAGGTAGAGTCGGACGCCCTGGAGTTAGCAATTAGAGAGAGATGCATAACTCACTTTTCCACTCCTTGTTCCTCGTCGGGAATGAAAAAAAAAGCCATAATACTAAACAAATCTAGGATTTCGCCGAAAATGCTAGGATTTTGGCCAAACATTGGATCAGCTTGGGACGAAGGCCGAAGGAAGTCTACAATTTTGCCATAATATGCCAGCTTTTGACATCGCACTGCGACATGTATACCGATGAACTATGCTTTCTTGCAGAATCCGCAGATGGCCTGCAACTGAAGAACGTTTCTCCCCAAGCATGCTGCAAATTCGATCTGAAAATCAGTGTCAAAAAGATAGTATTCTTCTTCTTCTTATTCGAGTAGTACACCAAGTCGTTCAACAATTCGATGAAACCTAGAGTCAGAGTTTTCCAACCGCCTACTATAAGTAGCAGGCCTCTGACATTATTGTGTAACGACCGCCGTCTTAGTGATCAGATCATTCACAAAAGTCATTTCAATGGAAATACAAGGTCGTGAGATACTGAAAATTAAGTTTGGTGAAGATATGATGACACAAGTTGAGAAGTTTCGATATTTAATGTGACCTTGATAATGAGATGAATAGCAGAATCAGTGTGGCAGCTGCAGTATTTAGGAAGCTGCTGATCAGAATTAAAAGTGGTCGGCATGGCCGAAATCAGCCGGAGAGAACATCATCCCTGTTGGTGACTATGGAATGGTTTTATTTCAAGTTGATATCTTAACGCGATCCCGAAAAAAGGAGTCTTGACAGACGCATAACCAAGTGACAAGTAATATAATATAATTCATAATATAACTATTCGTGTAGAATAGTTCATTAGTTTAGTTCAGTTTTTCCTTATAATGTATAACAACAAATACAACAGAACTTTTAGCGCCGCAAAACGCAAAATGAGGTTTACAAATATACATTACATTTTCTTTTGCAAATTCTGCTCAGGCATCAATGTTGTTGGAATACATACATACATATATCACGCCTTTATCTCTTGCGGGGTAGGCAGAGCTTGTCGGAATTCAGCGTGTAATTTGTGAAAATTTGATAAACTGTAACATAAAAAGCATGTGTTTAGAATATTGTTGCCACTCGATAGTGGACTATCGATTGTAAAACGATAGACAATCGATAGTATCGATATCCTGAACTATCGATACTATCGATAGTATTATACCTCGTCAACAGTATTGCTTTATTTTGAATTATCAATACTATTATTAGGCCTACTGATTGTATAGGCCTGAATAAATGAAAACTATCGATAGTAAAACCATCGGTAGTACGGCAACAATAGTTCAGAATTTACATAAAGCTTGTTCTATATTTTTAACTACATTTACCTTGCTGTTAAATATGTCTAAATAGCAGTAATTCTGTTTATCCGGCAACACTGGCCTGGTTAGCCTCTCAGCGCGCTGTCAACGTGACGGCGTCGTGGCGCGCCGCAACGACGCCGACGCTCGGTTTATCTGGTTCCCCATACAAACCCATACAAACCAGTCATTTGACAGCGACAACGACGCGCGTCGTTGTCGCTGTCGCTTGGTTTTTAAGCCCACCCTTAGTCAGCTACAGCACTGTATATATTCGTTTTTAAATATAATAGTTATTATTCGCAACCAAACTTGACTTGATAAATTCAATTACTTTATTCAGTAGTTTTAGCAAGCAATATCTGTGATCTAAAATAAGTGTATGCAAGGTTGGAGACAAGTATCCATAATATTTAAAAATAAATTAGTTAATTGGTCACAACTAAACTAAAATTGTCATTTAAAATCTGAAATACTTCTGTTTTTATTGTAGTTTAATTGTAGATATGTAGTGTAATTAAAGTTGACCGATCAATCGATAACTGCAACTTAATTACTCGAGAACTAATACATACGTGTAATATAATTTTTAAATTAACTTGTTTGTAGTTTTTAACATATCATGTTTATTAAATACATGATGTGAAGTTTTGTGGCCGTGCGCATGCGCTTTACATACTTCCATACAGTCCTGAAACGCGGTATCGAAGTGTTTCCGCGGATCGCTATATATACAACTTCCAAAAATGTCAGGTTGGACCAGTTTGTCCCGTCACACAACACCCGACCAGGCGGGTAGCTTAAGCCCTTAACCCTCCTCTGTCGTCACTCGGCCAACTGGCCTCATCATGGTGACCCTGACGTGATCAACAGCAACGACGTAACTCACATTGCAACACTCTTCAACGGTGCCACAAGTCATCATCATCAGCAGCAACCACTGCAATCACAGCATCTCCAAGAACTAAAGCAGCATCATCCCTGCCTGTACATGTCATCGACGCCTCGAAGACGTATATAGGTACAACTTCCACATGACCAGGCGGGAAGCTCCTCCTTTTGCCTCCTCATCACTCGGCCAGCTGGCCTCATCATCCATCACTCCTCCTAAAGTTTATTTTTATGTTCAAATAAAAAAGTTTACTACCAATAGCAAGCATACATTTTTTAACTAAGTAGTTCAATCACAGCTGCAATGTAAATCGGCTATGTCAATTAAGTTAATTATTTATGCAGGGATACATATCATATAGGTTTTATTTAAATGGGAAGACCTGCTATAGTTAACTTTGTTATTTGGCTATGAATGAATGAGGTCTTATGGACTTCTTTAAACCTAACTTGGTTACTTGTTTAGGTACTACAAAGAAAAATGGTTAGTTATAGACCTAAAATTTGACAAAACTAGGTGGTTGGTTTTATGGAAGTATTTTAGCCATTTTCACTTATTTGTTTTTAGCAGTAAACTTTGCAAGCACTATATTAACAAAGTCGCTTTGTTGATTACAACAATAACTTATTTAGTTCTTAATATGCCATTTTCTCAGTGTAGCATAGCAGAGTATCCTGGCTACCACGCGTGAAACTAAAACCATAACTCGGCGTGGAACAAATAAAGCCAAAAATATTACCTATAGAAATTGACTTCTTTGAAAAAGATTGGGCGCGTCTGCTAAGAAAGGTATGTTTCTTCTTTTTAATTATGGCTTTTGTCAACAATCAATTCAACCAGTGTCATGTAAAATTAGTTTTCTGCATAATATAGCGTATAAAAGGTAGAAATCAATTATTCATCATTATACTTTAAAAAGGGCCTGTATTAATTTCTTGTTACAAAATAAGAGTGACTAGAATCAGGGCAATAAACCAACACAATCATGGCAACGACTCAAGTAAATAAGTCGCAGAAAATAAACCACCACACAAAGTATAATGTAACTGTCTCCAGAAATGAAGACATCGTAATAAAGTACAGGATTTAATGCCCCGTCTGCCGGACATATAGCCGAGCTGCAGTTTATGATACTGCCCAGACTATACTATTGCCAGCATGTCAAACCAACCTACTTTATGAGACCAAGTTATACTGGGTTTTCATACAAATACTAAGAAAAACCAGTGTAAGTTGATATCCTAAAGGGGCGGGTTGATCTGCTGGGTGATAGTATCTATCAGATATGAGTATGTACTGGCATGGCTCTCAAGCGCAACGTTTTCTATTTTTCTCTGCGTGTGATGTTGTCGCCGGAACGGGACGGAAGATCGAGTTGCTCGAAGTGTCGCAGGGAGCGCTTATATCAATAGAGAATTTTGTTTTTCACATAGGTACCTACTAGAGGAAGGTACTTACTATAC
This sequence comes from Phthorimaea operculella, assembly GCA_024500475.1. Classification (NCBI taxonomy): domain Eukaryota; kingdom Metazoa; phylum Arthropoda; class Insecta; order Lepidoptera; family Gelechiidae; genus Phthorimaea; species Phthorimaea operculella. Next base: position 912,119 of record JANFCV010000157.1, read on the forward strand.
TAACCATGTACTCGTAGATAACCTTGGTACCTTCCTTAACCTTGGTAGGTACATATTTACGAGAACATGATTGGTATGGTGCAGAAAAGACGACAACAGTTGGACGGTTGCTAACGACCATGAGGGCGGGTACAGAGAGATATACCTACGCGGGCTTATGTTTGCTACTTTAAACTAACACCTACAAACGTAAAGAACCCGCGTTTGTCTGAAATGACCCATCTCTAAGGGTCTATGCAAATTCGGTGACTGCCGGAGATCCTTAACTGGACTTTCAGCCTTTACAAGTAGAATATCGTGAATACCTATTCTGCATAAATCTATGCTGACTATCCATTCATGGTTTTAGACAGAAACTTCCCGTCTTAGTCTTGGGAACGTTCCGACCCGCTGATGGCTGCAAATCGACCGCAGCGCACAGTTTCAAGTTTGGTGTTCCTAACTTAGGGCTATTCCTCAGGAGTTCTACACTTGTTAGACCCGCAGCTGATTGGACCTTGTAGGTGTAATGCGGAGGAATACTTAAAGCTTATTTCAAATGGCACTTTACTAACCAAATGGGTCATATTTGTGACATTGCATTTTACGTACTAAATCTTATATTAGACCCACTAATAAAGCCCGGTGAAGTCGGTTTTAAGTATGGTCTGTATCTCAATGGACTAATAAAATAGTAATGACGATAAAATATATTTACTTAAGTAAAAAAGGGTAAAATAAATGAAAAATCTCTGACTTACGTAAATATTTAATAGAAGCCACGAAGTAATAGAAAACCACTATTTGCTTTCAAGGCCTAGTGGCTTTAAAAACAAATAGAAATGTTAGTTTAACAAAAATTTTAAGTAGGTATCTATATGATTTTGTCACAGGGTTGGGTCCAATTTATGACATGTTCAGTTGATAAAATGCAATGACACATCTTAGTCTAGGTCTTATCGGCAGTAGGCCAGTAGGTCTAGGTAGCGACTATTCCTCAATCGTGTAGTAAACAAACTAATATTTCAACTCGGGCTAGGGCATACACTTTAATTGCTCGCGTCTTCAGCGCGATAAAGCACGTCCAGTTTGTATGTGTATCGCTTCGGATGGACCACTTCAAGTTAAAATAGCATCAACCCATTTCTACCTGAGAGCGTCGTAAAAAGTGACGAAAAGACAAATTCGTCCTGTGAATGTAACATTTTCTAAGTGCTATTAAACCCACCTGCCAAAAGCAGTAGCTTATAATGGCATATTTTTTTCTTTTTGTACAAACAAACTAATATTTTAACTCGGGCTAGGGCATACACTTTAATTGCTCGCGTCTTCAGCGCGATAAAGCACGTCCAGTTTGTATGTGTATCGCTTCAGGTGGTCTACTTTTAGATTAAATAGCATCACTCTATTTCTACCTGTGAGCGTCGTAATAAGTCACAAAAAGACAAATTCGTCCTGTGAATGCAACATTCAAATGCGCAGTACCCACCTGCCAAAAGTGGTAGATAATTGTGTTCTTTTTTACGAATATTACAACACGAGTTAGAGGTGCTTAGGGCATACACTTTATTACGTTTGTGTCTTTAGTGAAATAAAACACGTCCATTCCATGTGTGGTGCTACGGATGGTCCACTTCTGAATTAAACACTTAGTACACAGAAAATGGTAAACATCGTATCCTTTTCTTTTCTTCTTGTCGAAGCAATGGCGATCTCGTCAAATGTGAACTTCCTTTGATTCAGGCCGCTTAGCCAGGCAAACTTGGTGAGTATGCGGTACTGGAGGTGCTGGATTAAATAGCAGAAGCCTCAAAACCAGCCAATCACTTTTTATGTAAACCACGGGTGGAAACGGTTTGATGCCATTTTAATTCTATCTAACCCAGCACCACTCTGTGCATAGCATTAGCTTTCATTTTTACATTAGTTATTCCTACTAATAATTTGGACTTGCTGAAGTGATACACATCAACCGCAAGCGCGTTATTCAATGTTTCGCGACTATTCTTGGACGGTTCATGCAATAGGTAGCCGATGACGTGCAGTTGTAGTTCACCTGCATATATGCTAAAGTAAGGCCAACGAAACGAGATAAATAATGTAAACAATTTTAATAAGACTCGGTGACAGCTATTACGATCTGTCCTTATCTGTCATATGGTATAATGTCAGTTGTCTCTTTCTGGTTTGCTTACATTCTTTATCTCGTCTGGTTGGCCTTACTTTAAAGGGTTGGGTTCAATTCCCATCTAGAGAAGATATTAAAAATGATAAATATGAATCACCATTAATTGGTTTAGATATTCCATGTGCGTGTCTCGTGTATCATTATAGCCCGATTAGAAGGGCTTTTGTCCACTTTATTCCGATACCAAAAGGGTGTTCGGGATTTGACTTGACGAAAACTTGCTACAAGGTGCTTGAAGCGTCGTTACTTGGCAATGAATTCAGAGCCGTAGATGCAGCATTCATTAACTCGTAAGAACTCATTTCATAATGACAATTTTCATTACTTTTCATTGCTACCTTTTGTTTAACCCTCGCATGAACCCGTCCACTTATACATCCGAGCAGAAGCAGTACATAACAGAACAACGTGCGCCAGTATTAATTAGCCGACTAAAAACTTGGCTTCAAGTACAGAGAGCAAGTTGCCACTGCAATCTTTGTGGCAGTTTCTAATATAATGCTGTTTCTCCGCTGCAATTCTTATTTGATAGCTCCAACAACAATATTTGGAATAAGCGAAAAATGAATCTTAATTAAGATTCTGTCTCTAAAATTTTTGAGACACTGATATCCTTATTTAAGCGTATTATGAATAGCGATTTTAACTCCTATATTGCATTCGTTTCAAGAGTCTAAAAATAATTTATTTTCCCTTGTTTCATTGCAGCATAAACCTGTCCACTCATACAGCAAAAGCAGATAGAACAGCGTGCGCCAGAATTAATTAGCCGACTAAAAACTTGGCTCATTTCGCTTAATACCATCCAAGTACAGAGAGCAAGCAAGTTGTACGAGCGATCTTACACCGAGCTGCTTGTGGCAGCTTTTAGAGGAATGGGGAACTTTGTTGTAGGATCATTTTAAAGGAATAAGATGATGCTATTTTAATGTTACCCGTAGGTATGATGTATGTATACCCTACACTACATTTCAGCTGAAGCGATTACTACCGGAGACGAAAAGTACAGTACAGGTACGAAAGTACAGGTATTTCGGATCATCAGCAATGAAAATAAATTTAGGTACTTGCAGAGTTAGCCGTATCGTATCTGACCACGGGAGTCAGGTAACTCTGCAGGTGACCGTATATACGACTTTTAGGACAGGTATTATAGTATAGTTCAGACTTATTACGAAAGAAAATAAACGAGCCATCGGTATTCAAAAGTGTCTTTCGAAAATTATGAATTTTCTTCGACCTCTATGTGGTAGTTCTGTTCATCGCAGGGCATTCCGTTATTGTTTAGTTACCTACTGTTAAAGTATTTTAGGTTAAGTAGTTTTCTCTAAAGCAGTTTTTGTAGAAAAAACAGCTAAAGTAGTTTTTTCTTAAGTACCTAAATGAAACTTCTACCTACGGATCTAACTTAAGTTTTACAAGCCTAAAAATACTTTGTACTTAAAAGGGTTGCTCTAGGAATTCAGAGAACCCTTAAGTTTATAGAAACGCCTACCTATTTTTAAAAATCTTAGTAAAGGCTAGACAATTTTAGAAGACCTTATTTAATTTTGTGTGGGTTGAGAGGTGTAGTAAGTATCCAATATAGCCCAGAAATTAAAGAAGTCGTAGAAAGTAACTAATCTTACACCTTTAAACGAGTAAAAATTGGAAACTTGGGCAACGATTTTCCCGAAATTTTGTGTTTAGGGGTTTACGGGAGCGATAAGTCGATCTACGTGGATAGGTTTCATGTTCCAAAAATCTTTGTTTTACCCATTTTCGGGAGTTTCTTATAAACTAACGACGCAATCTGTTGAAAAACCGAAGAATTTCGGTTAATCTGGGTACTAGTTTATGGAATACATACATAGAATATTTTTAATAAAGGGAGATAACGTGTCCCTTTCATAAACATAGATCGTGCCATGCGTGTTGTCGTGTTGTGTGTGTGGTGCCGGCTTAGAATAGCATCACTCCATATCTTTCCTGTGGGTGTCGTAAGAAGCGACTAAAGATTTGAGTGTTATATGTACTATGGTGATATTTACTAAGTTTTATGAGAGACTTAAACTGTGCCGTTTACACTCTGCGTACCCCGCAAGGGATCTAGGCGTGATACATGTATGTAGGTATGTATAGACAGCACGGTTTATTAAGCAACAAACTTCTGCGGCAGAACTTGCAAACCGCTCGGCAAGTTGACGACAGTTCGCGACCGCTTTTGGGACATGCTGTATATATGGAATAGGCATGCAACTAAAGTAAAGCCGCTTTAAGAGACCCATTTTGACATTTTGCAATTGACGATATGTATAATTAAAATAAAATAATTGTCATATTGAAATCTATGAAGGTTTTTGATTGCTTTAATTTTTAATCTATCTAAATCGGTCTAGTATTTCCAGAGATAGGTATATTATCGCGTCGTGAATTCAATTAAAACTTTTTCAAAAATTTTGTAAGACTGGCGATCATATGAATCTTGCCGTGCCTCATTCATGATTGTGACGTGATGGAAAGGTTCATTTTTTCAATAAATTCCATATTCAAAACCATAAAAACGACACGACATAATTTTATAAGCTGCCAGTATGATTTGTTTCGTAATAGTAACTTCGCTTCTATTCTATCGGCTGCCAAAGACCGCGAACGCTAAACGAAACCCGAATGGAATCAGGTGACATCTGTGTCCATGCAAATGCAACTGGATGATCAAAGACCAAACAGACGGCGTATTGTGTTGTGAAATAGCAAAGCGATAAACCTACGCTTGAATAATTCAAAAACCTAATTACATCGTTTATTATTTATTTACAAAACATAGTACCTACTCTAGTTTAGAGTTTACCGTTATTCTTTATCAAAAATACTTACAAATCTATTCTCCACTACACTACATTCGTACTGCTTCCTGATATTAAACATCTATAATTTTAACGTTTGTCTCGTAGTGATCTCCGAAATCAAAACAACAATAGGTATGCAAGTACACAAAATACCGGGATAGGTAGGTATAGGGCACACCTAGTCTTTATTTTTTATCCTTGCAAGTTTTGTATAAAACAATCCGTCTTCCTTATTTCCTGCTCTGAGCCGGATAAAATTTAAATTTGGAATCTGCGATTACCGGAAGGAATAGCTTCCGACGGGTTTCCACTGGTTTCGAATGGCGGGAATTTATGTTTCGAAATTGGTTTTTGAGGTAAGCTGGTTGTTCTTTTGTTTCATCCATCAATGACCGACGTGTTTTCAATTTTTAGTCTACATACCTACTTAATTAAGTTAATTTGTGATTTTAATTTTATGTTTTTGTTTATTTGGTTCTTCAAGGAATATTTTTGATAGCAACTTAATCGATGAAGTATCCTCAAAGTAAACTGCCAATGGAAAATTCGAATTGAAGATTCTACACCATGTTTCCGGATGGTATCAAGAGGACATTCTTGGTTCCTGTAGAAGACTATCATTCTACGGGGCCACCAAACGACTCTCCATCAGCCTTTGTCCCTGGCAAAGTGCCACATTTCTTTTACTAACATTATATTTTATTACTCTGTTATACATTAACATTATTATACTTTGATATTAGCGAAATACGACTCAAAAGAGACGTGAATCAAAATAAAGTAGAGGTAAGCTGGTGAAGATGTTATTATTAGTTTCTGTTGTAGGTAAAGAATCCCGCTTTTAGTTACGCAGAGAAAAAATAAACAAATATTCCTAAGAAATGCTTAGCTGGAAATAAAATTATTTTTCTCAAGAAGCATGACACAAAATGACAAAGATATTCCTTTGATCTCAGATATAACGGCATGAAATCTACAAGTAAATTACAAGCAAAATATTTGAGCCACATTTCTCGATAAATGAACACAGAGGTGCCTCAAAGTACAGTCAAACTCAGCTCTGAGTAATAGTCACTCACATCCTTTTTGCAACTCATCATCATCTGCCTGCTCTTATCCCCATGGTCGTCATATGATAATGTGGACACATAGGCAGTACAGGGTTTTTTTGGAAAGTAAAGAGAGCGAATTACGTAATTTTTAGCAACCTATGTAAATATGAGCAATCTATCCACCTATGCTAAGGCTGCTGAAATCATGCCTAGACATCGCGAGCGGAGCGAGCTCAACACTTTAGTACTTATAAAAGCCCGAGAATAAAATTCATGGACTCCACCGCTCTGAAGACCAGATGGTACGAGCAGCCAAAATACCAACAGCACTGCAGGCCGCCACGGAGAAGAAGATATAGGCGTGATCATCATCATCATCTTCAGCCATTTGTTGTCCATTCATGAACATAGGCCTCTTCTAGCTCCTTCCATTTTTATTTTATTTATTTATTTATTTAACTTTATGCAAAATTTACATGGGCGGACTTAATGCCAAGGGCATTATCTACCAGTCTACCTTAGGGCATGTGGAAATGGACGAGGCAGGTGTAAAAATAAATACAAGACGGCACTTAGAACAATTATATCAGAAAAAAAACTACATAATTCATATATAAATAACTATAAATATGTAATATAATAAATATATTTATATAATATAATACAATAAGTATAAATACAATATATAAATATTAGTTATACCTTAACAAGGAGCATAATGAACGGACAAACTAAGGAGGATAGTTGAATTAGAAAAATAATTCATGTAGGTAACTAAGCAACCGAGTGTATGTATGAAACAACTGATTACGACGACTGGAGCGACTTGAGGAAATGTTCACGCAATCTGGTCTTGAACACCTGGCGACTGGGAGCTTTCCTTATTTCGAGAGGTAGATCATTCCACAGCATAGCAACCCTGACCGTAAAAGAATCTCCAAGAAATCCCGTACGACATTTTTTACCCGCTAGCAGCAGGTTATCAGATGACCGTGTTTGCCGTTCGTGGGTATCGCAAAGATAACGGAATTGGTCTTTCAGGTAAGGTGGCGCATTATGCTCATTCAGGATAGCATAAAGAACACATAGAGCTCGTACATTCTGCCGCTGCCGTATCGGGAGCCACTTCAATTTCTGACGATATTGAGACACATGGTCATATTTGCGAAGGCCAAATACGTACCTGATACACCAGTTTAGCAACCTGTCTAACTTGTCTAGTAGATCACAATTTAGATCAACAAAACACACGTCAGCATAGTCAATAATCGGAATAACGAGAGCCTGGACTAATAAGAGTTTGGTCGGTGTTGGTAAGAAGTTTTTCAGCCTATAGAGTGAGCGTAACGACCAAGCGACTCTTTTACTGACGTGCACCATGTGGGGGATCCAACTAAGATTAGAGTCAATGTTCAGACCGAGATTGCGAACACTGGGGCTCAATGGCACTCTTGCACTATTGTACACAATATCGGACACGTTGGTCTGATCAATGCGTTCTAACAATCGTGAGCTGCCGATCAATATCGCCTGACACTTAGTAGGATTCACCTCGATCCCAAACCTTCCAGACCATACCCGGATTGTCTCAAGGTCAAGATTAACCTGTGCAATCGCCTCATCAACGCTTTCGACGTCAGACTGTGCATAAATCTGTAGATCGTCAGCATAAAGGTGATAGGAGCACTGGAGATCCGCAGTAATGAGATTAATAAAAATTGAAAATAGTAATGGAGAAAGTATCCCACCCTGCGGAACACCAGCCCCCACATCCCACCAATCGGAAATTATGTCACCAACTCGCACCGCCTGACGCCGACCACGCAGATAAGACGAGAACCACTCTAAACTCGTCGAACACAATTTAAGGTTCTTGAGAATGGACAGCAGGATTTCATGGTCAACAGCATTAAAAGCATTTGAAAAGTCGACAAGAGCGAGCACTGTCACTTTGGTATCGTCCATCCCAGCTCTGATGTCTTGTGTGATCTTCAGCAAAGCAGAGGTGGTGCTGTGACCCCGACGAAATCCAGACTGGTACGGGCTGAGCAGATGGTTAGTAAAGACGTAGTCTGAAAGTTGTTTGTGTGCACAAGCCTCTAACACCTTGGACAAAAAAGGTAATATGGAGATTGGCCGTAAGTCCTTCATAACCGTGGGCTGGGAAATTTTTGGTAAAGGCCGTACATATGCTTGGCGCCAGAGAGAGGGGAATTGACCAGTACGGAGGGAAAAGTTTATGATATGAGTGAGCGGAGTTAGTAGAAATTCGATAAGTGTCACAATCATATATCGACTTATTTGATCGCAACCTGTGGCATGAGACTTAATGTGCATAATTGCTCTGCGCACCTCTCCCTCGGTCACCTCCCTAAAAGAGAAAAGGTCAGGATCTGTGGGCAAAAAACCTGCCAGATATGTCAGGGTACAATCCTTGGTCCTATGGTCAAGTGTCGCAGCTGATGAGAAGTGCCTGTTTATGTCGTTAGGCTGAAAAGAGTTCGGAATGTTGACGGCATCGGCACCATGCTTTTTCCCTATTCCCAAGGTACCAAGAAATTTCCATATATCTGCTGGAGAAGATACCGAAACATTTTCATGTATGTATTTCCGTTTAGCAGCCCGAACCATCGTATTACAACGATTTCTCGCGTGCTTAAATGCAGACCATGCTTGGCGATCTCGTGCCTTTCGCATCCAATCATGTCCTCCGTGTCGTCTAATGTCATCCACCCATCTCTTGGGTGGACGGCCCCGAGATCTGTTGTTCATGCGGGGTCGCCATTCCAGCAATCGTCTTGTCCACCTTTCAGTGCTCATGCGTGCTATATGGCCAGCCCATCTCCACTTCTGCTTGGCGATTATGGAGATCACGTCTTTTATTTTCGTCTTCTTCCTGATCCATTCATTTGTCTTTCGGTCACGCAAGGATATTCCGAGCATTGCTCGTTCCATTGCTCTCTGCGCGACTCTGAACTTCTCGGACGATTTCTTGGTAAAAGACATGGTCTCAGCCCCATACGTGAACACGGGCACGATGCACTGCTCGAACAACTTTGCCTTAAGTTTGATTGACAGCTTTCCGCGTAGGATCTTACTGTTTGCTCCGAAAGGTGCCCAGGCCTGAGCGATACGGCGGTCTATTTCTGCGGTTTCATTTTGGCTGCCCAAGGTGATTGTGTGACCCAAGTAGATGTAAGAGTCGACAGTTTCCATAGGTAACGTGTACTTTCCAAGTTCTTTTATGTTCGTCATTATTTTGGTTTTCGCTATGTTCATTTTCAAACCAACTTTTTGAGACTCCTCCTTTAGCTCATCGATCATGACCAACATTTCTTCCACGTTTTCTGAGAACAGCGCTATGTCGTCAGCGAATCTCAAGTTTGTAAGATATTCCCCATCTATCAGTATACCTTTATCGTCCCAATTCAATTTCTTGAATACATTTTCCAAGGCCGCGGATATTCCTACCTATATCGTAGGTTTGTCATGTAAAATTTTCATTTGCAATGAGTCTGAGCTCCGAGCTCAGACTGAGTCCGAGCTCGACTGTACCCATTACTCGTCCAATGGTGCTTAATTGCGTCGTCCTGTTAGCGGTCACGGGAACGTGCCTGCCTGCTTGTCCCGGCTTTGGTTGGCCAGAGGAAAATAAACAGGTTTACATAAGGACCGTTTACAGAATATTCACTTGAATCTATTTAGGATTTTCAAGATTGTCACTTGTAACATAGCCAAGGTTGCTACTGTCAAAAATCTCAAATTAGAATATCAAAATCGCGATATCAGATACAAGAACGTCATATAATTCGGAGCAAATTTAATTCCATGAAATATGACGTTCGTGGCAACCATCTTCTTAGTTACCTTGAGTTCCTCTGAGTCAGTACTAGCGTCTATTAGTGACGCTTACTGGAATGAACTGGAATCTCAGAGGAACTCAAGGTAACTAAAAAGATGGTTGCCACGAACGTGTATTTCTTGTATTGAAATAGGCTCAAAATTATATTACGTTCTTGTATCAGATTTGGAGCTGTATTTCGCCTCGTATTGAATCTAGCAACCCTAGGTATGTAATTAGTGACAATGGCGAAAATCTTAAAAAGGTTCGAGTGATCCTTCTATAAACTCTTTATTTTGTGCCGCTAGTTTCAAAATCTTACCTTCTTTCCATAGCTGGTAGATAATGATAAGATGAAGATTTACCTACTTATAACTATGAAAATCCACGCTATGACTCACGAAATTTGTATTTTCAAGTCACATCTTGTCATAAGGGCCGAGCCGTCACATTGAAGAGAGTCGTTATCCCTCGGAACGACTGGACAAATGACTTGTTGGAACAAGTAGATACGAGTATTAGGCGGTTACCACACTCGACGTCTGTTGCTGCGTATTTTTAGCGCAACCGTAACGCATGCGTCTGTCAGATGTAAGAAAATTTCGAATTCCGCATACTAAGAAGGGATGTTGACGCAGGAGTAACGCTGCAACTTGAATTGTTAGATAGTTAAGCGAACAAGGATAACTTATCTATCATTTAAATACTTACCTCATAAGTCGAGGCATATGCCGTAAAAGGCGATGTAGAGTTTCAACGGTGGTGACGGTGATACCTACAAAAGTATTCCCAAAGAGGGTTGACGTCAGGCAGGCAGCCAGCTATAAAACATTGCCAAATCCTTTTGCAACATGATTTTGTGCTTTCTAAGAAAAGTTGCGTCGACCCCAACTCTTTAGGGAAAAGGGAAAGCATGATGATGTGCCTACTCGACGTTTTGGTGTATTACGAACACCATCTTCAGGAGACCGACAGATCGCTTGCAACCTAAAAATAGTAAATACAAGGTTAGATAGTTGTATGAAAACATTATGAAAACTTGAATTGTTTAAAAGACGCACCTCATCATCTTCCTTCCCAATCAAATTGACAATCTTCTGCGTCCATCTACATTCATGTTCATTACTTTGTTTAACAGACGCACCTGTCTTTGGTGGATCCAATACAGGTACCTATCTCTTTTGCACCAACAGACGTCGGGTATGGGATTCGCCTTAGTCCTTAGTGGTTATGATGTTGTAGATGCGGTCTGAAGAGCTTCAGACATGACCTTTGTCGTTGTAAAATTGTACGTGTGAGTGAGTTGTGTGTGGATGTGGGATGAAAGGGCATTTTATCAATAAATGTCTAATGGCTAGTCTTCTATTTGTAACAACCCCCTGCCTACGAATTTTTTTTTTTTTTTATCCTAGCTAACCTAACTAACTAGTAAACGTGATCTACCTAAATGTTAAAGCGACCTAACTGTAAATGATAAAGCGACCTAACTCTAAATGATAAAGCGACCTAACTCTAAATGATAAAGTGACCTAACTGTAAACTGAAACCGTGTAAATAAAATCCTAAGCTAAATCTAAAACTTGGTTACCGGAGTTGGGTTCACGAAGGTTCATAAATAGGCCATGTGTGATCGTCATAGTGTGTCCTACGTTGTAAACCGTTTGTAGTATCCCAAGGGTGTTTTATGATACGGAATGGTATTTAACTAATCTAACTCCTATACAATAAGTTACTAACCCAAATTAATGAATTCCCTAACAGCTGAGTGAACGTTGCGTAAATAACTAATATTCTATCTACTATCAAAACTAAAGTTAAAGTTAAATAAAACAAGCTAAAGAATTGAAACTAATAAGAACCGCATATAAAATTTAAGTACAATGAAACTCAATTATGATAGATAAATGATTAAGAAGTAAGATATAATTCCCCTAAATAGTTAATTTCATTCGTACAAAGTCAAGTATACTATGGCTATTAATATGGGTAAGAGTGCGCAGCTAAGTCCGAACCATAATAATTGAATGAAGGGTAAGATTGCGCAGTATGTACTCGAGAGCAAAAGGAAAGATAACTTAAATAGAAGTAACCGATTCATAATAGTAAATGATTGTCAATTTGAGAAGTTAATGAATAACAGCAAGAATGTTACATGGTTTAGCTTTGAAGATTCAAGGTTAACGGAAGTGTACTGCCTATGTGAGATAAGTGACTACCTATTACCGCATCCCTAAAGGGATGCGGGATTCAGCCATCTCCTCCGCTCCTGAATCACCATTCCTCACCAGGAATTTACTAATGAGAAGCCGAAAGTGCATAATTTATACACAATAGGAATTTTGAATTTGGAAAAAGCTTTATTATCAACTACTGAATCATCATTTCTCACAACAGCAGTTTATCAATATTATTTAAGTAAAATAGGTATTTATTTACAACCTTCCAGTTTCAATACAACTGTATAATAATTTGGAAATTCTTTAACCATATTAATTTTATAAGGTAATGGTGACTTTAACCAACTTGGTGATAGTATCCCATTCCATCTTAGTATAGGGTATAGCTATCGAGGCACTGACCTGCTTGGCCTAAGTATGATTAACTCCAACATTACATTCAAGTAAGTAATTGTCTTTGAATTAACTTACAAGAATCAGAATAGATAATACGTCTTTAGTATTATTTGAATTTAACTTTATAATATATTTGTTGTATTACTAGAAGGCTGATAATAAACAACCATTGTGATTTAAGATAAACTTATTTAAAACCCATCAATATTTATGCAAACCGAAATTTAGTATTTTATTTTAAAATTATAACTCAACCATGAAATAAATCCCGTTCAATTTTATTTAAAGAAATGTTTAATATAAAGTATTGTTTTATGTGATATTGAATTAATAAAAGTTGACTTCTATTAAAGTTAGGTAAGAATACGCAAGTGTATATGACAATGAAAGCACTCCGCACTAACTATTTTCAAAAGTAAATAAAGTAAAAATAAATTAAAATTCTAAAAGTATTTTAATTTGCAACCAGCTTTAAATAATCCAAACTAAATGATACCTAAGGAAAACATTATTAATTTCCAAAAGGATGAAAAATATTTAAAGTCCCAGAATATTGCAAAGTTCCTAAATATTTTTATTTTTAAATAAAATAAAATAAATGAGAATTCTAAAATTAAAGTCCCAGAATATTGCAAAGTTTCTAAAATTATTTATTTTTAAATAAAATAAAATTAAAATAAAATTCTAAAATTATTTTAATTTGAAAGCAGCATTTATTTATTTATTTATTTAAAGTCCCAAAATATTTAAACTTCCTGAAATTATTTATTTTCTAATAAAATAAATTAAAATTCTAAAATTATTTTAATTTGGAAGCACCATTGATCACCCCAACCTAAACGAAACCTAAGTGAAATATTATTAATTCCAAAAAAGGATAAAAATAAATATTTAAAATCCCAAAATATTTTAAAGTTTCTAAATTATTTTAATTAGGAAGCAACCCTAAACGATCCAATCCAAAAGACATCTAAACAAAATATTAATAATTCCAAATAAAATTATAAAATGTTTGAAATCCTAAAATATTTATAATTGATAACAAGTGTGCAAGAACCGCAAAATACTAAGTTAAATTAAGTATCTACTTATGTATTAAAGTTAACTTCAGTTTAATGAAATTAAAGTTAACTTCAGTTTCACGACGGGTAAAAGTACGCAACTGCATACTACAGGATTACCGGCAACTATAACCTGGTTCAGGTAAATTGCCGTAAGAATAGCCGTACACCACTATGGCACCACTACGGCCAAAGGGTTAATCATCTGTGCACAACCGAAACTTGTAAAAATTCGAAATCCTTGAAAGTAAGAGAGTAAATAAATTAACCTAAATATAAATGTCAAAATGAATGAAAGAATGAAACTAAATATAAATATCGGGTACCCAAAATTGAGTTCAGAAATAAAACCAAAAATGCGAAAGTACCTAGATACCTTATAAGAATGCACCTCAATCTATCTTTAAAATAATTAAAACATTATAAAACTATCGAAACGCTGTCTTCCTATCGATACCATAACGTGTGGGACACCGAGTCGACGAACGCCCCTACTAACCCCAACATACTTAGGTACAGTATGCACTTATAACCTCCCAATACCCACTAATCCCAGGAGCATAAAATCTACCTACGTATAACTCGAAACTTCCAAGACCCGTAAAAAATTACTTAACAGCGACGGACAAAACGTGCCCTTCGACACACAGATCTGCTATTTATAACCTAAACCATTCTCACAATAAGAAATAAGTCAAACCATTTCATACCCTACCTAAAGCATAATCAATTCCGGTACCTACTACCTATCGCCAGCAGCTCCATAAACCTACTCGAAGGACCAACCTAAATCGGTCATGCCTAGTAACTGTATAGTAAACCATTTTAGATAGACCTGCCAAATACAAAAGTCCAACCTACACCGGTCGGTCGTAGAAAATGTATGGGAAACCATTTTAGACAGACCTCTCAAATACAAAGGATCTACCTATACTGGTCGTTCTTAGTAACTGTAAGGAAACCCAGATTAGATAGACCTCCCAAACACAAAAGGCTCAAACTACATCGGACGGACATAGCAACTGTATGAAAAACCAACATTTAAAGACCTCCCAAATACGACGGATCAATCTACAACGGTCGGGCCTAGTAACAGTATGAAAAACCAATATTTAAAGACCTCCCAAATACAAGGAACCTAACTAAACGGGCTATACCTATCAACTACATGACAAACCCCGCATAGATCTACCCCTCCCCCGCACACCGCAGGCCGCACTATCTACTCACAACCGACGATATGAGTCTACGCGCTGAATTCAATAATACCCTCCTATTTGGAATGCGAATTGCGGATCGAACCCGAATCCGTACCATCCGTACCTTGGTCGAATCATTCAAGCGCGTAGGGTATTAACCAATACACCGTCACGGTAATAGAACAACAGAGAACAACCTAATTAGCCATGTTTTAAGCGAAATTATTTATAGAACCCTATAAAGCATGATGTAAATTTGTAATATAGAAACATGTATGTTTAAGAAAAGCGCATTTAAGGAAAGAAAACATATTTAAAAGGGAATGAAGTAAATAAAGCAGATAAGTAAAAGAAATGATTTCAACAGCGAACCTAAAGGGAGAAATGCAAAATAAAATCACAAATGAAAATAGTCAAAACCAGAAACGCAGAATAAAACCCAAAAACATCTACAAATGTAGATGGAATATAAAAATATATAATTAACTGCCAAAAAAGGCAGGGCCGTAAATAAAAATAAAAATGCCAAAAGTGGCTAGTCAGTATCAGCAAAAACCGGATATCCCGAATAAAACCGCAACAAATCAAAAGAATGGATAAAACACAAAATAAAACAAGTGTAAAAGAAAAATGCCGCAATCAAATAATGCAAATAAAATGTTAAATGAAAGCGTACGCAAATAAATGTAGAAAGAAAATAACGCAACACAAAAGCATTAGTAAAATAATCAATCAAAAATAAATTAATGCCGCAAATAAAATTCAAAAAGCAAGTCAAAGGATAGCACAAAATAAAAAAGCATGGGGGAAAAATCAAATACGAGAAACGAGGGTAGTCACACAGAAATAAAATAATGCAACAAAAGAATATTCATATGGACGCAAAAGAAAGAATATGCTGCACAACGTAATAAGTAAATCACGAAAATTGAAAACACCGCCAAATAAAATAAACGCTGGAACACGTCATGATAAAAAAAAACACAGGAAATTTCAAATAAAAGAAGGGTAGGTACACAACAAATAAAACCACAAAATATAAATGGCGAAACTGTCGTAAAACAATCCTGTAAAATAATAAAAACCTAATTGGAAAACCACCCCATAAACCTAATATTCAATCAGCCAACCTAATCCGTAAATTCGAATAGCACGTGGTCTATTAAAACGCTGCGAAATTATTGCATAAAAAAATTAAAACCCGACTACACTTTTCAATAAAAATATACGAGCGGAACCCAAGAAATTACCACGCAGTCACACTAAACCCACACGTGATCTTATTAAACACTGAACTACAAAATATAACGTGAAATCATTAATCACTATGAATTTCCACTTAATTCAAAGCATTTACTAGAAAGCGACCTACAAATTGACCACGCCTAATAAAAATAATCAAAGAGAACACAACCCCTCTTTTACAAAACCACGTGAATCGGTTAAAAGCTACCAAGCGGCATTTACCCGCACAGAAGTAAACTATAACCTGACCACACCCAATAAAACAAATCCATAGAACACTACCCCTCTTTTCTAAAACCACTTGTATCGGTTAAAAGCTACCACGTGGAATACCCGCATGAAATAAAACTATAAATCGACCACGCCTGATAAAGCAAATCAAAAGAACACAACCCCTTTTCTTTTAAAACCCGAGATTCAGTAAAACTACCACATGGAATCTACCCGCACAGAAGTGAAAGTATGAATCGACCACGCCCCGCAAAATAAAAGAACGCGATCCCTTTCCTAATGCACTCGATACAAAGAAACACATGAAAATAAGCACCGTCAAATATTAGAGCGACCATGTTCAAAAACTCACGCGGCACCTGCCCTCCGATCGCCTGCTCAGCATCCGTCCTGCAGCTCCCTGAACGCTCCGCCTCAGCTTCCTCCTCCGGACAGCCACACAGCTTCGGGGTCCTGGACCAGCACGGCACCTGCAGCCGCTCGCCTCCCTCTTCGCAGCCAACCGCTTCTGATCTTCAGGCCTCGCCTTCCTGCTTGCAGCCATCCGCTTCTGGTCTGCCGGGCAGCTCCGGTGTCTTCATGTCTTCTCCTCAGGTGTCCCGTTCAAACTAAGAGAAAGATACTAGGCGACCAGCGTATAAGTAGGGTCGAATTTCTTTGTCCTGCAGCAAGTTCGGTAGTAAATTACGAACTGATCAGTGATTGATCCATTCGTACTAACTCACTCCTTAACTACACTGATGGCGTACTATGGAAATCTACTTGAAGACTCAACTCAATCCTACACAAAAACGAACGATGAGTCAATTGATCAACCCATTGAACTACCTAAGCAATCTTGACATCACTACCTATTGTTTTCCCAAGTACCATGGTAAAAATACCTTTTTCCATAAAAACAGATGTTTACTCCTTTAAATATAATGCAAAATACATTGCAACTTAAATATTTACGAACCTCTTAATCTGAAATTCACAATGCATAATTCTGGGAAAAAGTATGATAAAAATTGTGTAGTTTAACATTACTTCCGTTTTCGTTTGAGATTTCATTCAAAATCTTACAGGATTACCAACAATATACAGACGGCAGGAAAAGACGCTCCCGATCGACAAATAAAAACCGGCTAACTTCATCGCGATACTAGATAACTGCTGCACTCGTAGAAAGGTGGGCCCACCAATTTGGTTGGATTATACCTGCATCACACTGCCAACATGATCAAATACGAACGTCTGTACTGCTGTCACACACCCGTGCAAGTACTACTACATTTTGATAGATGACGCTACCGTCCATACAGTCTTCGGTTCAAATTCCATTGATCGTTTTATATCATAGCAAACCTAAAAACCTCTAAGCGAAGGCCCAGTGGAACTTTGGGACCAAGAATATAATATTTAAGGTCTGAATTCATTCAAAACAAGAAATATTACGTTGTAATTCCAACCACAATGAACAATACTTGTTTATTTAACAATAATGGTAAATGGAAAGCCTTTATTTAGCTCAAATTTCTCAAGATTTTGCAGGTCAACGCCTAGCAATTTAGTTAGAGCAATCGTTACGTATTTGATTGCTATGTAGTGGCGCAAAACAGGCGCTGTTAACTATTATAAAGATCGGTATGCATTTTGAACTGTTTTGGAAATGATGGCTTTATTCTCATTAAAAATATTGAACCACACAAAAGTGTTGTTAGTAAAGTTATAAATAAATAAATAAGAATTATATTTGTGACGTACGTTGGACGTAACCGCGATCCAAACGTTACATATTCGTGTGGGCCACCGAGTCGTCCAACGATCAGGGCTATTTTTAGCCATTGTTATGCCAGCTACACTCAACTGACATTCCATTGCTATTGTGATTTTTCCATACTAAAAACTGTTAGCAGAATACGAAACTACCAAAACCTTCTAACTTGCATCTAACTGACATGCGATCGACACGCAAGTGAGATAATTTTTATTTACTAGACTTCGGGCTGTGATGAACCTTGATGTCAGAGTTTTACAACCGCTTACTTTAAGTAGCAGGCGTCGTAACGACCACCGTTTATTTAATGATGATTGCATAATCCAACAGAAAACTGTAAATGAAAAAACTTTCCAATCAACAGAATTACAGCAATCAGACGGCAGTAAAATTGTGCACTCGCGAAAATAATGTCATTTCACAGCAGACCGGTTAAGGCTGACAATTCGACAGTACATCGCCAACACATCAACATACCAGTTTAAAGGACCAATTTATACTGGTGTTTCAAACATTATCATTATCTTCCTGCCCTTTTCCTAAATCAGTTGGGGTCTGCGCAACATGTTTTTTTAAAATACAAAATCATGTACCAAAGGGATTTGGCAATGTTTTATGACCGGCCGCCTGTCTGATATCATTATACTGGTGTGGTCGTCATATATCACAAAATAGAGAGTTTACACAAGGTTCTCTCGGTCGTATCTAGGATTTTTGTGATTGTCGCTTATTTATTACATAGGCAGACATTTTAGACAGTAGGGTTGCTACTGTCTAAAATCTCAAAGATTAAGAATTAAAAAACAGGAAAATCAGATATCATTAAAATAATGTAATATGCTTCAGACGTGGCAACCATCTTCTTAGTTACCTTGAGTTCCTCTGAGATACCAGTTTATTCCATCCAGTAACCGTCAAAATAATCGCTAGGACGGAGTGAGCCATCTAAAGGCGCCCCGCGCGCCGTCTCGCTAATTTGTGCAAATACTAATAAAAACCAGTACAAGTTGGTCCCTTAAATGGGTAGGTTGATATGCTTTCTGGTAGTGTACGACGTGATAAATTGAGTTATTCCGTGCTCGCGACCGTGGCAAGGCAAAAAATTAGATTGAAAATAATTTTCGAAAAAGAAAAGCAAAATCACCGGTACAATGATCTCATTCGTTATGAAATGTCTCTTCTCGACTTTCAAGACAAGATTAATTTGAAAAAGTTAAATGAGGATTATGTAACCTACTGAAAATTAAGAAAAAAACTGATATTTTTAAGACTTTTGAAACGGTACCCTACCTATTTATTGTCAAGGACCTGGCTGGCAATAAATCTTTGATTTTGTATCACCACGTGACAACATACGGATGTTTTTTTTATTGCGTCAATGAAAACCTAGCTAAGTTAAAATGAATAAACTGACACTGGTAAAAAATAAGTGATCAGCGCCAAAAAAAACTTAGGAACGCAAACTAGACACTGACGAAATCACAATGAAAACGCCACAAAACAAGAAATTGATTTGAATTTGAAATTCCATCTCTTACAATATTAAAAAAGTACTTATAATTTTTTTAAAAGAACACCTAGGTCATGCGTTTTTCGTAATTAAGGCCACTACTTGCTGCTTTAAGGCTCTTGACCGATTTGGCAAGCGTCCACAGTTGAAAATTCGCCGGTAATAGGCTTTAAAGATATCATAACAGGTAAGATCACGCATACAAACAAGGTATTACAATAGGAGGTTATATTTCTTCATAAATCGTTGTTTCGAGACGAGCATCAAGAGGTTGAGAAATTCACCAAGGTCCGCTAGGCGCCCGTACCTCAGTTGGCAAAGCGGTCGGACGGTACCCCACGGTCTCGGGTTCAAATCCCGGCGAATTAGTGTTTTTTTTTTTCATTTCTAATTTATATTCCTTCCTGCTTTGCATGGTGCAATGTGGTGCAATGGATCAATCTGTTTTAGTTATTCGTATTATCTGTAACGAGAATCAGTTTACGATGACCCCTCATTAATTAAGGTGGTAACTTACTGAACGAGCGTTATCTTCCATAGTACAAAATACAAAATACAAAAGCCTTTATTGCTGATAAAATAGTTACAATAAACTTAATTCTAGTAGTTTTTGCACATCAGTCCGGTTTATCAGCGTGTCCTTTCGACACGTAGGCCTCCTCTAACGCCTTCCATTTCTGTCTGTCCCTGGCTGTCCTTAGCCAGAGTGAGCCAGCAACCTTTTAGAGGTCGTCGGCCCATCTTTTAAGTTGTCTACCCCTTTTACGTTTGGTGTTGTAACTTGGAAGCCATTCAGTAAGTGTTTTCGCCCATTTTTCGGGTGGCTGCCTTAGCATATGACCAGTCCAGCGCCATTTCAGTATGTTGCATTTTCTGTTGACATCCTCGAATTTAGTGATTTTGCGTAGGTCAGATGCACGTTTTCTGTCTATTCTTTTGTATCCAAGGATGCTCCTTTCCATGCCTCTCTGGGTGGTTCTTAGTTTATTTTGTAGTTTTTTGGTAAGGGCCCAAGTTTGGCAACCATAGGTCAGTATTGGTAATATACATGTGTTGAACAGCTTCCTCTTTATATCCATCTTGTACTTTTTATTCTTCATGATATCTTTGAGAGCCCAATATCTCTTCCATGCATTTGTTACACGTCTGTCGATTTCTTGAGGCATCTGGTTTTCGAATGAGATGAGCTGTCCCAGGTATATATAGTGGTCTACATACTCTATTTCTTCGTTGTCAACACAGATTTTGAATTTAACACTATTAGTCATTATTTTGGTTTTTGTCTTGTTGATGATTAGACCCACCTCTTTACTTCTGCTACTCAGGTCTTGGAGCATTGATTGTAGTGTTCTTGGGTTGTCTGTCAGTAACACCAGGTCATCTGCGAATCTGAGGTGGTTGAGTTTGCGGCCATCAATGTTGATTCCAATATCATCCCACTGCAGCTTCCTTATGATTTCTTCTAGTACAGCAGAGAACAACTTAGGGGACAGAGGGTCTCCCTGTCGCACTCCTCTTTGGATTGCGAAGCTTTCTCCACACGTCTCAAGTTTGATTTTTGCGGAGCTGTTGGAGTACACATTTTTTATGAGTCTTATATATTTAGATTCTACTCCTTGGTTTTCTAGGGCTCTCCAAATATGTCGATGTTCCAAACAGTCGAAAGCCTTACTGTAATCGACATATGCTAGGTATAGTATACATCCATATTCTTGGCTTTTCTCTATTATTTGTTTCAGACTATGCATATGGTCTGTAGTTGAATATCCTGCCCTAAATCCTGCTTGTTCAGGAGGTTGGTGAAACTCCAGGGTCTTACTAATTCGGTTAAGAATAAGTTTTGAAAAGACTTTATATACGTTTGACATAAGACTAATAGGGCGGTAGTTGTTCATATCATCTTTGTCGCCTTTTTTGTATATCAGGATGATTGTGCTACTTGTCCACTGGGATGGTATATATTCAGTCTGTAATATGGCATTGTAGAGATTGGTGAGTCTGTGTAGGTTCTCTTGTAGAGTTATCTTCATCATTTCGTTTGTGATGTTGTCTTGTCCGGGTGATTTATCATTCTTCTGAGACATAACCGCGTGGGTTACTTCCTCTTCTAGTATGAGTGGAACTTGCTCTTCGTTTTTTGTTAGATATGTTTTGTCGCTAGGTGATTGATCTAGTGCTTCTGGGTCTCTGGTTGAGTATAGATCTTCATAGAAACTAGTGGCTATGTCAAGGATGCTTTTTCTATTTGTTTCGGTAACTTTCTTTTTGCTTCTTAGTTTAGGAATCCATATTTTGGCTTCCCTTAGTTCTTTTAGAGCTTTCTTAATGCCCCCTGTTTTAGTTATATGGTGGTTAATGGTCGCCATTCTTTTCCTGTTTCTGTCTTTTTTAATGCTGTTGCTAATTTCTTTACTAATTTTCGTAATTTCTTTTAATATATTTTTGTCTGTTTTGTATTCCAGCAAAGCCTTTCTCGTTTCTATTAGTTCCTTGGTATTTGCGCTTAGTAGTTCTGGTTTCTTATTTTTTGATTTAGTTGTTGTCTTTGTATTGTACATGTTGTTTATTTCTTTGTTGTATTGTTTTTGGATTTCATTTAGATTGTCGTCGTTGTTTTTGCCCTTTGCCATTTCTTTATATGGCGAGTTGTAGCGATTATGTTTACCGTAGTTTCTTCGACAATTCTTGCGTTCGTTATAGCTTATGGAAGCTCTCACCATACGGTGATTTGTGTTGAAGTTTAGTTGGTTGATGGTGTCGACGTCACGGAAGACTAATGGTTGGTTGCTTAAGATGAAGTCTATTTCATTGCGGTAGCGACCATCAGGTGAGATCCAGGTCCACTTTTTAGATGGCTTTTTTAGGAAACAGGTATTCATTATCTTCAGTTTGTGTTCAAGAGCCATATTTATCATTCTTTCCCCATTGTCATTCCTCTGTCCTGTTCCATGTATACCTATAACTGACTCTTCACCTTGTTTTTGTTTTCCAATTTTGCCATTAAAATCACCCATAACAATTATATTTTTCTGGCAGTCTTCAAGAGTCTCATTTAGTTTTGTATAGAAATCGACCTTCGTTTTATCTTCAGAAGTTTCTGTTGGTGCGTACACCTGTATTATTGACCATTTGTCACTATACCCTGGTAGGTTTATGGTGAGTACTGCAATTCTCTCGGAGATCCCTTTGAATTCTATTATATTGTTTTTGAATTCTTGCTTGACCATGAACCCTACCCCATAGAGTCCTTTAGTCTCGCCTTTATAGTAGAAAATGTATTTGTCGCGTTCTTCGATTGAATCACCTAGTCTTCTTATTTCAGAAAGTCCAATCACATCCCATTTGATTTTTTCGACTGCGTTTTCTAATTCCAGAATTCTTTCTTCGGTTCTTAATGTAAGTGTGTTTCTTTGTGTAATTTTATCTTTTCGTTTTTGATACGTTAGAGGGTTGCGGTCGTTAACCCCCACGGAGACCGCTGTCCGGCTTGGGGGATAGGGGGATCTTCCATAGTACAGTCCAGCAAAAAAGAGTTGACAAAAAATGAAGGCGCCGCTTTGTATGAAATTTCAGAATTAAATGACAACATTGACTATGAATGGCAACAATTTAGTATGAATATTTTTTAGTTCCATTTTATTTAATTTCTACTCTTTTTTGCTGGACTGTACGTCCATACGGTGGGGGGAGAGGTGATCAAAAACTTGAAAACTTGGCGTTTCGTTTTGTGGACTTTCCCATATACTTAAATACATTTCAGGAATATGCGTCATCTAACCCGTACTATGTCTGTGGTAGGTCACCAGTGCCAAAGGTGAAAAAATGCAGTAATTAAAGGCCTTTAGTACTATTTTAATCGTAAAATCTGCCTATGCGACAAATAAAAAACCGTAGTTAATACCTTTATACCGTGTGGTGCCGGCTTAGAATAGCATCACCCCATATCTTTCCCGTGGGTGTCGTAAGAGGCGACTAAGGGATAAATTCATCCAGGGGTTTAATCTCTGGGTGAAATTCACAATCGCATTGCAACATCTTGCATTGCGCTCACCAACCCGCCTGCCAAGCGTGGTGAATATGGCAAATACCCCCCTAATAGGAGAAGGCCCATGTTCAGCAGTGGACTTTATTGTGGCTGTTATGATGATGATGAATACCTTTATGTGTGTGAAAAATGCTTTCCGATTTCATTCCCATGAAAATGGCACCGCATTTAAATGTTTAAGTAGGTTTAAGTTTATGATTTATACAACGGACTGCATTGCGGACTCTATCCCGATTTGTCACAGTACCGGTTCGTCGCCATTTTTACGATGATAATATTAGTAATGGCAAACTCACGTGCCCGCACTGAGCACGGGAGTTTACTGCCAGAATCGGCCACAATAGCCACTTCAATCGATTTAAACATGAGTTGCAAAGCAAATTTTCAAAACAACTTTATGTGAAATGATGAAGGCACACGTAAATTTGTCGCATAACTACATCAGGTTAAAAGACAATAAGTATATTCTGCACAAGAAAATCAAACGTAAGTATTTATTGCAAAAATTTATTTTTAGTATTTTGCGAAAAATTTATATAACCACGGGACTCGCCTTCACTTTTTTAATCAGAGTTTTGTCTCCTTTACAGACGTAAGCCCATTGAACTTTTGTATGGAAAACGGAACATCTTAAATAATTTGCGTGAAAATACTTTTGAAACCTAGTAGCTTGCCCATACAGACAAGTTTTTCGTGTTGCTGGTTGTTGATAACCATACAGATAAAATTTAACCGGTAACAAAATAAACTTTGTAAAAAGCAAAAATTTTAAAAATTACTACATATTTTTTTTATTCCTATGTTTAGTTTACGTCATGTATGTTGACGTCTGACATGCTCTTGGCCCGTTTTATAGACGTGTGACCGTAATTTATAAGCTTCAATAGTATTTAAATAATACCTAATACTTCTTCTGTGCTGAATCAGGATTCGTTTTTTAATGTGTGGCGAAATAGATCTGTGGCGAATCGGGCCTAACTCACGGGGACCCACAGAAATAAACGAATATCACATTATTTATTTTTTGAGTCTTTACACAGGATAAGAGGATACCATAATTTATGTTCTTATGCGCAAAGGAAGTGTAGTATCTTTTGTAGAAACAAAACAGAATTAGGGTCACAATTTTGTTTGTATTGTGGATACAGACTTCTTATTAGAATTTGTACTACGAGTATAATCGTAGCTTCTCGCTACGGCGTAGCAAAAGCCTACAAAGTCTATAATATTATATTAGTTTACGGACCTAGATAAAGGGTTAGTATAGTAGTCAGCCTAATCAACTATCTAAGGTTGGTTTATTCATAGCATGTGACTAAGTAATCTGACCGACCGTGGTTTTCTATTCATAGTCGTTGTCTAAAGATCAGCGCATATCTAAAGACATTATTCAAACAAACAGATGTATTAAAAACATAAACCAGACTGCGGTTATTTCAAACTTGTATGTTGTAATAAAAATCCGCCATCTACTTGAATTTATACATTTTGAATATAGCCAGGCCAGTGTTGCTTTGCTGAGATGAATCTAACGACACGTCACATGTCAAGATCTGCCCAGCCGTTGGGACGATTTTCCTGCCTACAAACATACATAAATACATACATACTCAATTCAATGATAGAGCTCATGTTCAATTGGAAGAAAAACTCTTTTTGACCTAATAAAACGCAAGTTTTGAGTGGCATCATTTAGTCCTCAGTTTTCATCGTCATTTGTAGCTGAAGTCAAGAGTATAACATCAAATACATCCAGATGTGCTTCGTGCTTTGGAGGGCACGTTAAACCGTCGGTCCCGGTTGCACTTGATCACTTACGACGACGGTGACTAGACGGCGGTCGTTGCACAACCAATGTCAGAGGCCTGCTACTTGCAGCAGGCGGTTGTAAAACTCTGTCACTAGCATTCAACGGGTCGTTGGACGACTTGTTGTCTTACACAAATAAGAAGAAGACCAGATGTGAAACGGTCCTAACCATGTCCAATTTGTTTGCGGATAATCAGAAGGTCTCTATTATCAATAACATTTGATTCGTCCACAAATTACAGTAGTGTGGTTAACCCTACATGTCATTCATGTGATCTGGTTCACCAAAACGTTGGTTAGGACAACGTTGAGGGCAACACTTACATGGGATACTAATCAACATACATACATACATACATATCATCTTCTTGCCCTTATCCCAATTACTTGGGGTCGGCGCATCATGTTTTGTTTGCACACAAAATCATGTTGCCAAAGGTTTTGGCTTAGTTTTACAACCGGCCGCCTGCCTGACGTTAACCCTCTTTGGTAATCCTATCGTAGGTGACATCACCGCCGCCATACGGTTGACCATGGTCGGCAGATATTTTACCCAAGGTCAAAAACTCTACGTCGCCATTTATGAAACACCCTGAGTAGAAATAGGGGTGCTGGAATTCTTAGCCGCTACCACTCGGCACATATTATCACGCCTTTATACCTTGCGGGATAGGCAGAACGTAAACAGCTGCAAAAACGGGCATTTACCTACCTACCCAAGTAAGTACTAGATTTAATTTTGAAACTCAAAGATCTGTCTCAAGTCGATTTGATTAGTTTAAATTAGATTTTTAAGTTCCAAATGAACCAAAGAATGCTGACTTAAACTTATTATTGAAATGTATATTGAATAATCTAAAACCTTCTAAATCTAATAAAGTGGATCTAGGTATGATTAATTACTAATACTATTGAACTAGACAATAATCAAGAAAATCCAGTAACCACATCAAATTACGAAAAGGTAGTATCTTAATACACACATACATACATATGTCAGGCCTTTATCCCATGCCTACCAAAGCGTAAACGGCTATAAAATAATACAAGTTTGTGAGTCATTCAGAAGACTCTGTATCACGAGTGATAGGTTGTTAGCCTATCGCCTAAAATTGCAATAAGTACACACCATAACAGCCACAACAGTTCACTGCTGGATATGGGCCTCCCCCTATCGGAGGGTATTGCCATACTTACCACGCTTGGCAGGCGCTAGGCGAATTGGCGAGCGCAGTGCAAGATGTTGCATTGACAGGGAACGCTGCTGCCCAGTCCCTAGATAATTAGCTATCCCTTAGTCGCTTTTTACGACACCCACGGGTAGAATTAGGGTGTCGTTATTCTAAGCCGTCATCACACGGCAAACCTTATACATCCACTCTCAAAACCCTCGGTCGATTCTGACACCGAAGGAAAAGACGCAACTTTACTTCCTGATTGGACAAGAGGTGGCAGTATTCTTAGCCGCTACCACACATCATACAAAAGTAACGGCCTCCAATGAGTCTTTTCATAAAGTTCGAGCCAAATCAATATGCAGACCTTTCCCTTTGAAATCGATTATCAAAGTAATTATCAATTCAAAGTCATTGTACCTTATGTCCTTCCGAGAACCCGAACTAAGTACTTCCGTATCCTCTAGACCACAAAGGCGATAATTTCCCTACATACCCCACATAAGACCCTCAAGTGAGACAGTTGTCAAAGCTGTACGTTCAGTAATTAAGGCTTAATGCTTCCCCTTCAGGTGCCACAGTAGATAAGATAAATAGTAAAGCAGCTGGTAGTGACGTAACGGCAAAATTTGATGGATCGTGTCTTATCGCGTATCCCTGCGTATCCTATTTCAATTTCAATTTATTACACCCAAAGCACATGTAAGTTTACAATCAATGATATTAACTGATTAATTACCAAGAAATAAATAAATAATTAATTTACCTATAACGTACTATTTGTCTAGTGATATAAAATTTAAGAAATCATAAGTTACTCTAGCTAAAGCTGCTAGACTGTCATAAAATATGTCAGCATTGCCGTTTTGAATGAGCAAGTCCTCTATGGAAGGCATAATTTTATAAAATTTGCTGCAGTCCCGTCTTAAAAGTTTAGGAAACCTTTCTGAAAACTGTGCTTGACTATAGTGGCAAATTGTATAGTGGTATAAGAAGTCTTTTGTCTAATTGTACCCACGGGAATTGATTAGGTAAGGTGATACCTTTCAAACTGCCGTGTGATGCTGGTTTAGAATAGTATCACCCCAATTCTACCCGTGGTGGGTGTCGTAAAAAGCGACTAAGGGTTAATTATCCAGGTAATGGGCAGCAGCGCTCCTTGTGAAAAAATACATTTTGCACTGTGCTTGCTAATCCAGCTTCCTAGCGTGGTGAGTATGGCAACACCCCCCGAGAAGAGGAGCCTTACAACCAGCAGTGGAGTGTTGTGGCTGTAAAGGATAACTTTTAAAGCCTTAATCTCGACATACTGCTTTATTTACTCCTTCTGTTGCTGAAATCCTCCACAAGCCGGAAACGTTTCTCCACACATAAGTAATGGAGATTAATGCTAACCCTTTTAAGTTGTAAAGAGGAATGGAGTGATGGTTCTTTAAGTGCCACAAATGAATATGACATACTGCTTTGTTTACTCCTTCCGTTGCTGAAATCCTTCACGGATACATTACTCAACACATAAGTAATGGAGATTAATGCTTCAAATGCTTTAAAGTTGTAAAAAGGAAAAGTGCCACAAAAGAATATGATATGACATACTGCTTTATTTACTCATACTGTGGCTGAAACCCTCCGTAGGCCGGATACGTGTTTCCACACATAAGTAATGGAGATTAATGCCTGCCGTTTATTGTCACGTTATAATAATGAGTCAGTGTAATTAGGGCGATGCTGTTTTAAGCATCACACGTCTGAAGATAACACACCTTACATTTACACCCATAACAGCCGATGTGGCGAAGTGGTTAGTATGCCTGCCTGCCACGCAAAGGTTCCGGGTTCAATTCCCGGTGGGGTCATTCACAAAGTTGATATTTATCACTTTGTGAATTTGTTCCCAGTCTGGTAAGGACATTGCAGGCTGAACCACCTGATTGTCCGCAAGTAAGATGGTTCCGTGCTTTGGATGGGCACGTTAAGCCGTCGGTCCCGGTTGCTGTCTATGATGGCGGTTGTTACACAACCATGTCAGAGGCCTGCTACTTGCAGTAGGCGGTTGAAAAACTCTGACACCAGGGTTTATCGGGTCGTTGAACGACTCGGTGTCCCACACGAAAAGAAAGAAAGACCCATAACAGTCCTCTTCTGGACATGGGCCTCCCCTATCGGGGGGTATTGCTATACCCAAGCAGCAACTGGACGTGCTATAATGGTCGAGAGCACGTTCCTTATTTCTCTTTAAGTTCTATAAAAGTTCTAAAAACAGTCGAGTAAAAGCGCTGTAAACGTTTACTCGACGCGAAAAAGGCGCAAATTATTCAGACTAAAGTCCTATAAAAGACGAATAAGCGCTGAGTAAGCAGCAAAAAGGTGCTGTAAGAGTTGAGTTAACGTGGTAAAAAACACTAAGAGTGCTATAAGAGCAACCAAAATGCGTATATGGGATATTTAGTTCTATAAACGCAATCGATTTGCCTTTATACAGATTAAATGTGCTATAATAGCAGCTGAATTGCTTTTATTCGCCTTTTTAGTGCTATGACAGCAAACAGAATGCTTTTACTCGACTAATAAGTGCAGTTAAAGATCTTAGGGAGGCTTTTACAACTAGTTACTAATCATTTTCATCTCCTCAACGATCGAGGCTGGTGTATTAAAATATTTGTAAAGCAAACTCAATAAGTTTCAAAGGTCATTTTATTTATTCAGCAGTACATGTGTCGATTTTTAATATTCGTGTAGTTACTCCAAAACACCATGCGCAAAAAGCTTTATTGACAAACCTAAAGGCATTTTTACATAAACATTCATGCGCCGCCTGTTTTCTTAAATTTGACGACGAATTTATTAAATTAAATATATATTAAATAATAATTGTATAAGCTAATGTCCACATTGGTAGTCTAGTTGCAGTTACAGCTCACTTATTCCGTTAAAAGTCGAATAAGAGTGCTTTGTCACCACATTTATAGCACAAGGTGTCGCCATGATAATATTTAGGGTTCCTTTGGTACAAGACCAAAAAACAAATTAAATTTTATTTTTTATTTTCAAGGAACATTTTATTTCATAAAACAATGCCAGACTTCTTGGATGTTGATACCTTACTTAACAAATATGATTTAAAACAACTTGGCCAATTGCTCTGGCCTTGGAAGGAAACGCATTTTATATTATCAGATAAATGTAACGGATGTGGCCTTAGTACAAACGATAACTCAATCGGAAGAAGATTTCACTTTGTTCTACCTGACAATAAAATAAAGCATGTATAAATATCTTTTGGTGTCGCGGTTGTGCTTACTTTGCTGTTTATGATCATTTTACTAATGATGAGTGTTATTACTGTAACAAAATATTTTTACAACCCTTTGGTGAGTGTACGAACTTTATGCAAGACGTTTGCAATGTCACGCGTGAGGCCAGCCAGCTCGGCTCATACCATGCTGTTCACGATCACGATTTCATTGCTTGCGTCTACGGAACCACTTAAAACTGGCGTACTCGCGCTTGGATGTGCACTAGCATTACTAGCAGAAATTAAATTGGGCTGCATTAGTTTTGCAGAATATTTCATCTGCTCCAACGTTTTTTTAACTTTCTTTCGAAAATGGCAGCTTCTTTTCAATTTTTTCCATTTGTTTTTATCCATTTTAATAGTAAAATTGTACGAAAAACGTCTTCAAGATATCGACAAAATGGACGGACTTGTGCTATTAATGTTTCCCAAAACTCTACAATTCTACTTTAAGCTGAGTGAATATCGTATAATAGCTCTTAAAATGACTACAGATCCTATAAAAACGTTTTAATTTCTATTATACGAGTTACTCTATAAGCGTGCAATAACAGCAGCCATGTTGCTATAAGCAATTCGATTGCATTTATAGAGCTTTTATAGATACATAAAAGAATGCTGAATAACGGCTGTATAAAAGCGCCCTATTCAGAGAATCAGCTATTCTACTGCTATTACACGACTGTTATAGATCAATCGGTCGAATAACGAGTATTATAGCCACTTTAATTCAGCATCTGATAAAAGGTGGAGTAAAAGTGCTATAACATAGTGTTATAAACGTTTATTCGACGTCCTTATAGCACACATTAGCAAATATTGCCAAATAGTCGAGATAACTGCTATTATACGATACATGGGTGTTTTGAGAACGGTTACTCGGCTTTTATACGATTGCAAGCTGAGTAAACCAATTCTTATTCGACTTTTTTGCTGCTTGGGTACTCACCACGCTTTGCAGGTGGATTGGAGAGCGCAGTGCAAGATGATGCATTCACAAGGGATGTAGTTGCCCGTTTCTTGCCATTTCCATTTTTACCCGACTGCCTCAGGAGTATTATATTGTTCGAGAGTAAGGTATGTACTAGTGACCGATAGCGAAACAACAACGAAACAGGTGATAAGGAACAACTTTCCCCAAGGAACATAGGTCGAAATACAAAAAAAAATTAGGACCTCCCATACAAATTTGTCGATCAGCTGATTTCAGTTACTATGGGAGAACCAAAATTTTTTTTCGTTTTCGACCTATGTTCCTTGGGGAAAGTTGTTTCTTA
Source organism: Phthorimaea operculella (assembly GCA_024500475.1). Lineage (NCBI taxonomy): Eukaryota > Metazoa > Arthropoda > Insecta > Lepidoptera > Gelechiidae > Phthorimaea > Phthorimaea operculella. Next base: position 943,186 of record JANFCV010000157.1, read on the forward strand.
TCACCAGCCGGTTCTGACGTTTCGCTATCGTGACCAATAGAAAAAACTCAGAACCGGCTGGTGATAAGGAACAACTTTCCTCAAGGAACATATGTCGAAATACGAAAAAAAAAATTGGACCTCCCATACAAAGTTGCCGATCAGCTGATTTGAGATACCTACTATGCGAGTTCAAATTTTTTTTTGTATTTCGACCTATGTTCCTTGGGGAAAGTTGTTTCTTATCACCAGCCGGTTCTGAGTTGTCGCTATCGGTCACTAGTAAAATTTCACCCTATATAATATGTACGTATCAAGAAATTCGTTTTCACGGGCTACAGCCTGAAGGAGTGGGCGGATCTTGACATGTGAGGTGTCGTTAGATTTGTCTCAGCAGCATAAGTGACACAGGTAATAATATACTCGTATTAAAGAATAGCACATTAATGATGGTGGATTTTTATCGCAAAATACTACGTTGAAATAATATAAATAGTCGGGATTTTGTTTTTTAATACAACTGCTTGTTTACTACACACAAGGTTGGAATTCGGGGTGATGCTATTCTGAGCCGGCATCGCACGGCTAGTGGTCAGTTCAGTCATAATATTATTCAGCTAACCCCATCAGCAGTGCAGGTAAACGTCCCGGAAATGTCCATTACGGGCATATCCTATCCCATTCTATATTATTGCCCCACAATATTGCCATCTAACGTTATTGGCATACCTACTCACCACGCTTGGCAGGTGTATTGGCGAGCGCAGTTCAAGTTGTTTTTATTTTTCACAGGGACGCTGCAGTCCATTCTCTGGATAATATTATCCCTTAGTTTAGTTGCTTTTAAGACATCCACGGGAAAGATATGGGGTGAGCTATTCTGAGCCGACATCACACGGCTAGTGCTAGGCTAGTGCTATAATAGCTATTATTCGCTTAACCCCATCAGCATTACGCTGCATATCCTATTCTAATTTCCCCGTAGACTGCAGTTATCTACATGACCAAAACCATTTGTCTGATAGTATCAAATTAACCATTTGTCTGATAGTATCGAATAATGTTTTGTTTGTATGGAACTAGTATGCTGTATGTAGCTAATATAGCATGGCATATTCGAAAGACAGCCGTGTGGTGCAGGTATAGAATAGCATCACCCCTTATCTTTCCCATGGGTGTCGAAAGAAGCGAAGGGATTTGAGAGTTGATGTGTACCTACTGCAACTTTAGGCGATAGGCTGACAAACTAACGGTATGGTGATATAATATAGTCTACTAAATGACTATCTAACTTTTGTCAGACGTGGTGTAAATAGCCATTTACACCCTGCCTACCCCGGAAAGGATAAAAGCGTGACATATGTACGTAAGTGTATTACTTCAGCAGTGCAGGTAAACGTCCCGGAAATGTTCATTACGCTGCATATCCTATTCTAATTTCCCCGTAGACTGCATTTATCTACATAACCAACACCATTTGTCTACTAAAGTATCAGTACCTATCAACGTTTTGTTTGTATGGAGCTTGAAACATAAATTAGGAAAACAGCATGCGGGCGCATTTACAGATGGCTCACTCAGTACTAGCGAAGATTTTGACGCTTGCTGACTTTTACTGGAATCTCAGAGAAACTCAAGGTAACTAAAAAAAATGTGATGTCAATGCCACGAACGTCATATTTCTTGGATTCGAATGGGCCCAGAATCATATTAAGTAAGTACGTTCTTGTATCAGATTAAGAGCTAAAAAATTTGGCCCCCCCATACTAAGTGACACACTTTTTCAGCATTTTTGTATGGGAGATGGGAGGTCCAAAATTATTTTTCATATTTTGAAAAAAAGTTTCAAACAAAAGTTGTTCAGTTTTGTGAGTAGATCACACCCTCAAGAGATTTGTACTTAATTAAATGTAACCCTATATAACCACAAGTGAAAACAAAATTTGAATTTTGAAAAATCACGCGACCGTTTACGTAACACCTAACTAAGAGCATTCCCCAGTTAAATCTTTATCAATCACTGACAACTGCATCAAAATCAGACCAGTTGTTTTGGAGATATTTGGTAACATTGGACATTGGTTTGTACAAACAAATGTTTACTGCAGCGCCCTCTGGTGAGTTGTTCACGTAATATCTATCTAAGAACATGCACTAAAAAATATAAATCTATCAATGAAAACCTGATGCATGACTTTTTCAATTTCTTATTTTTATTATGGTTTAGCGGGTCGTTCGTCGACTCGGTATCCCATACTAAGAGAGAGAGTTGTAATATTATTCGCTTAACCCCATCAGCAGTGCAGGTAAACGTCCCGGAAATGTCCATTACGCTGCATATCCTATTATAATTTCCCCGTAGACTGCAGTTATCTAGACATACGGCAGTGTGTCCGCCAAGTTCGAGCAAAAAAAGCGACACACCGGCCGTGGGTTATATTACACGAACCATTTCGGGCCAAGTTCGACCCACCTATAACTCAAAATCTATTTTATCTACGCATATGAAATTTCTAGTATCTGTCGAGATCTACTTACTTATCTAAAATACAAAATTTCATTTATGTACCTATTGTAGGTCTTGAGATATTGACGTCAGAAAATCGCTATTTTTACTATACACTCACTGACTGACTGACTGACTGACTCATTCATCAAAAACCTAGACCACTTCCAATAGTCGTATTGACTTGAAATTTGGCATGGAGGTAGGTCTTTAGGTCAAGGTAAAGGAAAAAATCTGAAAATGGCCAAGTGTGAGTCGGTTTTAAAAATAATGAAGGTGTAAATTCATACCCCTAAGGAACTAAAACAAAAAATTTATCTATATCTTCCAATCGTCGTACCGACCTAAAATTTGTTACGAAGGTTTGTATTTAGTCAAAGTAAAGTATAAATGAGATATTTCATTACCTAACTTAATCATAAGAAAAAAGAAAATAAACCTTACAAAAATAAATGAAATCCCACCCAAAACATAAATTTGAAAGGCTGCCAAGTTCGATAATATTGGAATGCTTAGCCTATAAAAGAAGTGAGATCTAAATAAGTACCAAGTTCCATACACAGACCTCAGTTAAAAATAGTTACAGGAATGCACACTTGATTTTTCGCAGTTTGGAAATAAGAATCTACTTTCCAAACTGCGGAAAATCAAGTGTGCATTCCTGTAACTATTTTTAACTGAGGTCTGTGTATGGAACTTGGTACTTATTTAGATCTCACTTCTTTTATAGGCTAAGCATTCCAATATAATCGAACTTGGCAGCCTTTCACATTTATGTTTTGGGTGGGATCTACATAACCAAAACCATTTGTCTACTAGTATCGAATTATGTTTATTATCGTATCTAATATCTAAAAAGTATGTAGAATTTTTAACATTTTCAATTTTCCGTGTGAAGCCTTAGACTAGCTTACCTAACCCCAATTCTACGCGTGGGTTTTCTTAAAAAGCAAAGAAGAGATAACTAACCAGGGAATGGGCAGCAGCGTTCCCCGCGAATTAAATACGGTGTAGTTCGCCAATCCGCCTGCCAAGCGAGGTGAATATGGCAATACCCCTCGAAAGGGGGAGGCCCATGTCCAGCAGTGGACTGTTGTGGCTGTAGTAGTAGATGTACATCAACAGTGCAGGTAAATGTCCATTACGCTGCATATCCTATCCTAATTTCCCTGTAGACTGCAGTTATCTACATAACCAAAACCATTTGTCTTTTAGTATCGATCGAATAATGTTTTGTTTGTATGGAACTAGTATGCTGTATTGAGTCGGTGTGTTCGAGAGAAAGCCATCATGGGTTAAGACTTGAGATTGCCTGCGACGCGAAATGTTTTAAGTTCTATTCCAAATGTCGATCCCAATGCTGTCTAAGATAACTTAGAGGGCTGTCGTTACACAACGAAGTTCTCTCTCTACTAGCAGTAGTAGACCATTAAAAAAGGACTTATCGGGTCGTTCGTCGACACGGTGTCCCACACTAAGAGATAGATAATATTATTCAGCTAACCCCATCAGCAGTGCAGGTAAACGTCCCGGTAATGTCCATTACGCTGCATATCCCATTCTAATTTCCCCGTAGACTACAGTTATCTACATGCCAGTATCGAATAATGTTTTGTTTGTATGGAACTAGTATGCTGTATGTAGCCGATATAGCATTACATATACGAAAGACAGCCGTGTGGTGTCGGTTTAGAATAGCATCACCCCATATCTTTCCCGTGGGTGTCGTAAGAAGCGACGAAGACATTTGAATAGTTAGTTGGTGTATATTGCAATTTTAGGCGAGGATTTGAGAATTGATGCGTACCAACTGCAACTGTAGGTGTAGGCGGCAGGCTGACAAACTGTCGCTATGGTGGTACCAAGTGATACATTCCTCTAAATGACTCTCTAACTTTTGTCAGAAGTGATTTAAATGTCTGTTTTACAGCCATTTATGCTCTGCCTACCCTGAAAGGGATAAAGGCGTGATATATGTATGTGTGTAAGTGTATTACATCAGCAGTGCAGGTAAACGTCCCGGAAATGTCCATTACGCTGCATATGCTATTCTAATTTCCCCGTAGACTGCAAGTACTACATAACCAAAACTATTTGTCTGTTAGTATTGAATAATGTGTTGTTTATTATAGGGAACTAGTTTCACAAATAAGGTGCGTTAACAGATGGCTCACTCAGTACTAGCGACGATATTGACGCTTACTGACGTATACTTGAATGAACTGGAATCTCAGAGGAACTCAAGGTAACTATGGTTGCCATTGCCGCAACATCATTCTTGGCTTTGAAACGGCTCGGAATTATATTAGGTACCTACGTTCAGATTTAGAGCTGTTTATTGTCCTCATAATGTAAAAACCCCGGCTATGTAACAGGTGACAATCGCAAAAATTCTAAATAGTTCGAGTGATTCTTCTGTATACTCCCTATTTTGTGCTAGTATGCTGTATTGAGTCGATATATCATGATGATCTCCCAGTAGTAGCCAGTTTAAAGAGGGTTTATTGGGACGTTCGTCAACTCGTTGTCCCACACTAAGAGAGAGAGTTGTAATACTATTCGCTAACCCCATCAGCAGTGCAGGTAAACGTCCCGGAAATGTCCATTACGCTGCATATCCTATTCTAATTTCCTCGTAGACCAGTTGTCTACATAACCAAAACCATTTCTCTGCTAGTATCGAATAATGTTTGTTAAATAACTCACGAAATTATTCGTATACGTACGAAGTATCTAATAGTATGTAGGTTTTTTAACAATTACAATTTGCCGTGCGAAGCCGGCTTAGATTAGCTTACCTAAACCCAATTCTACGCGTGGGTTTCGTAAAAAACGATTAAGAGATAACTAACCAGGGAATGGGCAGCAGCGTTCCCGGCGAATTAAATACAGTGTTGTTCGCCAATTTGCTTGCCAAGCGTGGTGAGTAGGTACGGCAATACCCCTCGAAAGGGGGAGGCCCATGTCAAGCTGAGGACTGTTGTGGCTGTAGTAGTAGATGTACATCAACAGTGCAGGTAAATGTCCATTACGCTGCATATCCTATTCTAATTTCCCCGTAGAATGCAGTTATCTACATAACCAAAACCGTTTGTTTGCTAGTATCGAATAATGTTTGTTGACCCACAAAATTATTCGTATACATACGAAATATCCTTCGGCTTAGATTAGCTTACCTAACCCCAATTCTACGCGCGGGTTTCGTAAAAAGCGGGGATAACTAACCAGGGAATGGGCAGCACCGTTCCCCGTGATAAATACAGTGTAGTTCGCCAATACGCCTGCCAAGCGTGGTTCGTGTGGCAATACCCCTTAAAAGGGGGAGGCCCATGTCCAGCAGTGGACTGTTGTGGCTGTAGTAGTAGTAGATGTACATAAACGTCCCGGAAATGTCCATTACGCTGCATATCCTATTCTAATTTCCCCATAGACTGCAGTTCTCCAAAACCATTGGTTTGCTAGTATCGAATAATGTTTTGTTTGTATGGAACTAGTATGCTGTATGTGGCCGATATATCATGGCATATGCGAAAGACAGCCATGTGGTGCAGGTTTAGAATAGCATCACCCCATATCTTTCCCGTGGGTGTCGCAAGAAGCGACCATTTGTTGATAGTATCGAATTATGTTTTGTTTGTATGGAACTAGTATGCTGTATGTAGCCGATATAGCATGGCATATTCGAAAGACAGCCGTGTGGTGCTGGTTTAGAATAGCATCACCCCAAATCTTTCCCGTGGGTGTCGTAAGAAGCGACTATGGGATTTGAGAGTTGATGTGTACCTACTGCAACTTTAGGTGGCAGGCTGACAATCTGTCGCTATGGTGATACATCCTTTTGTCAGACGTGGTGTAAATGTCTATTTTACAGCCATTTATGTTCTGCTTACCCCGCAAGGGATAAAGGCGTGATATATGTATGTGTGTAAGTGTATTACATCAGCAGTGTAGGTAAACGTCCCGGAAATGTCCATTACGCTGCATATCCTATTCTAATTTCCCCGTAGACTGCAGATATCTACATAACCAAAACATTTGTATGATAGTATCGAATAATGTTTTGTTTGTATGGAACTAGTACGCTGTATTGACTCGGTATATTCGAGAGAAAGTTATCATGGTTAGAGATAGCCTGCGATGCAAAATGTTTTGGGTTCGATTCTGTATGTCGGTCCCAGTTGCTGTCTAAGATTACTTAGACGGCGGTCGTTACACAACGACATTCTCTCTCTACTATCAGTAGTAGTTGGTTGAAAAAGGGTTTATCGGGTCTATTGGGATTTTAATGCACTCACACTGCTATTATTATTCTCATAGATCAGAGTATTCAGGCGTTGACCCAAACGATTTTTCCAATTTCTTATTTTAATCATGGTTTATCGGGTCGTTCGTCGATCGGTGTCGCACACGAGAGAGACAGTTATAATATTATTCGCTTAACCCCATCAGCAGTGCAGGTAAACGTCTGCTAGTATCGAATAATATTTGTTGACTCGCGAATATATTTGTATCCATACGAAATAACTGTCGTGTGATACCGACTAAGAAGGCATCACCCGAATTCTACACGTGGTTATCGGAAAAGCCGTTTAAGGGAGGAATCACAGCGTTCACCAATCTAGCAAAAACCCGCAAATTTGGGAAGGCCCATGTCCATCAGTGGACTGTTGTAGTGTTGATGAGGATCCTCATAATGCGGAAGTTCCGCATCCGCTACCGCTTCCTCACAAAAGGAAGTTCTAAATTCCTCATCCGCTTCCGCTACCTCATAATTTCTGTGGTAAAGGAATGCAGTCGCTCATGTGCGAGTATAACAAGTATGTAATAAATTAATAATAATTTACTCTCTTTATTGTTTTTTTGACAGCTTACTTCTCTTCCTCATCCGCATCCTCTTCCTCATAAATAAATCCTCATCCTCATCCGCATCCTCCAACTTTCAGCTTGTTGCTTCTTCCTCCGCTTCCTCTTCCTCATAACAACTTCCTCATCAACACTAGACTGTTGTAGTAGTGTAGATATTGATGTACGATAGGCGTTTCAAAACTAGGTATTTAGTGTAATGTCTATGGCTACAATTAGAGTGATTGTATTTTTCTGGCGTCAGACGAGACTTGATGGCGACGGCGAAGACGCAAATACCCAGTAATTTCAATTGCAAGCTCCATAGAGGAGACATGTGACGTGAGATGACATCTGTCAAACAAGCGATCGTCGGAGACGTAAGACGTGCGACATCGCGGCGCTCGGAACCGTTTCTATATAAAATGTATGAAACAAAAGAAACAAAGCTACACACGTTAAACGCGCATTTCATCTCTAACGGCCGACGATCGCTTGTCTGTCAGATGTCATATTGTGCGTTACGTCGCAAGTCTATTCTGTGGAGCTTGCTTCTTATAGTACGGCCGTTCAAATAGGCCATATTTGACAGCTGTCATACTCATACTTAAAGAAATGTCAACATAGAAAACTGGACTTTATGTTACAGTATGAAAATTATTTTAACAGCTGTCAAAAGGGCCTCTTCGAACGGCCGCACTGTAGTCTCCGAGCAACCGCACGTCGTCCGTTCGTAATTTGAATGTCCTGTTCTGCGGTCAACGGAACCGGCCTGAACCTGAAAATAGGCACGTGTTTGTGATTCGATACCTTTCGAGGTAGGCAGAGCTTAAACGGCCATTTACACCACGACTGACAAAAACTTGAGTCTTCAGAAGATGGTGTATCATCATAGTGACAATTTGTCAGCCTAACGCCGAAAATTGGAATACACATCAACTCTCATATCCCTTTGCTTCTTTCGACACCCTCGGGAAAGATATGGGGTGATGCTATTATAAGGCCACATGGCAGCCACATCTATAGTATGCAAATCGCTCATATCTACCCCATAGTAAAAGTTGTTCAGAATCATGATTAGAATCACCCTGCAAATTTTACTGGGTGATAAAAAAATAACCCTGTACAATGTAAATCTCCGTGGAACCAAACGTCCGTTCTTAATTTGAATGTCCTGTTTGCGGTCAACGGAACCGGCCTGAACCTGAAACAGGCACGTGTGTTTGTGATTCGATACTACTATTTGGTTTTAAAATGTTATACTTTTACATACATGATCCGACTGAACAACTTTTTCGGCGGGAGTTGTGTTGGTTAACGATAAGAAAATTAAAAATTCTGGATTAGCTGACTGACTTTCTATGAAAACAAGACATATTTTTCATTTCCTAACATAAACTTCATAGTAAAAGTTGTTCAGTTTCATAGTTTGATCACGCCTGCAAAATTTTTGGCACCCCAGTATTAGGTATTTTTCATGGCATCAGTCGCTGTGAGTAAAAAGAAAATTACATTAAAATTAACTTTCAGGAAATAAAAATCTAAAGAAGAAAACTGCGTAGGTAGAAACCTACATGATTTTAAAACGAAGTTACTCTACCTAAACCTACTGTCATAAAAAGTTTTTAAAAATATTATGAGCAGTGCTGGCTGGAAGCCCATGTGTGTTAAAAAATAAAAATAAGAACATCATGGGAATATTCTAAGCGGCCAGTACAGTTTGAAAATAGTAAATTTTATCGGCTGCCAAATGCCGCCGGTCGACGCGAGATAACCGAATCGGAATGGAAATTGGCGACAGCTGTGTCTATGCAAATGCAGCCGGTCGAAATTTAAATTTGGAATCACCGATTACTGGCCGGTTTGGCTTCCGAGGTATCCACAGATTATTGAATTTGATTTAGGAAGAGTCCGAACTCCGAACTTTGAACACAATTTGGCTCGCTTTGAAAAGCTTGGAAAGTAGAAACCAATCGGACTTCGTCTTTTCCCAAAGGAAAGCAGTGACTGAAAAGTTTAAGCTCTGATTCAGAAAATACACTCTTTATTCGTTTGAACTTACTTGGAAAGTTTGAAAACCCACCTTAAAATATCGGATACTTTTAAACAGCCTTTTTTTCTAATAATGTCGTTTTTTTATGAATTATTGTGTAGGACACAGTTGACATATGACCCGATGAACCCTGACTTCAAAACCTCCCACAACCCAATGATTCTTAGCTGGATTTCCCTGTAATGTATTGTAGGTAATATGAACTAACTTTTAAGTAACAGGGCTAGCCTCTAATAAAATATTCTCTTGAAAGAGTGAATTTTAACTCCCTTTTGCACTGGACTATTAATTGCGTTGGAAACTGGACTATAGTAGAAAGTTAGTTTAAGGCTCGCCTTTCAAAGGCGAGACTTGCAACTAACTTATGGCGGATTGTTGTAAATAGACTTTTTGTTCTATTTTTAAATGCTGGTTCGAATTTTCGGCACGATATTGTTATAGGTATTAACATTTGACAGTAAGTCAAACACTAAATCAGACTACCTAAACATTGTATGACAGATTTATTGATTAAGGGAAGTTAAAGTCATCTAGTACATCTAGATAAAATATATTTTTTCTTCACAAGCACCAGGAAACAAAATACCTAATAACAATCTAAAAGAGCGATGCTGTAGATTTACCATCGAAAAAAGTAAACGCCGGTCAGGGTATCCCAAAAAACTGCAAGTAAAATTGTCACATGCATGTCACGTGACGTTTTCTACTCACCCGCTTGACTGATGGATCCACCGAGCCGAACAATCTGTCTTTTATTTTTCGAACGTTTTATTTTTTTATTTTCCACGTAGCGTTGTTCTGCTACAAATTCAAAAAGAACTGGCCAGTTGGCCGGGATGTACGTTCGAGTAAAAATTGTGTTATTCGTTTTGTTTTGTGCCAGTGACAGTGACTTTTATGTCATCTGTCTTGCTCTGCAATGGTTTTATCCTGTAGAGAACTTGTGTTTGAATATGAGTCGTAGCTAATAATAAATTAGGTTCATTTTCCATTGTTCATGGGAAATGTAAACTCATAGTGGGTAGTTGGCATACAAAAGCCATCCCACCTCAAAGCAAACAGGTCTAATGCTGGGACGTGGTGCTCAATCTAGATCGAATTACGTAGTTCACTTTGCTGAAATCAGGGACGGTTTGTACTTAAAGCCTAGCTAATTAGAAGGCCGGTTACTAGCTAAATTGTTTGAAATAGGAAGTTTTCAGAGGAAAATACCTAATTTTGAAACTGATCAGGTACCTATAAGTTAAGGTAAGTCAGGTAAGAGTTTTTGACCACGGCTGAATATCTGTCTACTATGGTCAACAGCATGGTAGCAGTGATGATGATGACGATGATTTTGTACTCTTACAAAACATGTAGCGCCGACCCCAACTGCTTTGGTTTATCTATTTGCAGGCAGGTGACAACCGAGACAAAAAAGTTTTGCCAAGAAAAATATTATAGGAAATACGCAAACACTTCTAGTGTACTTTCTAAGAAATGGAATTAGAACGAACTGTTAACAGCAAATGAGGCATATCTTCTTACCTAGTTGCATTTCTGAGAATGCCGGTAAAGGTGGCACAATTTTATAAATAATTTTTATCTGAAAAGGATGTGAGAATTTTCCCTGAGGCTGTAATATTTTTACCCGACTGCCTCAGAAGGTTGTGTTTTTCGAGAGTATGTATGAATGTGGACAAGAAAATTCTTTTTCATGGGCTATAGCATTTAGGCGAATTTCCCTCACTTCATCTGCACCGCTTGGAGTAAAGTGAACGAGAGTGAACTTCGCACGGCAAAACCGCATGAGGCGCACGCCCCATGGCCCTACTAGGTTACTTTTAATTTTGTAAGAGGGTATTTGCACGGCTGTTCGAATATGCCATATTTGACAGCTGTGAAACACATGCCTACGAAACGAAGACAAACAGACCTTATGTTGATTTAGTTCCAACGAGACACATTCCTGTCGGTACACATTCCTTACGAGACACATTCCCATTGAGACACAGTCCTAAATGGACACATGTTATGTTATGTTGCTATATATGGCATTAAAATGATTTTGCCTGCTGTCAAATATGGCCTATTGGATCGGCCGCTATATACCTACCTACCTTTGTAAGTAAGTATATTGAAAAACTTTTCGACTTTGTTATTTTATTTTCCAAAACACCGTAATTGACTTAACGTTAAAGGAAGCCAACAAAGTGTTCCTTTATTTTCCACACAAAAAGTTTTAATTACTTCGAGATGAATTCAAATCTGGCCAAAACTTGGACCCTTGGACTAAACGAAAACTTTAAATAATGTCTTAGCTCGCACTTTTTGTTGTCAACGTTCATTGACCACTCAAACCCGATTGCTGTCTAATAATATTGTATGATTGATTACTGTCACTAGCATGTCATAAGAAGTTTGCTACTCGTAGTAGAGTGCGTTTCATCTTATAGTTCCTGTGGCGTCATGTTGGTAGCATTGGAAAGCCTATAAAATATCAATGCTACCAACATGACGCAATAGGAACTATAAGATGAAACGCACTTTATGTACTTAACTGAAAAACTGTGATATACCAGGGTTCATCGGGTCGTTAGACGACTCAGTGTCCTTCACAAGGGAAAGAAATATTGTCATCATGGATGACATCCTTAGTTGTTTTTCACAAGACCCACAAACATACATCAGATATGCCGGTATCAATTCCAGCACCACACGGCATCACCCGGCTCGTAATGTGTAATTCGTAATTCAGCGTCGTAGCATCACATCAAGTCTTCCATTGGTTTTCTCCTTCGAGCATCTTCCGTCCCGTTCCAGCCCGAGGGGAGTCGTTATAGCTACTTTACTCTATACAAATATTTCTGCCATTTTTTGCGGGGGGAGAGGTAAAGCTGTCAAATCAAGCTAGTGTTGGAATCGACAATATCGATACTTGACCTTTCGATTAATTACATCAGTCTACTCAATATTGTGTCATATTATTGCATTTTCAAAAGCAACTTAGTTCTTGAGAATAGGATTTTGTAGTAAATAGAAATATAGGCGCAATAACATCATTTTAAATATTGCTTAAGGTATAAATTAACCAAAATATGAATTTCTTTCCCCATAGACCAGATAATACAATTATGTAGGTACAATCAATGCAATACCTACCTTCTATTTACTGATCATTAAGTATCATAGGATATTATGTAAGGAATTTACTAAAACCATCTATACAACAAGTCATACATAATAACTTCGACTATCTATCTGTCTTCTACGCCGAGGCTCGTGGGTTTGATTTCCACCGGACACAAATATTTATAAAGTAAATTTTCAAATATTTGTGTTTTGTCTGAGCACTTCGGCTGATAAAAGACCACCGACTGGACCGAAACGGTCGCGAAACCGCGATGTTATAAGAAGTAGGTAAGTGCGAAATCCTTTTTATATATGTAATTAAAGTTAAAATGTCGCACTTAAGTTTAAACAGTTTAAAGGACACCAAAACGTCCAACGACCTGATGAACCCTGGTGCCAGTGCTTTTCAACCACCTACTGCATGAAGCAGGCCTTTGAAATAGTTGTGTAACGACAGCCGTCTAAGTGACCATAGACAGCAACCGGGACCGACGGCTGAACATGGCTCCAAAGCACGGAACCATCTTGCTTCTCGGATAATCACGTGATTCAGCCTGTGTGGTGTCCTGACCAGTCTAGGAACATATTCACAAAGTGATAAATATCAACTTTGTGAGCGAAAGGAATTGAACAGGCAGTCGGACTAGCCATTGCGCCACGTCGGCTGACATCCGATGTCACCCGATCAGCTAAGACTGACATTAATTTTCAATGAAACTCGAACAAAATCAGGGTTTCCCAAAATCCATAGTAAAAGTTGTTCAATTTTATAATCTGATCATGCCTGCAAAGTTTTCGGTACAGACCGTCTTTACATAGTATAGGTTTGTAACTATGGCGATAGAAAAGTATCGACGTTTTGTATTACTTGGGTCACTGCACTAGCTTGGGTTGAGTGTGGCTCGATACTCCAAGTTAAAATTATCGTTTTTTCATTGAATATCGACTGGAAATGACCATCATTGAATAAGTAGAACAATCCCAAACTAACATTCTAATCTTACTTAGCAAGCTATTTACTGTTTTTAAAGGCATCAATAAACTAAGATCGTTAATTGTTACCTATTATATGGTGGAATATTATAATCTTTATTTGTAAATTAACGATACTATGATTAACACCATTGTTCGACACAAAATAATAACAAAAGGAACAAAATACAATTATTTTATTGTAGATCCACCTACAAAAAAACTCCACATCAGACATTTTGTACGACTTACTGGCAACACTTATGTACAATTTTCAATCGCTAATTTTATATATTATTTAGTGATATTGTACTGGAGGAATACTTTCAGATGAAAAGTGATATTGTTTTGTTGTAAATTTGTATTTTTACATATTTTTAAAGGCATTATTATCTCTACAATTCGGCTTTTTATCGGAGCTCATTTGACATGCGCGACTGGACTCGTTCTAGTAAAAGATCTGACAGCAACTGGTTTTTGTAATAAGATAAGCCCAAGTGGGCATAGGCCGTGACAGAGGGGAAGCTCTTCGTATAGCGTCTCCATACCTAGCCTTCCTCCAAGGGTTTTCTCTTTGGATGACATCAAAACAACATCTTTTTCGTGGGACCTCTTTCGGGGTCAACTCTACAAGATTTCGTTGCCCCAAACAGACACATAGATTTAATTCTAAATATCTAGGTATACCTATCATTTCCCGTAAAAGTACGGCGGTCGCTGCTTGAGTGTCGCACATTCTCACTGAACGAATTTTTCTAAGACCATTTATTACGCATTGTTTAAACATCTTTAGCGAATGTCGTAGATTCGAATGCCCGGGCCCTTTTCCTGTCATGCGTATTTTCACACGCGCGCGGTTCTGGCCCGCATGCGGGCCGCACGCATCTTGTCTTTTGATACATTTTTTTATGTTTTTCCTATCATGCGGCTAGCACGCGCGCGAAACAGGAGCATGCTATCATCCGCATGCGGGTCAGAACCGCGCGCGTGTGAAAATACGCATGACAGGAAAAGGGCCCCAAATGGACCGATGATTTAAAGAGAGCGGCTTGTAGATCGGGCGTATGGCGTACCCTGAGAAAGGTTTTGGTCCAGGCTGTAGGCTGCTACAGGCTGATGTGATGTGATTTAATGTAATATCATTATTGTCTTCCTGCCCTTATCCCAATTACTTGGGGTAGGCGCAACACGTTTTGTTGAACAGAAAATCGTATTGCAAAGGATTTGGCTTAATTTAAGACCGGCCGTCTACCAGACGTGAACCTGAATCCATCACACATCCATAGTTTCCCTCCACTGTGTAAGCCCTGATTCCTTGTCAGCTCCATAATTGCTTTTGACCTTTTGCCGCGTCATTAACGTTCGTTTAAAAATCTTCCTTCAAGTCGAGGACGAGTAGACTTCGAACTAAGAACATCAGAATGACTTATTATTGCACTTAATGAGAGAAAGTTTTGGTTTATTTTGTGAGAGGATTTTGCTTTTTTTGGATCTACAAAGTAAGGAAATTCCAGAAAGTGGAACAGGGATGAGGAGTGTTGTGATCTTTAGAAAGGATTTTAGTAGCATTTGAAAATTTTGAACGGACGTGTTTCTTACTCAAAATGCCCTGTTTTTTATCACACACTTCATCATCTTGTCAGCCTATAAACAGGCCAGTGCTGAACGTAGGCCTTTCTCAGAGTATGCTACTAGGCACTATCTTCCGTTTTTAAGTCTATGTCATCGATCAATCTGGTCACAGGGCATCCAACGCTACGCTTGCCGAGGCTTGCGTAGTTGTCACCAAGAGTAAAAAGTAATTTATGATGTAAACAAATAAACAATACAGACACGGAGCCAATAAATACAGAGTGTCTCGTCGCGGTCACCCAACTGCCAGTAACTTATACACGGTCCCAAGTTCGTACACGCACATCATCAAATCAGCCTTTCAGTTCACTACAAGACGTAGGCTTCTCCCAGCCAGAGTAAACCACACGGCACGCTTTCCCCCTTTTAAGTCTTAAAGTCATCGGTTAATCTGTCTGGTCGGAGGGCATCCAATGCTACGCATGCCGAGGCGTGGTGTAGTTGTTTCCTGGTATAAAAAGTAATTCAAGATGAAGAAGACAAACAACAAGCAACAATAAATACAGTGTGTCCCGTCGCGGTCACCCAACTGCCAGTAACTCAGACACGGTCCCAAGTTCGTGCTCGGAAGAGTTTCTTAGTTAATATACCAGATTGTTCGCGGTTTAATTTAGTTGAGAACTTGTGGTTCGCAAGTGGACCGCGACATGGTTTGGTTGGAACTTTAGTTTTGGGCATAGGAATTGCCACCATTCAGTGTGGTAGCGGTTGAAAATACCTTTAGTCCAGTCAGGGTGTTTCGTAAAAGGTAACATCGAGTTTTTGACCTCGGCTCTGTTGACTTTGGTCAACTGCATGGTGCCGGTAGTAATATGCAACTTCATTACCCCGCAAGGTATACTCGTATAGGGTGAAATTTTACTAGTGACCGATAGTAAAAACTCAGAACCGGCTGGTAATAAGGAACAACTTTCCACAAGGAACAAGCTCTACATATGAAAAAAAAATTTTGAGCTCCCATAGTATCTTAAATCAGCTGATCGGCTATTTTGTATGGGAGCTCTAATATTTTTTTTGTATTTCGACCTATGTTCCTTAGGGAAAGTTGTTCATTATCACCAGCCGGTCCTGAGTTTTTGCTATCGGTCACTAGTAAAAATTCACCCAGTATAGGCGTGATATATGTATGTAGGTAGATATGCATTCATTACGCTAACCAATCCGTCTGCTTGGGGACATTATCCTGATTATTTGAATGCGGAGTCTCAGATTGGCTTATCAGGGATAAGGAGTGAATATGTCAAGTGCTAACAAAGCGAAGCTTTACATGAATAAGATAACATCTTTTTGTAAACATGTTTTGAATACAGCCAATCTCTTTGCAAGCGTTCTGCAGCTACTAAACAATCCGTCTAGACGAAACTGTTACCAAAATCTGCATTATCACTTCTTATTCAAGTTTTTCTTCTTACCCACTAATGAGAATATCATCCATGTATATGAATTTCAGTGTGTTAAAAACTTTTCCGTGTGGTAGTGACTAAGATTACTGCCATCCCTAGTCCACTGAGGGTGTTCGTAAAAAGCGAAGTAGAGTTTTTGACCTTGCCTCGGCTGAATGAATATACGGTGATACTACCTACAATAGCATTCCCAAAAGAGGTTAAGGCCAGGCAGGTGGCCGGTCATAAAATATTGCCAAATTCTTTTGCTACATGACTACGTAATCTATCAAAACATGTTGCGCTGACCCTATTTGATTCAGCTGCACCCTATTTGATTGATCATGCAGGAAGATAATACAGGTGCACCTAGGGGACGGTGTACCTACCGTAAACTTTGCAAGCATGTTTCGACCCTTAAACTGAACAACTTTTACTATAGAGCTACTATTACTATCATAATGACGGAAAATGTTTTTTTTTTTTTTTTACTTTAGAAGCCAAATCTGATCAAAATTCTGATTTTTATTCTTGTTTCCCTTCCATTCTGATCCTGTTGCCTGGATGAAGAGATATTATGATTTTTTTGTTGAGATATATTTGTGATGTGTCGCTAGTTCTGCGGCTACACTCACCATAGTGTTTTTTTTTTTCGCCGATTCCATGATGCACATTCTCGCTATGCACATTACATTTTGAACAACATTTGTTAGATACTCCGCTTTGTACTTGGATGGTATTAAGCGAAATGTTTTTAGTTGGCTAATTAATTCTCGCGCACGCCGCTATCTGCTTATTTATTTATTACTTACGTTCATATTTTGGAAAAAGAAATATACCGCAGGATTTGAACCTGCGACCTTCAGCATCTGTACTGCCAACGCCACTACCAACTGGACTACCGCGGTTCTATCCTAGCCTGCGAACTAAATTAATTTTGCGAAGGAAAATTATGCAAGTTTTCCAAAATTTGTGTAGGTACCTAACACGGGAAATGTTTTAAAATTTGGTAGGTATTCAACCTATTTACATATCTATACATATAATAAAGTTGTAGAGGGCCGAAAGTCTGTACATAGAAGATTTTTCAAAAAAACCTGTTTGGTGATACTTAAAATTGATAACAGAACACGATTCAGCAATTTTTAGATTTTTTTTCTGTTTAGATGTTTATCTGTTTATCTGTTTATCTGTTTATTTGTTTATTTGTTTATTTGTTTATCTGTTTGTATGTGAAAGCATCACGCAAAAACTACTGAACCGATTTTGATGCAGAGTATACCAAAATGTTGGGAAAATTACCGACCGGGTTATAGGCTAAAAAAAAATCAACCCCTAAAAGGGGGGGTTGCCACTTTTCTTGAAATAAGTTGGCACGGAAATCGATATTGCGTAGCGCTAGAGGAATAAGTTAAGTTAGTAGTGTTAGTTACTATAAGATGAAAAAAAATCAGCTGAAATTATTTCAAGGGGTGAACCAGTCCATGAAACTGAACAACTTTCCCCAAGGAACATGGGTCGAAATATGTAAAAAAAATATATCATCCCTCCAAATTTACTCGGTCGGCTATCGGCTAGCTAGAACATTTTGTACCTTTAGGCAAACCAAATTTTTTTTCCTTAAGTATGTAAAAAAAAGAAAACAAATATGTTAAGCGGTAAACCAGTCCATGAAACTGAACAACTTTACCCAAAAAAAATAAAGGCAAAAAGAAATATTTGGCCCTCTCATACAAATTGCCGGCCAACCCATTTTGTATGGGAGGTCCAAATTTATTTTTCATATTTCGACCTATGTTCCTTAGGGAAAGTTGTTCGGTTTCATGGACTAGCGCTGGTTCACCCCTTAAAATATTTGTAGCTAATGTGTTTTCACCTTATACTGGGTTATTTTTTAGTCAGTACGAAAACTTTGCAGGGTGATTCTACTCGTGATTCTAAACAACTTTTGTTATGGGACCACGTGCGAATTCGCAAAAAAAAATTTGGATGTTCCATAGAAAAATTCGTACCTACTCGGCAAAAATGTATGGAACAACCAAATTATTTTTTAGATTTCGCAGGTGGCCCCATAGTAAAAGTTGCTCAGAATCACGAGTAGAAACATCCTGCAAAGTTTGCGCACTGACTAAAAAATAACCCTGTATTTTGAACCATGCTCTTTGGGGAAAGTTGTTTAGTTTCTTGAACTGGTTCACTTCTTACAATACTTTTTTTTACATTCATATTTGATTAGAGATTCGAACACGTACCAACATATATTATAGCATAATGTAAAACCGGCCAAGAAAGAATGTGTCAGACACGGCCACAAATAGGGTTTCGTAGTCAATGTTACATATCAGGCAAATATCAGGTTTATCAGCGTTACGAAGTAATTTTGTTGCTGGTTTGTTTGTAGTTGTATGGTCCATACCATAACAGCCAGAACAGTCCACTACTGGACATGGGCCTCCCCCTTATAGTATATACAGGGTGTCCCGGTTATCGTAGTCCGAAGAAAAAATCTAGACTAGAGAAAAAATCTGGACATCCTAAAATACCAAAGCAGCAAAAAAAAATGTTCAATATTTTTAAGAAAAAGTTGGACCTCCCGTACAAAATGTTCTATCAAGCAGCAAAATTAGTATGGGAGGTCCATTTTTTTGTTCATATATCGAACAACTTTTTTTGCTATTAATATATATGTCGTCGCAAGCGATATCTAGGCGATAACGGCCTACCATTACAATAGCTTGGTACCGGCAGACCGGAATTCGTAAAGTGGGAATTAATGCTTTTTGATTGGTTACCTGTAAAAGTGCTATGAACTTCCGTGTGGTGGCGCTAAAAGCAGTGCCACCCATGTGGACAGAGTCGGCGGGCGTTTTGATACTCTCGACCGCTGAGCGGTGCTCACGCTGAACCTGTCATCGTTCATCGCACTTAGTTCATACTTCAGATCCTGTAAATCTACTTGAGAAGCCGAATAAACTTGTGATTTGTTACCGTATCCTGATTTTTGCTGTTTCGCCTGAGTACCCACCACATGCTCACACTACCATGGAACATCAGGAGAGCCCTGCGGAAGCTTCCGGCCAGCTCCCGGCGATATCAGAAGCGGGGATACCTCAGGCGACCACCAGCGACGAAAACTGGCGAAGACTTCTGGAGCAACAGAACCAGATCACCATGCGGATGATAGAAGCCATGCGGGTACCCCAAACGCCAAAAACTTCTATCAAGCTACCAGACTTCAACCCCGACCTACCAGACGTCGATCCACGTTCCTGGTGCTCAACGGTAGACATTTGTCTCAACGAACATCCGATGGAAGGAGGTACTTTAATAATTGCACTAAGTAAATCGCTGAAAGGAAGTGCATCGTCATGGCTGTCCCAAGTATCATACGCGGGCATGACATGGAGTCAATTCAAGGAGCTTTTTCTTACACGCTACGATTGTGCCGAGACATGTGCTGCAACAATTATCAACGCAAATAATAGTCGACCAAAAGAGGGTGAAAACTTGGCTGCGTACGCAAGTCGCTTGATGACGTCACTTCTCGCAAAATGGAAGGACATGAACTCCGAAGAAATTGCAGTTTCCTACGTACTCGCACATCTTTCACAAATCGATAATCGTATCAATCGACTAGCATTTACGACGGAGATCAAAACCCGGACAAAACTATTACAAGAAGTTCAGGCGTTTTCCTTGAAGCGCAAACAAGATCGTAAGCCCGATGACGTCACCTTTGATACAAAGCGAGCGAAAACTTACACCCCATTCCTGTGTAGTTTTTGCCACAGAGGAGGACATAAGGCGATAGATTGCCGTCATCGAAAAATGAATCAGGAGGCGTTTTCTACGCAAAGAACTCGAGCCCCTACAACTACACCAACCATGACCGACCACAAGAAAGAAGTCATCTGCTTCCGCTGCGGAGATCGAGGCCATATCGCACCACGCTGTCCAAAGGGGAACGGCGGCGGCGGAACGAGCGGCGGCAACCAAGGCGGCGGCAATAACGGCGGTGGCGGTGCCGGCGGCGCTGGTTCCGGGTCCGGAGGCGCGGCGCGCGAGCGGAGGGTCAACTATTGCAAGATCCAAGGCCTTCACGGGACGCTAGAACAATCCGGTGAGTCGTACCCTTTTTATTTTGATAGTGGTGCAGATTGTTGCCTGATAAAAGAAAGTGTCGCGAATAAAATCACCGGGTTGCGTTCCATTGCTAATGTAATTTTGACAGGCTTAGGCGATGGTCATGTTCATTGTACCGAAGAAATTGCATGTAGGGTAGTTATCGACGGGCGTTGTTTACAACTTACTTTCGTCATCGTACCAGATAAATTTATGCCGTATGATATTATGATCGGTTCAGACATCTTATTGCTTGATTTGGGTGTAAATTTAACGAAAGAACGTTTTAGCACAGTTAATATCTCTAAACCGGTTTCTTGTCTTACCGCGATAACGGAAATAGACCTGAGTGCAATCGAAACGGACATTTCACCTGCGTACAAAGACAGTCTTGTGCAATTGTTACGAGAATTCTTGTTTGCGTTTATCAGCGGATTACCTAGGACGCGGGTAACAACAGGTGAGTTGAAAATTCGATTGAAAGACCCGACTCGTACCGTGTACCGTCGTCCTTATCGGCTTAGCCCGCGAGAACGCGAAGTAGTGCGTAGCAAAATAGACGAGTTACTAAGTGCAAATATAATTCGACCGAGTAATTCCCCGTTTGCTAGCCCCATTCTTCTCGTAGCAAAACGTGACGGTTCCGAACGTATGGTGGTAGATTATCGCGAGTTGAATTCGAACACGGTGCCAGATCGCTTTCCGTTGCCGCGTATAGAAGACCAGATTGCTAGGTTGTATGGTGCGAATTATTTTAGCTGCTTAGATTGCGCTAGCGGCTTTAATCAGACCCCCATTTTAGACCCTGAAAGCATTGAGCGCACGGCATTTGTGACCCCGGAGGGGCAGTATGAGTACTTGGCTATGCCCTTCGGCCTTCGCAATGCGCCCAGTGTATTTCAGCGAGCCGTTTCAAACGCTTTAGGAGCCTTGGCTACCTCGTATGCCATTTTGTATCTCGATGATATTTTGATTCCATCAAATGATATCCCGGAAGGTCTCGCTAGGTTACGAGAGGTGTTAACTGCGTTAACCGATGCTGGTTTCTCCCTGAATGTCTCGAAATGCTCATTCCTCAAACAACGAGTCGAGTTTCTCGGCTATGAGATTTCTTCTGGGCAGATCCGCCCAAACCCACGGAAAATAGAGGCGCTTAGTAAGCTCCCTCCCCCTGAAAATGCCACACAGTTGAGACAATTCATAGGTCTCGCTTCCTACTTTCGGAAGTTTGTACAGGATTTTTCACGGATTATGCTTCCCTTGTTCCGTCTAAACACCAGTGCCCAATTCAACTGGAAACCAGAGCACGAGGAGGTGAGGCAAAAGATTATTTCAGTTTTAACTGAAAAACCAGTGCTCACAATTTATAACCCGGACCTTCCAGTGGAATTGCACACTGATGCCTCTTCAATCGGCTACGGCGGAATTTTGTTCCAAAAAGTCGATGACCAACTACGTGTGGTGGAATATTTCAGCCGAAGAACCACGGACGCAGAGTCGAGATACCACTCGTATGAGTTGGAAACTCTGGCGGTGGTGAAGGCTGTACAAAGATTCCACCATTACTTGCAAGGGCGTCATTTTGTTGTCGTTACAGATTGTAACTCTCTCAAAGCATCGCACAAAAAGGTCTGCCTTTCCCCACGTGTTCATCGCCACTGGGCTTTCTTACAAGCGTACGATTTTGAGATTATCTACAGGGAGGGTAAGCGCATGAGCCATGTAGATTTTTTCTCACGCAACCCATTGCCTGAACAGGTTGCACCGCCGACTAAAAACGTGTCAGCCGTTGTCCACAAAAAGGTAGAGCAAAAGCGAGTCAATTTAACTACTCTTAGCGACAATTGGCTCTTGGCTGAACAGCTACAGGATGACGAAATTCAGGCTATTGTTGTAAAATTAAAAGATAATCAACTCCCTGCAGACATTGCCAAAACGTACGAGCTTCGCTCCGGTGTGTTACATCGTAGAGTTCAGAGAAATAATAGGACGCGTTGTCTACCGATAGTACCACGCGCATTCCGCTGGTCCGTTATAAACCACGTGCACGAATCGGTAATGCATCTCGGTGCGGATAAGACATTAGAAAAAGTGTACGAGCATTATTGGTTTGACGGAATGGCTAAGTACGTTCGTAAATTCGTCGAAAACTGCATAACCTGTAAAGTCTCCAAATCTCACTCCGGTCGCGTCCAAGCCGAGTTGCATCCAATTCCGAAAATAGCTGTTCCATGGCACACCGTGCACATTGATATTACCGGCAAATTAAGCGGCAAAAACGATCAAAAGGAGTACGTGATAGTGTTGATAGACGCTTTTACTAAGTATACACTTCTTTACCACACGGTCCGTATCGATACAGCTAGTGCCATTAAAGCTCTGAAGTCTAGCGTAACTCTATTCGGCGCACCCTCACGCGTAATAGCAGACCAAGGCCGTTGCTTCGCGAGCAAAGATTTTAAAGACTACTGTAACGCGCATGGTATTCAACTCCACCTCATCGCGACAGGTTCGGCTCGCGCTAACGGACAGGTAGAGCGTATGATGAGCACGCTTAAGGGAATGCTCACCGCGGTAGAGACGTCGAACAAATCGTGGCAGGAAGCTCTCGATGACGTTCAACTTGCCTTGAACAGTACACTGAATAGGGTCACCAAGGCCAGCCCACTCGAGCTTTTGATCGGTCGTGTAGCGAGGCCGCTTAGTCTGCTAGCGGCAGACGATACTGAAGTTGAGGTAGATATTACCGAGGTTAGAGAACAGGCAGTGCGCAACATGGAACGGAACGCTAGTTACGATAAGTCTCGCTTTGACAGTACTAAGGCCAAGTTAGTTAAATTTGACGTCGGTGATCTTGTCTTACTTAAGAACGAGGAACGCAATCAAACAAAACTGGATCCAAAGTACAAGGGTCCATTTCAAGTAACAGAAGTTCTCGATGGAGACCGTTATTGCTTAAAATCGTTGACGAGTAACCGAACCTACAAGTACGCGCACGATCGTCTCAGAAAGATGCCTCACAGTAACGTTCCGTGCGAGTTGAATGTATGCGATGATGTAGAGTCTGTCAATGGGGAAGAAGGTACTTCTTCTAGTTTGTAAATATTCGGTTAGAATGGCTATGTGATTTGTGATTTTTTGGTCTAACTATGTTCTCCAGTCGTAGTCGTAACTGCGATTCAGTAGAGTCGTTCAGGGCGCGGTGCGCGGCTGGGTATATGGTGAGGACCGGGGTCTTTGTTCAAGACTATTGTTTTATTTCTGGACCAGTGTACAGAGTACATTGGTTAGTCGACACGACATTTTTTGCTGCTGAGCAGCGGGGCCATTTTAACGAGTAATTGTTATGATTGTGATTTGTACAGTTTACGAAAATTAATTTGTTTTGATTCGAATCTTTGTTGGCTTACTTTGGGGCATCCTTTCAATGTCTATTTTTGGTCTATCTTGCGTATCCACCTAACCCTTATTGTCAGGTTAGGCCGAGCAGATGTTTTGCTACAAAAGATCCTTTATTGTTACAGATACTACCCACGACGAGGACGCGTGACTTGTCAGGCTTGGCCGTGTCGTCGCAAGCGATATCTAGGCGATAACGGCCTACCATTACAATAGCTTGGTACCGGCAGACCGGAATTCGTAAAGTGGGAATTAATGCTTTTTGATTGGTTACCTGTAAAAGTGCTATGAACTTCCGTGTGGTGGCGCTAAAAGCAGTGCCACCCATGTGGACAGAGTCGGCGGGCGTTTTGATACTCTCGACCGCTGAGCGGTGCTCACGCTGAACCTGTCATCGTTCATCGCACTTAGTTCATACTTCAGATCCTGTAAATCTACTTGAGAAGCCGAATAAACTTGTGATTTGTTACCGTATCCTGATTTTTGCTGTTTCGCCTGAGTACCCACCACATGCTCACACTACCATGGAACATCAGGAGAGCCCTGCGGAAGCTTCCGGCCAGCTCCCGGCGATATATATATATATGAATTCTTTATTGCATACATAATAACAATCGGTGAAAAACTTAAAATTAGTTACAAGGGCGATTATGGTAGCTTAGGATGTCTAGAGTCTACATTTGTTCTTTGGACCACTATAACCGGGACACCCTGTATAAGCAAGCTATAGAGTGCGCCTAAAAAGTTAGAACTGTCGGCAGTAGTCTGGGTGGTGCAACCTCTCTGTCTGTCGGTAGCAAAACGCCAGTGACAGCACTGATGAACCTCTATAACTTCTCATACATTTGACGTCTGTATCTAGGGAACAACTGCTAACGCTTTGACAGTACGCCGCGGGGTCTAATGCGCACTCTATAGCATGCTTAATACTCTAAAGCCTCCCCCTATCAGGGGGTATTGCCATACTCACCACGCTTGGCAGGCGGATTGGCAAGCGCAGTGCAAGATGCTGCATTGACAGGGAACGCTGCTGCCCATTCCCTGGATGATTATCGCTTAGTCGCTTTTACGACACCTACGGGGAGAATTGGGGTGATGCTATTCTAAGCCGGCATCACACGGAAAATGGCTTACTCCTTTACAAAAAAACAATAATGAATCATTGGTTTTAGTAATGTAGCCAACAATATCATCAAGATGTGACTCAGACGCTTAGTCTTCGAAACAGGCGGGATAGAGGTAGGCTCTCCCCTTCATAGACAAGTAACAATCACAAATCAGCGGTATTCCGGGGTTTCTCCAGGTTATTCCAACATTATCGTCATCGTCTTCGCCATCATCATCTGCCTGATTTAATCGTACCATTCACATGAGAAAAAGTATGAAAATGAGAACAGAAAAATACGCGTGAACACAATTACCTATGTGTAAAAAATTTGTAAAAGTCATGTTAGTTGTATGGGAGCCGCAACGCCCGCAACAGCAACAGAAATACAACTTCTTACTATCATGGAGATGTTACAGACAGACAGCGAAGCGAAGTCTCAGGGTGTAATAGGGTACACTTTGGGTTCAACACCCTTAAAATGATGGACACGTACTAAAATAAGTAAACAATCAATATCAATATCACAATACCTATTTTTGAAAATGTAATCTGTAAGTGAGTATGACCAGGCTCACGAAAAAAAAGACGTACCTGACCCTACAACCCCAGAAAGAACGTTATGACGCCAAAAAACTAAGAGAGCTAACACCACCTAAAGTGGGAAGTTGCAAGGAAGAAGAAGAAGTAATGTCTGTGTGGTTTAATTAATTGTGCAATAAACAATCAAACAGTTAGCGATGTTTTTTGATGTTTGGTTGGTATGATGGAAGATAAACGTCCTGATCATATTTTATGATTAGGGAGAACCTTTATAAGCACTGGAGGGCCTGTCTGTCTACCTACCTGCCGGAACACCAGGAGCTCGGCAAAACTTTATAAGATATTAGCGGCCCGCCCAGCGGTTTCACTCGCTGCTACTTACCTGTTTTCCCGTAGAAATGGGATCTTTGCCCGTAGTAAAAAGTCCATTAATCCATTCTAACAGAAGTTACTCATCATGACCATGTGCCAGCAGAGGCGGCCTGTCATGGCGAATAACTTTAACTTTGAAGCCATTACCGTATCTCTTATAGTTTTGATGGGATGCTGGTGGTCTACATCAGGCACTCCAGACCCTCGTGACCATGTGCCAGTAGAAGCGGCCCGTCATGCTGAATAACTTTAACGTTGAAGCCATTACCGAGTCTAATAAAGTTTAGATGGGGTGCTGTTGGTCTACATCAGGTACTCCAGATCCTCGTGACCATGTGCGAGCAGAAGCGGCCCGTCATGCTGAATAACTTTAACTTTGAAGCCATTACCGAATCTTTTATAGTTAAGATGAGATGCTGGTTGTCTGCATCAGTTACTCCAGACCCTCGTGACCATGTGCCAGCATAAGCAGCCTGTCGTGCTGAATAACTTTTACTTTGAAACCATTACCCTATCTCTTATAGTTTAGATGGGATGCTTGTGGTCTACATCAGGTACTCCAGATCCTCGATGACCATGTGCCAGCAGAAGCGGCCCGTCATGGTGAACAACTTTTTCTATGAAGCCATGACCGTATCTCTTATAGTTTATATGGGATGCTGGTGGTCTTCATCAAGTACTCCAGATCCTCGAGGGCTGACCATGTCCGTCTTTTATATGATAGTAGGTAATATCAGTGCCAAAATTCGCGAGGATCGGTAAAGTGGTTTGGCTAATTTGGATAATATCTGCTTTATTTCCCCGTTTTCCTGCTGCTAACCGTTTTCCCGTAGGAATGAGGAATTTTCCCGTGGTAAAAAGTAGCCTATGTTACTCAGGGATGTTGTAGCTTTCTAATAGTGAAAGAATTTTGGAAATCGGTCCAGTAGTTTCGGAGTTTATCGATTACATACAAACAAACAAACAAACAAAAAAACAAACAAAGTTTTCCTCTTTATTATATTAGTGTAGATAGACGAAAACGTCTATATTGAAAAAGTTGTTTAGCATGATATGCCGCTTCTTTTGGCGAAACGAAGTTCGCGGGCACCAGCTAGTAGAATAATAATCGTAGACCACCACATCTCATGGTTGTCACTATCATGTTGCAGAATCTCGCTATGCACATTACGTTTTGAACAAGATTTGTATTTGGATGGTATTAAGCAAAATGAGCCAAGTTTATAGTTGGCTAATTAATTCCCGCGCACGCCGCTATCTGCTTATTTATACACGTCTAAGTAATTAATAGAATCAGGCGTTATCAACTGCTTTGCCATATGGTGCCGGCTTAGAATAGCAAAACCCCATACCTTTCAGATTCTCATTGTTGCACATTACACTTTGAACAATATTTCGCGCGCTTGATACTTGGATGGTATTAAGCGAAATGAGCCAAGTTTTTAGTTGGCTAATTCTCGCGCACGCCGCTATCTGCTTATTTACACGTCTTTTAACTGCTTTGCTGTGTGGTGCCGGCTAAGAATAGCATCACCCCATACCTTTCAGATTCTCATTGTTGCACATTATACTTTGAACAATATTTGTTGCTCCATTTTGTACATTAGATCCCTTGGATGGTATTAAGCGCAATGAGCCAAGTTTTTAGTTGGCTAATTAATTCCCGCGCACGCCGCTATCTGCTTCACTTCCGCTCAGATGTGTGTCTTGATGAGTTTACGTTGTATCTAAAGTGCAAAGACTTTGAGTTTACTTGATTTGAATAAATAGTTTTATAGTATTTGTTCTTTAAGACCTCGCTATGAGCAAAGAGAGATAATAAATTTATACTCGTAGAAATTTCCAGCTTAAGTTTGATTGAATTCGTAATGTAATAACCCTGTAATGTAGAAACCTTGGTAATGTAACAAGTGACAATCGCGAAAATCCTATATAGGGTCGAATGATTCCCTTTGTAAACTCTCTATTTTGTGGTCTAGGTAGAGATTGCATGGCTTTTGTGTGTAATATCAACAGGTGATACAGAGGGATTTAAGTATGAAGTTTTCAAAAACTACGAAAAACAGCCATTTAGGTACACTACGTCTGACAAAAGTTTGAGTCTTTCAGATGACTGTGTCCCAAACGATCGCCGATTCCATGTTGCACATTCTCGCTTCGCACATTACATTTTGAACAATATTCGTTGCACATAAGGCTCCGCTTTGTACTTGGATGGTATTAAGCGAAATGAGCCAAGTTTTTAGTTGGCTAATTAATTTTCGTGCACGCCTAATAGGTAACTGCTTATTTATTACCTACCTTAATTTTTTGGAAATCTTGCAAAAAATTTCATTGCAGGCAACACCTCATGGTTGCCACATCTCATGGTCGTCACTATCATGTTGCAGATTCTCGCTATGAACATTACATTGAGCTTTGTACTTGGATGGTATTAAGCGAAATGAGGCAAGTTTTTAGTTGGCTAATTAATTCCCGCGCACGCCGCTATCATCTTCGCTTTCAGTTCAGATGTGTGTCTTGATGAGTTTACGTTGTATCTAAAGTGCAAAGACTTTGAGTTTACTTGATTTGAAAAAGTAGTTTTATAGTATTTGTTTTTTTTTGAGCAAAGAGAGATAATAATTATACTCGTAGAAATTTCCAACTTAAGTTTGATTGAATTCGTAATGTAACAACCCTGTAATGTAGAAACCTTGGCAGTCTAACAAGTGACAATCGCGAAAATCCTGTAATAGGGTCGAATGATTCCCATTGTAAACTCTCTATTTTGTGGCCTAGGTAAAGATTGCATGGCTTTTTACAGAGAGATTTAAGTATGAAGTTTTCAAAAACTACTAAAAGACAGCCATTTACACTACGTCTGACAAAAGTTTGAGTCATTCAGATGACTGTGTCCCGAACGATCGCCGATTCCATGTTGCACAATTCTAGCCATGCACATTACATTCTGAATAATATTCGTTGCACATTAGCCTTAGCTTTGTACTTACTTGGATGGTATTAAGCGAAATGAGCCAAGTTTTTAGTTGGCTAATTAATTCTCGCGCACGCCGCTATCTGTTTTTTTCTACCTACCATAGAAAAATAATCGTATTTATTTATTTATATTCTTTATTGCACATAGTACAAAAGGCGGGCCTAATGCCACAAAGTTGTAGACCGCCATATACGAGTATCATGATTGCCACTATCACGTTGCACATTCTCGCCATGCACAATATATTTTGAATAAAATTTGTTACTTCGCTTTGTACTTGGAAGGTATTAAGTGAAATGAGCCAAGTTTTTAGTTGGCTAATTAATTCCCGCGCACGCCGCTATCTGGTTCGCTTCCGCTCAGATGTGTGTCTTGATGAGTTTACGTTGTATCTAAAGTGCAAAGATTTAATAATGTGACATGTGTTTGGAGTTGGGAGCGAATTGTTGTGATGTGCTTCTGTTGTATACTTAATCTAAACTAATACAATAAGTCAATTTATACTAATGGGGTGTAATACTAGTGACCGATAGCGTAATAAGGAACAACTTTCCCCAAGGAAAATAGGTCGGAATATGAGGATAAATTTTGGATCTCCCATATAAAATTGTCGATCAGCTAATGAATTCTCGCGTCTATCAACTGCTTTGCCATGTGGTACGGGCTAAGAATAGCATCACCCCATACCTTTCAGATTCTCATTGTTGCACATTACACTTTGAACAATATTCGTTGCACATACCATAAGACTTGGATGGTATTAAGCGAAATGAGCCAAGTTTTTAGTTGGCTAATTAATTCTCGCGCACGCCGCTATCGGCTTCTCTTCCGCTCAGATGTGTGTCTTGATGAGTTTACGTTGTATCTAAAGTGCAAAGATTTAATAATGTGACATGTGTTTGGAGTTGGGAGTTTGGGAGCGAACAGCAAACCAATGTGCTTCTGTTGTCTACTTAATCTAAACTAGTACAATAAGTCAATTTATACTAATAGGGTGAAATACGAGTATGAGGACAAGTATGAGGATAAATTTTGGATCTCCCATAAATTATCGATTAGTTGATTTGAGATACTATGGGAGGGCCCTGTTTTTTGAAGTCTACGCTTATGGCTCTTCGAGCAACGCATCTTCCGTAGTTCAGCGTTCCTTGAAGCTTATGGCTCGATGATATTGTTTATCTGATTTGATTGGGTTGCTTTTTATACAATAACATCTCAGTCCCATAAGAAAACGGGCAGCAGTGACAAAATTCTGGAATGACTTGAGTGTACCAAATTTGATTTCAACCATTGATCAAAATTAGCTTCAGTATTTGATCTTCAAGATCTCGCAATGAGCGTTGAAAGATCATAATTATTGAAGTTTCCAAAGCATTTCAAACTGAAGGTTGATTGAATTTAGTTAAGACACCGTACAGCGACCAATTCATTAAACTGAATCTCCTCACCTAACAAGAACTTGCATCGTTTATGCATGGAACGTTCAAGAAAAGCCCCAAAACATTGAGTAACGTCCTTGCGGGCGGTAGTTACTACAGCGGGTCTACCTTTAGCAAAAACCAAACGAAGTGCTGTTTAAATGAAATCGATATTGTACACAATTATTGGATGTAGTTTTGTTAACTAGCTAAAGATAATAAAAACGACAGGTTTATTTGTATAATAAGTGGCAATTGACTCGCTTTCGATTTAGCTCTCCATTTATAGAAGTGACCTTACGACAGTTGGAGTAAGGAAATGCTTCCATGAGGACTACCAACTACCAACCACCTGGTGCGAATCTGCGAGGCATCGGTTTCCTGATAGTCTTACGACAATTAGGTTTGAGTTTCATCCTTTACTTATGATAATCTTCTTGTACCCAGTTTAGCAATTGGCGTATCGTCGTAGATGACGAAACTCATACCAAGTTGTCGTAAGAGACTCATAAGACCGATGCCTCGCAGATTCGCGCATTTATTAGAGTTGAAAACATAAAAACTACCAGGGCGAGCTGTTTTATATTTTGATAAAGCGTTGATTTAAATGAAACAATTTTTTTGTCGTCACCTGCGATTTGGGGATGTTTACCAAATTAACTAAATTTGAATGACTGTTTGGCGAGCGCAATGGACGATGATGATGCAATGTACCTACACAATTTGTGCAGCTTGCTACCCATTCCCTGGGATGAACCTTTTGTCGCTTTGTATGGCATCCAGAGACCCGATGATGCTATTCTGAGACGGTAACACATACATTAGTTTTTTACATAGACTTATAGCACAAAGTAAGTATTGGCTAGCGCAATTTTATGAACCAACTGAAGCCATGCACTTTACGACTGAACGTGCTTTATCGCCGAGAGGACACAAGCAATTAAAGTGTATGCTGAAGTCTCAGCTGAAATATTAGTTTGTTTACAGTACTATCAGCGACACTTTAAATTACCATTTAAGGGGATCATCTTACACTGGTTATTCATACAGTTACTATCAACAACCAGATTAAGTTGATACGTAATGTTGTGGCCGTACGATAGGATTGGTATGGTAACTAAAGTGCCTAGTTATAAACTAGGTAATCTAGGTAAAGATTGCATGGCTTTTGTGTGTGACATCAACAGGTGATAGAGATGGATGGATGAATGTTGATGAAATGAAGTTCTTTAAACGGCTTTGTTGAGTAGCTTAGAACACTGTCATCTCTAGCTAATTCAAAACTTTTTTTACGCTTAGCATAATGGCTCAAACTGAGCGATACGAGCACTCTAGCTTTACAATTAGGGAGACGGCGCGCAGGGCTCACTTAATACTAGCGACAGTTCTGATTCTGACGCTTTCTGACTTTAACTTGAAATAAAGAACTGGTATTTCAGGGGAACTCAAGGTAACTAAGGAGATGGTTGCCATGAACGTCATATTTCATAAACTAAAATTCGCTCAGAATCATATGACGTTCTTGTATCACTTCAAAATCCCAAATAGGGTTGAGTGAACCTTCGGTAAACTTTCTATTTTGTGATAGCTTGCTTACCTAATATCAGCGATGTTATATAGGTAGGTAAAAGTAGGAATATATTTTACATCTTCTGAAAACAATCTATAAATATATATCTTGGTCATCATATGGAACGACGAGTTGACAATGACAAATAACTCTAACAACGGGCACAATTCGAGATATAAATTCTCATTACCATAAATAGCGCTTTTAGTTTCCGTCACATAGGTTTAAAAAAGGATAGGAGATATCTGGGCATTTCTACAGAAACAGTATTTTTTTTTGTCTGGCCTCATAAACCGCCTTTCAAGACTAGATAAAAATTCCAAAAAAAAAATA
This sequence comes from Phthorimaea operculella, assembly GCA_024500475.1. Taxonomy (NCBI): domain Eukaryota; kingdom Metazoa; phylum Arthropoda; class Insecta; order Lepidoptera; family Gelechiidae; genus Phthorimaea; species Phthorimaea operculella. The sequence continues at coordinate 975,505 of JANFCV010000157.1, forward strand.
CACATACTCCTTTATGTATATACTTATTGGAGAACATACATTTTTTTCCGTAGTTATATTCGTTTTTACAAAAATAATTTATGAAGTCTAAAAATTTGTGAAATTTCGTTATTTTACCCCTGTCCCGTTGCCGAAATTAAAAGAATTTTGTTTTGTAAAATAATAAGTCGCACAGTTTTCTTTAATGTTTTACTGTTCACGTATGGAGAGAAATATAGTGAAGAGGTGTAGCTCATGAAAATTTCATTAAATGTATATTTGGATATCCTTACAAATACTCAAAATATTGTCCCACGCGGTAGCTTTTTTCAATGTTTCTCGTATTACTTTGAATATTTCATGAAATATTTACAATTTGCATGCTGTCAATAGATTCACGTAAACTAGGCATTGTTCCCATGAGGACTAATTGAGTAAAATTGCGTAATTTTAAAGATTTTTACGATTTTCAATAGGTTGATTATGGTGCCGATTTTTGGTGCAGGGTGTTTTCTCAATTCCGGATCGTCAATATTTTCTAAACTATTTATGTATATGAGTTTATTCTTTGCCTAAATATAGTTCGCCTGAATATAAGTACAGAAGTCTTAATAAGTTTGTCGCAAGTTAAAAAGAAAATGAGATTTTCCTAATAGTACAACATTTTCTCAACTCCGTAACCTCAACTCCGTGTACATTTTCTATCCGGAGTTGAGAAAATTGCACACGGAGTTGAGACTTAAAAACTAAATTAAAGTTTTTTTAGCACTTAATATTCAAATATTAGTCTATATAGTATAAAAATGCACAGGAATATACATTTGCCGTTTTCTAATAGTTATTTTCACGATTTTACATTAGCAACATCAATAATAAAACAGCAAAAACAATCAACTATGTGTTTGCAAATGTGCTGTTTGTAACTCGACTTGATTTTTTGGTTCTTTTTCTTTACTTTCAATATTATTCTACCTTAATATTACTCTGAAAATTTAAATAATTTCGAAAATTCTCAACTCCGTGACCAATTTTCTCAACTCCGTGACCATACAAATTCTAAATCTGATTCTAGTGAAGCAATTGGTGGCAAATTAGCACCATTTCATCAAACACATTTTTTGGCAATTTTTCATTCTTGTTAACACCAGAAAAGGTGATAAAAAAATTTGTTCACGGAGTTGAGAAAATTTCACCGTAGCTGTAGAAGTGCCCATCTAAGCCCTGTCATGTTCAAATATCTCAATGGGTTTCTTGCCATTGTTTCTATGCGGTTTTCATCATCGCCTTATTTTGACAAATAAAGAGTGTTTTGCGTCAAATCAACGGCACTTTTAGTTGCCATCATCTCTACAAACTTATTTGACGGAAAGTGACACCGAATTTTCCGAATTGTGGCGAAGATTAAATTAATTCATGAATTAATCACAATGTCTTTATCACCTTTTCCGTCGACTGTCAAAACAAAGCCACAAATTAGGGAGACGGCGCACGGAGCGCTTTTACAGATGTCTCACTCAGTACTGTAATTATAGCGACGATTTTGATTTGACGCTGATTGGAATGAACTGGAATCTCAGAGTAAGAAGATGGTTGCGACGAACGTCATACTCGTACATATTTCTTGAATAGAAATAGGGAATCAACAGCTTATGTTATATTTTAACTAAAGTTCTCGGATCAGATTTTGTTGTTTTGATATTCATTGAGATTTCAATGCCTCCTACGTATATTATCGTAATCCACAAAATGGTCATTTTCGTTTTATCAATGCAAACAGTCTAATTTCAGCTATATTTAAAACAAAAATATGAAATTATAGCATTTTCATGGTTTTTCTAGAAGTATATTGTCGTAAATATGAATCATTTACAACGTATGAAATCGTATGTGATGTTTACAATTGTTTACGTTGAGTCGATGGAGTACTAGTGTATCGTATGTACTAGTTACGATAATCATCATTGGAAAGTAACGTTTTTTATTCTTTTATTGGATTAAATATAATAAAATAATTTTGTGAGGTAATTTTTATAACTAGGTAAGCATGTCTCAAAACATTTTAAATGTACAAAAATCAAAATGGTGCATGATATAGTTTCAAATGCCGTATAATTCAAATAAAATAAATTATCCCAATGATCGTCTTAGCTTTCAGGTCATTTTTGCAATGAATCATAATGTGAAGTTTCTGCAGATATACATCGCTGAAGTATCTGAAGATAGACTTGGATAATACAATAGTATATTTTTGATGAATTTAAATATATTTCGCATTTATTTATATTTTTTTTCTTCAATTACGAAATAAAGTGTAGTATCTACTACATACGATAATTTATGGTGGATTTCCTCGCAAAAAATGTATCGTAACTACAACATACAGTAGTTTACTTGGGACTTCAATTGATGTATTATATTGTATGTGCTTTATACAACAATTAACGCCGGAAAATAAAAAATAAAATTTATAGTATGTATTACTTATGATAAGTTACGTCGTACTGTAATGTCTCCTACCCTACTAAACTATATGCATCTAAGGTTATAGACCTAGAGGTAGATCTATACGTACAAACTTAGATCGCTACCTATTAATACTCTAAGTACTTTCGAAATATTCACAAACAATCGTCTTGGCCTTGATACGTCTAGTGGTGAAACCCTTGTTGTATTTTATGTAACCCAGAAAGAGGGAGGCAGACTAACACTCAGCTTCTTTCCCTACTAGGAAATGAATAGGTAATGTAAATTCTGAATTAGACTATCCCTATCTTTTTCACGGTCCTATGCAAGTTTCTATTATCAGTAGTAAAATAAGAAATTGGCTAAAATTGGACTTCTCATCCTTTCAACGAATATGATACAAGTAATGACTCTATACGGTTGCTCACGCTCTGACCACCCCTCTATGAACTCAACTGCGACTAAGTAAGTATTAGCTAATCTAAGGTAGTACAAACTTGGAGCCTTATCATGTCTGGGCGATTAGTTAAAACTCTAATTTGTAGCAGGGATATATTTTCGACAATCTACTAACTCAATTTATCAGGCTTTGGCAGAATGGGATTAAAATTCTATGCCGTCCGGAGAAAAACCGTAGCGATTCGATATGAAAAGCTGAAATCGATTTGAGAAATCGATATTTACGAAATCTATTGAATTAAGCAAGTACCGAGGTAAATGCCTCCTAATGAGATAAGATTTTCAATTACTAACCTGCGATTATATCCTACATTAATATCAGAACAATATTAGAACTTAAAAGTTTAAGAATATTAATTCAGGTTAAAAGTAGGCGGTATGGCCACTAACCCTTTGCCCGATCTTGTGGTAGGTACACATTTTAAAAAGTAAAACGTCAGATGAAGTTACTCGCGCTATTTTGTTGATAATTTTTCTGTGAATTCGAAACTAAAACAGTGTACAATTAATGTAAAATTGATTATTAAGCTGCACAAAACATTCCTCGTCGGCCGCAGCATCGACCAATCCTCGGGTACAAAGGAAATCCTATTAACTTATGGAAAGTTTTGGTAAGTTGTAAGCATATTTTACTACTTGGTCTCTTATGAGTCTTGCTTGTATACAACCGCTTATTCTGATCAATTAGTGTTAGTCTCATGTTCAACAATATCTGTACCGAGTGTCAGCCCATTCTTAAAAGCATAAACCGCTAAATTTCCTCTTACATTGTAGGAAACCTATGCTATCAAAACAAACTAAAACTGTCACTCTTTCTCAGATAATACCATCTGCGCTCATTGAAGTTAGACTGGGACATCCGACTGAGCCATGCATATTACTAGTTAAGCGAGAAAACCCTAGATCTACTAGGTTTTTGGTGGAATATCCAAAGGTTAGTATGAAAGCTATTTTCTGATAAACTGACTGTTCGTTCTAGTAAGAACTGTAAACTGTTCCATTACCATGATATTCCTAACACTTCCTAAACACACAGACACTCTAAATATCCTATTTATTATCAATGTTGTTAGTTTTGACTTTTAAAACCTGGAAAATGCCGTCCTATGTACCTAGGGATCCCTAAATCTAGTTTTATTTTACAGATGTACTGCCTGCATCAAAATAAGATCAGAACAACCTCAACATACATATCTGTGACCAGACCTGCCGGATCTTCAAACAAAAGCCAATTATGGACATCGGGTCACTACCAGCAAACTTCCTAGAACAGTTCATGAACATGAGCCTACTGTCAAGCACCATATGGTTCTGGAAATCTGGAAGGGTCTACTGTTAATTATTGAGGTAAATTTTTAAATATTAAGCTACTAGAAATTTAATAATATCTAAAAACCAGTTTGGGACGTTCGCTGAAATTCTATTATTTTTGAAAATATGACCTAAGACCTAAGTGTAGCTAAAAGTAATTAGCTATTATGCAGTGCCTAATATAGTCATCACCACAAATTAAATTCAACTAGGGTTCTTGATAATTTTGTAAGAAAGTACATAATGCTAAGGAGAATTTTTCATTTATTTTTATATTTATTGGGGTTTAAAATTTATTTTGTTTATTATACTATGCAGGAGGACCCTATGGAATAAACGTTCTCCTGAGATCTACTAGATGGGACCTACTTGGAGATATAAGAATATTCTTGGAGAAACGGCAGCGGCTTTAGTCTTTGAGATGAAACGGTAAGTTTATTTATATTCTATTTTATTTAAGTAAACTATGTTATTGACATGATGCCATATGAAGTTTTAAGAAGATTATTAAGCTAGAATAGGGTAATAAAATTAATAGATTGCCTCCATTCCAAATATAATGTCTTACTGAGCCGTTGTACATAATAAAGTTATTTATTGGAACAGGATTCTGGAAATGATTCCAAGAAGACAACTATTTGGTAGTATGGAACACAATATTTGCTTTTGGAATAGATTTCAGATCTTACTTGACAAGCAACAGTATATTCAAAATTCCCTTATAAAACTTTGTAGGTACCTGTAGTAGTAACCACCCTAGTATGGAATAAAATTCTTTATAAGTATTTAAATGTGTGTTCTGGCTTTCAGGTGGACTAGAGAGAGCTGACTAAGAGAAAGAGGACAACATCAAGAACTCAAGATAATTTAGGGTGTTTGGTCCAGTTATTGACCACACCGAATAAATTTACTTTTGGTTTATTTTTCCATATTTAACGAATTTCTTCTGTGTAATTATAAAACAAACCGTGTCTGTCTTTTATTATAAGAGAAAACAAAACAAGACTGAATTGTCTGGAGATGTTTGTTAGGAAAATTATTTTGGATTTTTTTGTAAAGTTTACTGGCTTGTAATTGTCACGAATACCCTAGGGGAAACAAAGGGTGTTCCTATTCCTTTTTATTTATATTTCTTTTGAGAAGATAGTTGGATAGATTAGATTAATTTTCTACTTCAAACATTTCTTTATCTTTATACTTGAAATGTGGAACTAATAGAATCTACATCTTACATTCTAGTTTATTGGTGTCTGAGGTTCTAAATTGAAGTTACACCAAGTAATTTAATTTCTTGCTATGAATCTGAACTTCTTTTAGCTTAGGGAAACAGTGGCTAGGCTTTCCAAGGATGTAACAAATGTTGTATTTAGAATTTAGGAATATCTAGTCTTAGTCATATTAGGTCACGTCTCTATGTAGCTAGTACCTGAACATTTTATTGGTATGGCTTAAGGTTGGAGCCCCTCCCCGCTCCCTGGCTAATTTTATGAAATTGTTCACCAGTGTGCTTGTATTTTCAGATGTAGTTTTATTTATTTTAAGAGGTGGTAGGTTTTGAGTTTTCCTCTTTCTGAAAATATTCTATCTCAAACACAAACCGTGGGTTTCGGCTTAGCCTGACTGGACACCCTCCGCCATGATATTATTCCAAACTAGTGCCTGAATTTACATTTACAATCAAAGTTACAAAAGATATAACGCCTTAGTCATTTAACTTTATTTTATTTGCAAATCCAAGAGAGGAGTGATAAAATAGATACATATATAAGTAACAAAAGGATCGAAACTGGATTTTCCACGTCCAGAAGTACTAGCTGTCAAATATAAGGCATTTTGTATCGCAAATCAAAGAAGCTACTTTTATGGCCAAATGTTTGGAGTATTCTTTTTTTCTGATTTTACCTTTTACTGAATCTACTTGGAACAAAATAAACTATGTCAGATAGTCAGTCTGTTACCCCGGTTTCCCAAAGAATTAAAATTCGTTCTTTCTTTTGAACTAAAATTATGTGCTAGTTGTCACATCCTAGAAAGCTTTCAATTTTACTTTTTGGTAGAATTTCATACTTAGTACAACTCATCGCCCACATGGTACGACTTTTCGAGTTATTAAGGAATATTTTTATTCTATTCCAAAGTTTGAAATTCTATTAAGCATCCCCAGATAGACAACTCTGCTTTTATGAGTATGATTGACTAGATATTTTATTTTAGAACAAATCTGAATTCTTGTTTTTCATTAAGAATATTTTACTTTATTGCCCTTCAAAAATAAATGGAAAAGAAGAACCATCTTCTAAAATTTTATATAAATAAAAATTTATTTTTATTACTTTAATCAAAATTTAAACAGCAAATTATAAACTCAAAATATTTTCCCTGTTGATTTTTCTAGTAGTGCAAATTATGTATTAATCTAGATAGCGCTGAATTATCCCTCTATGACAAGTTACTGACTGATTATTTGCAAAGAACCTAAGTGCTGCGAGTATTATTTATGACTTGACTACATAGTTTCCCTTTTTTTTTTAGACTTCAAAGTTTTTATAAGTAGGTATGTTTCCTCTGCAAAAGTAGGTATCTACTGAGGGTCTGAAATTTCTATTTAGCTAGATGCTGTGAGCTCCGAGTCTTCAGTTTAGAATTTAAGCAAAGCGTAAGTATGAAAGGTTGAACCGAGAATTTTAGTTTCTAAGTTATCGAAAATCCTAATAAATCCTCTATTGCCGGGTATTCCACAACCAATAGAGTGTCCCTTCCTATATAAAATTGTGGCTATCAGCAGTTAAGCCCTATAATCTCACCTATTAGTAATTGGTGTACCTACCTTTACCTAATTACTGTGATGATAACAAAACTTAGGCAGCGGCCTATATTTAAGAAATTAATTGCGTAGTGTGTATGGTGATAGGCGTCAACTTGAGTTCAAGCTTCGGCCTCTAAACTTGCTAGGTGTACATGACGCAACTCATGATTTAATGTCCTAACCCCTATAGCACCCTAAGGTCTCGCCCGACTCTGGGTGTCCGAGGACTATATGAAGGGGTAGCCCAGGCGAAACCAAGTGAGTTATGTAAAGGAGAACGTTTCAAGTCTTGTGCACAACGGAAGCAGTGGGGAACCTCCAGGTCTGGGACATCCCCCCCGACAAGCCATTAAGGGTTACATCAGAACCCTTAACCGTCGCTGCCTCCAGGAGTGTACGCAACAAGAATCCGTGGAGGATTTAGCGCTCCGTAAACAGCGCCCCTTTCCCCCCTCCAGGAGAAAGGCATAACCGAAATAACGAGGAGTCGTATGTTCCAGTAGGATAAATGCCACGCCGACCCGCTACAAGATATCCCAAGAAACAATACGCCCTGAATCATGGTAGACACGTTTCTTCTATTAAAGCAAGGTCAATATCATGATTGCTATCACGATATCCACCAAAGAGTCTTTAACCACAATGAATTTACAAACTTGGCTTTAGAATTTGGAAAGTATTTAAAATCCCAAAATAAAATTACCCCTGATTTCCTTAAGAAGACACGTGTATACCTTCGAAGCGCGCGACGACGATTGAACCCCGTAATCCTCATTTGTATGGCTTATATAGGCTTCCTTTACTAACACCACTGCACCTTACTCCTTCGACACAAAGCCCATTTTCGTTCGCACCTCATTTTCCGATTACCTGCCATCCTAAAACGAACCTTATTACCTGGACGATAAAGTTCATTTCTTTTAATTGCTCATTTTATGGTTCCGTGTTCAAATTTCACAAACTGAAAACCCGTCATCTAATGTTCCGTCGTCCTACTGTTTCCTATTTACCTATTTTCCTAGTCCAATCTCATTCAATAGCTTACAATATTCCAACAAACAAACATTCCTAAAACAGATTTCCATAACGGTGATAAATAATTGCACGGAACCCTTTACATACAAGTCCAACTCGTCCCTGATCTGATTTTTCAATTTTCTATCTATCACTATTTTTATCCTTATAGAATATGGCATCGAACCCCGATACACAAATCCGACTCGATTTTGACCTGTCTGTTTCCCATTTTTCATTTGTTTCAAAATTAAACCTTATCATGTTAGCACGAAGGCTCATTTTCATTTGCTTCAAAGTCCTAGTCGAATTTCAATAAATATTTATTTTACTAAATTCTTTATTCATCCGTTTCGTTTCAAAATGCACCTACCCGCGTAGATATTAAAGCTCACTTTTCTTTGAAACACAATCGATCCGACCCTTTTTCGAAATTTCGTTTTTCCAATACTGAGAATCTTAACTTTATCCCTCCTTCAAAAATGCACCCTACCACCTATACAATAAAGTCTATTCTTGATCTCGATATCAACTTTAGTACCGCCAGAAATCTCCTAGAGCGTTTGTTTAAACTTGAACCTTCCCACCTATACATTAGGGCTCATTTTAGATTGCAAAGCAATCTGTCAGTTTTCTTTTCTTAAAACCTACCTAGCTAAGATCATTTCGTTTTTATACCTTCTGTCAAACTGAACTTTACCATCTACGCGACAAGGCTCAATCTCGAATACTTCCTTAGCTCATAGCCTTTGAAAAAGTCTCCTAGAATCTCAGAATGTTCCACAAAGTCGATTTAAGTAATTTGTGCCTTACTGCCTATACGTTAAGGTTCAGTTTAGGTTGTTGTTGATCCGTTTGACCAAAACTAAACTTTAACCTGTTTGATTTGAGAATTTATTTTCAGATCGTAAACTCAGTAATAAATATTCTTCCTACATTATCCGACTTAACAAAAGAGATGTTTTCAGATTATCATGTCTTCTATGCTGATGCTATTTTTCCTACGTAAGTATGGTTATTTTTTGAGGAAATCATACAAACTCTATGATTCCTTAAAGAATAATTGGTAAGTATTTCTATAAATGTATTACTGACCCATCGCGGCCTAAAAGTAACCTGATCAAGATCAAACACTCATCACAAGTCACAAATCTTAGAGAAATATAAATACATTTGCTCTCCGACTTTCACAATTTACCTAAAATTATAATATCCCATGAAATTACAAATTATAATATCCTCATAATCAAAGTCGGTTTCAAGATTTTTTTAACGAAAATCATTATACTACAATCCTATCAAATTGGTTGCTAACCTAATTTCAACTTTCCTGCTTATACAATAAGATCCTCTTACATACTGAACCTTACTGCTATGATAATAAGGTTCACAAGGTTTTCAAGGCAAAATCTTCCTACTATAATACTACTAAATATTTGCCAACCTAATTTCAACTTTCCTGCTCATACAATAGGGTTCAAGATTTTCAAAGGAAAATCGTCCCAGTACAATACTCCAAAATGGCTGCTAACCTAATTTCAACCTTCCTGCTTATACAATAAGGATCAAAATTTTCAAAGGAAAATCACCTCAATACAATACTCCAAAATGGCTGCTATACTAATTTCAACTCTACTGCTCATACAATAAGGATCAAGATTTTTCTAAGGAAAATCGTCCCAGTACAATACGTCAAAATGGCTGCCAACCTAATTTCAACCTTCCTGCTTATACAATACGGTCCTCATACATTCTGAACCTTACTGCTAAGATAATAAGGTCCACGACTTTTCAAAGGAAAATTTTCCCAGTACAATACTCCAAAATGGCTGCCATCCCAATTTCAACCTTCCCACCTATACAATAAGGTTCAAGCCTTTTCAAAGAAAAATCTTCCTACTACAGTACTACCAAAATGATTGCTAACCTAATTTCAACCTTCCTGCTTATACGATAAGGTTTACTTTCGCATATCTCACATCGTTTGACACCGCTGTTTTACTTTTCATTTTCTATGGCACTAGTAGATTACGCGCCAGTGTCAGTGAAAATTATTACTTTTGCTACGATTCAATTTCTTACTTTGTGGCGTCTTCTCTTGAACTCTGCCAGTGTTAAGGTTTGTTTTGATTCAGTAGGGTCAGGTAGGGATCGGTGACTCAGGCGGGTACATTGACTCACGCTTATATTTCGGAATAGGACAGCTATATCTATCTGTATTCTTAACATAATGATAGCTCTTGACAACCAAACACATACAAACCAATCATCCGTCCACTCCAGTACGGTTTGATTGTGAAAAAAATGTGCGATTGGTTTTGCACCTCTAAAAATGCTTTTCAGGGTACCACACATGTATTTTTATCGGTTAAGTTTGAAAGATTTAGGGAAATGTAATTATTTTGATCGAAAGTGGTGTTCAAATACTAAGTAATAAGCTAGATTTGCTAGCTCTTAGCGTAGTCTGGTTATATTCGTAGGCTAATGATTTCAAAATAGCGTCAGCGTCTACACTGGCTCAAATTTAAGTAGTACACAGTGACTCTAACATTCAGTACTGGCTCATCTCTCTATTTTTAGAAACATTAACAGACAATTGTAAAATATTTCTTATGGCAATAGCAATGATATGAAAAGAATACTTTGATAAATATAATTAATTAAAATGCATAGTTTCAATAAATATTTTACTTGCACGACAGGGTTGCCAAGTTCATATAAACTGTTAGAGTCACTGTGTACCACAGGGGTTGAGTCAGTGTAAACAGGTAGGTACAGGTACACAGTGACTCACATTTTTTTTTCTAGAAAAAAGTGTCTGGTGGCTTAAGTGTCGTGTTATTGCAAAAATTGATAATGCGAAACGAAAGAGTATTAATCAATACATCCTCGATATGAATTTCAGTTTGATACTTCAAAGTTATCTATAAAATTTTATTGATTGAAGAAATCCGAGTCACTGTAGCCTACCTGACCCTACTACGAATGAATCTGTCACTTTAAAATCGACTCTATTACTTAGGCAGCTAGATCTAATTTTCCATAATTCAGCCCTAATTGAAAATCTTTATTTTTAGGTTAGGGATCACATTGCGAATTTGATACAATTGTTCAGAAATGCTAACTAATGTCCTGGAACATTAATCAGCCTTACTTTTCTTAAATATTGAAATCCTAGGATGCGACTAGCCTAGCCTACACATTATCTAAGAACCAAAAGGAAACAAAATAACACTCAATAATCAAATTTTCAAATCTTTTCATTTATTTATTTATTTTAAATACAATTTTGTGGTCTGAAATAAAGTATTTACCTTGGTGCATATTTGTGAATGGAATGGTGGGCCCAGGACCAAGGCCCTGTACCATTACATTGCAGCCCCCTACAACATTCTTATATGCAATAAAGGATGTTGTACCCGATTAGAAGAACTATTCACAAATATGTCGTATAACAGAAAATTTATATTATGTAATATTTTAATAATGCCAGTCCTTCAAAAGAAATGTAATACATGTAGTGTGCAACTAAACCTGGCGTTCAGCAACCATAAATCCCCTTGTCACTCAAAATTAACGACAACTCCAAGAGAATGAACAAAAATCTATCCAGAATTAAATCCAAGTTCAACGCAAGGAAGAGACGTGTGATAATCCCTCAGTCAGAATGACAAAGTATGTTGGATCAAACCAATACTCGATATATCATGATTTGTAGAATGATACCTCATACTGCCCTGCGAAGAACAACAATATCCTGTTGTCGGATATCTAATTGTGCATAATTTAAAATTGCCTATTTGAATCTCAAAGCAAATTTACTTCGCTAACCACCAGGAATAATGTGTGTCACCCATAATAAAAAATTAAAGATGGTGTGTGGGAAGGTAGCGTTGGCTTTTTGCATCTTGCTTGAAAGCTGCGTGTGTAGTGTAGAATTCATATGAAACATCTGTTAAACACAGGAATGACTGGCACACTGGGTTGTTCAACAACCCACTGTCCGACCTAACCCAAAATTTTCATTTGAGTTCCATTTTGTTTAGAGTAGTGTCTTTCTTTTTTGGAAGGACCCGCAATACTATGTTCACTATAGCTGGTCCTTGATATCCTGACCGAGCCTTGTTTAACATTTATTTATAAGATTTTTTCCTTTTCTTTCCTTACTCCATCTATTTCACCCTTCCTCAATCACTGATCCACTCAACCTATCACAACCTATAGACTCCAGTCTTAACCTCACAACCTGAATTATTCCTTCCCCAATCTCAGAATCTCTCTTCTCAGACAGAATCTCAAGGCCTTACTGTGTGAACATATTGTATAATATCTTAGGTTTAACCTTGTCATGAATAAAATAAAGTAAATTTTTTTATACTGTTGTTTTATTTTTCTATTTGAAATAGTTCTGCTGCACTTAGATTACCAGGTACACACATTCCACTGCACAAATGTCCTAACCCTTCGTTGGTCCACCAAAACTCTAGAAACCCCAATTTCCCCGTTTCTTGTCCCTCATATATCACATTAAATAAGCTCATCCTTAGTTCCTTGTTGTAAGTTTCTTCGTACTGTTTGACTTCACTTTCGCAGGTGGTTTAGCCCTTTTCCAATGGTATCACGTTATTGTGGATGTGCTGACATTACCGTAGATACGCCTCCTTTATTTCTTTGGTAGTATATGTCCGCAAATTAGATCTGAAACAAATATTCTTTAACATTTTAGAAAGTCAACATAACCAAAACATAACCTCATATTTTGACATTAGGCTCGCTTTTTTTTCAACATTTTTACTACAATCCGATTGTTGAAAACAACTGTTACACTCCAAAGCCTCGAAATGTCAATCGCTCTAATATGCCGCTACGTGCATCTTTAGTGATAATTAGGCGCATATTTACGTTCCGTTCAACAATTTCGCAGCTAGGTTTCTAATAAATTTTATTCTTTAGGCTGTATAGTCCTTTATGTTTGTATTTATGCATTATAAAAAAAAACAATTTAGAGGCAAAATTTAAACTTAGAATTTTATTCATTCGCATCGCATCTTTTCATTCTGGCGCGTTATTGATGAAAATTTTCATTTTATCTCTAAAATGTTCACAAGAGATTTAATAACGCAAGTAATGTCATACCCATTACTTTACAACTCCAAGCACGAACATTTCAGGGACACAAATAAGCGGAATGCCTCTTGGAAAGAAATAGCAAGAGCCCTTAACTGCGAAGGTAAGTTCTTATTCTCTCATATTTGCTTATTATTTCTATCAATTTTCACTATGGCACAGCCATAATTATTTGTTTTCTTCTTACTACATAATATTTGGAGTAAGTATGTATTCTACATACAAGTCCTAAAACGCGGTATCAAAGTTTTCCCACCGAACGCTAGTAGTAGCACTTTGAAAGTTCGAATGTTCTTTCGGTCACAAAATTGTACTGGAACGTAACTTACCAACACCTCGTCTTTCAGCAACCTTGTTTCTTCAATGTTCCTATAATTATTTTATAATATTTTTAAACCCTCATCTCCTTTTATTTCAGCCTCTACCTGCCGAAAAAACTGGCGCGCTATTCAGAAGATGTTGGAAGCCCAAATAGGAATAAGGAACAGTGTAAATCCCCAGCAGAGGTTAGACTATGCACGCGAACTACGTCCACTCATATTGCTGCTGGATCCGGATTACACATTTTCGCCAATTCCGGAACGGAGATCTTCGACGTCGTCAGATTCAGACCTGGACCTATGCCCTGACTTACCTCCGACTAAACGACATTTACCCAACCCCACTACTAACTTGACCGTCCCACTGACACAATCCAACACCCATTACGCACCCATAATCCAACCGACTTCCACTGTAGCCTACCAACTCTCTCTCAATTCCCGTTTACCTCCCCCCATAGCCAAAGCCAACCCACAATCTTACACTACCGCCACCGTCACGTCCTCCACTCAAAACCCAATTACTTCCGCCACCGTCGTAACCCAACCTCAAACTTCCCACTCTCAACCCCCTAACCCTGCTCGGCCTACTAACTTGCCCCACATTTACCTTTCTTCAAACCACTCACCCCCTAACTTAAATTTACCTAACCTTCCGTCTGTCCGTAACTCTCCCTTCCCTACAATACCACAACCCCCAAACTTTAACATCAACAACAACTATTTCCCCTACACGCCATCTCTATTTTGCCAGTACATGGACATGACTATAAACAATTTTCCACCGGATAAACAATATCAAGCCAAACGCGACATCATGACTTACTTACTTAAAATGGAACAAGCAGTTAACATACCTCTATCACAACCTCAACCTTTTTAAATTCCGACTTCTTTTGTAATTAACCCCTCGACTGCCTCACTATGACTAACTCCTTGCAACTAAAATTGACTCTAACTTGACTTTGACTAAACGGTGATTGTCTGATTAAATTATGATAAATTTACATTAATTTCTTACTTGTATATTTTATTTCTCTGTATTCCACAACCCCAAGGTTAATTTTACTTTTAATAAACTCTTTTCTATTTGTCATTTCTACTCTGTTGGTTTTATTTTATGTAGATACTATAATATTCACACAAAATCAAGTTCTTACCTTATTTACCGCTTACCTAAATATTTTAACATACTTACCTTTTACCATATTTTGGAAAATTCAACATCAGTACCAGTTCTCATTTAACATTTACCTTAAGTACCTCAATACACCATACCTTGTTACACAACATCTTGAAAAGGTCAAATGAGAGATCAAAGAAAACTTACATAATTCTTTTCAAATTATTTTTATTGCATATCCTAACTTAAATCTAAGAGAAGCCACCAACTCGCCCCTTGCTTTTGAGGTTAAACCAACAATCCTGTATTTTCCGAGCTTGAATTTCAACATAATTTTTGATTTCGATTATCTACTAAGGTCCACAAGTACCTTTATATTCCTTTTTGGTTGAGAAGAAAAAGATAGCGCAAAAGTCAGAATAAACTCAAAACAGCTTCCCCTGACCTCACTTGGATTCTACACAATTGATTCAAAATGTATATAATTATGTATTTTTTTTATTATTTAAATCTTTCTTTTTTTTTCATATATTTATTTTAATAGTTTAACAATCAACTTATCGCTAGTAATTCCTATCTCTCTTTACCTCCATTTTTTCATATTTAATTATTTACAAAGGAAAATATTCAATTTGCTAAATATTTAGAAATTTTAACTTCTATTCCCAACAATACATTCAAAGATGTTGTTTAATCTCTATCCATAATTTTCAATTTTGAAAACCTTAATTATCCTAATAATACATAAAAGAAAATAAGAAAAATTGTAATAATGAATATAAAACTAGATTTCCCTTCACCTAACTTATAAACTACATTAGTGTTCTATTTACAGCTTCTTTTCCCCAAACCAACCTCAACTAATAGGTACTTTTAGATGTTATCTTACATGTAATATTTAGAAAGATGGATAGTGTTAAATTTCCCCCTGATCTTGTTAGTTTTCGGGTCTACTAGTACGTAGACATTTTTAAATGGATTAGAGGCTATAACGTACGGGCCCTCATACAGAGGCTCAAATTTCTTCGTTATCTTTTGTTCTGCATCAGATTTATTTAGTCGTCTTATTTTCACGAAATCTCCGATTTGGTATTGAATTAACCGATACCTCTGATTAAACATCTCTTGTCGATTCTTGCTTGCCTTTGTGAGATTTTCCCTAGCCTTTGCCCGTATTTCATTTACATCCAGTACCCCATTATTCCCGTTTAATATAGAGTCAAAGGACAGTTGAGTGGTCTCACCGTACATCAATTCACAGGGTGTAAACCCTGTAGACTCATGGAATGTATTATTATACAATTCCTCAATCCTCGGCAATACTCTTAACCAACCCTTATGGTTTTGCCTACAATAAGTTCTGAACAATCTACCTAGTTCTTTATTCACCCTCTCGACCGTGTTGGGTCGAGGATTCCTTACGGTAGTATAGGCCACCCTAATTCCTGCCGATGCCATCTCTTCTCTCCACAACTTGCTAGCGAATTGTGACCCGTTGTCAGACAAAACCACCCTTGTCTGTATTATTTCACAGAATTTCCGCATTTTCCCTACAACCGCTCTGGCCGTTGCTTTTTTTAGTGCATAGAACTTCGCAAATTTACTAAACGAGTCTTGTATCACTAGAATGTAATTCATTCCAAATTCTCCGGATGGTAAAGGTCCATACAGATCTGCCATCACTAAGTCCCCAATATTTTTCGTTACTATTGATTGGCAAGGTCCAACATATTTAACAGTATTACTCTTAGTAACTTGACAATCGTGACAGCTTCTTAGCAGACCCTTTACCATTCTTGCTATCCCTCTCCAGTAAAACCTATCCTTGATGTATCTTATCACTTTGTTAGCACCTTGATGGCCCATCTCTAGATGAATTTGGATTATTACTTCCTTCCTTAGTGCTTCAGGCAAATATACTAGTTTCTTATTGGTCCCTGGCGGCGCAAAATATACGATATCATTGGCCACTACAAAATGCTTACTGGAGTTATCGGATTGTTCCCCTGGGGTATCTTCTACGCTTATTTTTCCTCGTATTTCCTTTATACCATTATCTTCCTTCTGTAATTTGGCAATATCCTGAAGTCTCGCTAATAAATCCTTATTGACCTTAGTCTCCATATACCTTATTTCTGGCAACTGGACCTTCTCTTCTTGTAGTAATTCACTTTGGGGAGGATAACGCGACAAGATGTCTGCCACTACATTGTCCCTACCCTTGATATGTTCTACAGTGTATTGAAACTGTTCCAAAAAGTTTATCCAACGAGTAACTCGAGCGCTGTATATTTTCCAAGACTTGACAAATATAATTGCCTTATGATCAGTTTGAATAACCACCTTGGAGCCCCTTAAATAAGTCTCAAACTTTTCCAAACAACTAATTACAGCATACATCTCCTGTTCCGTTTCGGTCCAGTTCTATTGAGACCCTATAAACATTTTACTGTGAAACCCTAAAACTCTCATCTCCCCTTGTCATCCTTTTGATACAAAACCCCTGCCAGTCCGATACCGGAACTATCCGTCTGTAGATAATACTCTTTATCAAAGTCAGGATGTTGTAACTCTATCGTTTCTACAAAAAGAGACTTTATTTTCTCAAAAGCCCTCTGTTCCCTTTCACCCCATTTCCATACCTTTTCTTTCTTTAAGAGCTCGCATAAAGGCTGAATTTCAGCACTATAACAAGGAATAAACCTTCTATAAAAGTTGCACAGCCCTAAAAATGCCCTTACTTGCTTTAGCTTCTTAGGTACCGGGAATTCCTGTATCGCCTTTACCTTATCAGGGTCTGTCTTTATCCCGTTAGTGGATATTATAAATCCTAACATTTTGATCTCTTTGCACATGAACTCGCATTTCTTTAGATTACAAGTCATTCCTGCTCCCTCTAATTTTCCTAGCACCGTATCTATGTGCGCCAAGTGTTCTTCCCAAGTACCCGTCGTTATAATGGCTAGGTCATCAAGATAATTTACGCAATACTCTCGCACTTCGTGGCCCAATATTTTATCCATTGCCCTACTGAAACTTCCGACTGAAGTTTTAAGTCCCTGGGGTAAAACATTGTACACATATGATTTACCATTAAACGTGAATCCGGTGTACTTCTTGCTGGTCTCAGATATCGGTATCTGGAAGTAGGCGTTATTCAGGTCCACTACGCTTATATAATTTGCTCCGTGGAAAGAGTTCATTACATCTAACTGTAGCGGCGGCTTTTCAGTTTCCGATATCATATATTTGTTAATTTCCCTAGCATCGAGGAGTACCCTAACTGTCCCGTCCCTTTTCAAGGTAAAAGTCAAAGGACTGCAGTAAGGTGTAGCTGTTCTACTAAGTATACCCTGACTCTCCATTTCCTGTAGCTTTGCTTCTACCTTCTCACGATAGGCATAAGGCACCGGATACGATCTCCGTACTATGGGTGAGTGGGGTTCCATTTTAATTTCATGCTCATAGCAGTTGGCTCTACCTATCTTTGATGTAAATAGTTTCTCATATTTCATTAGTAAATTATGTAACCCTTCCTTTTCTTTGTCACCCAAGTCGGATCCTAATCTCACTTCAACTACGGATTCCAACAATTGTACATCAGCGTGGTTTAATACTTCATTTTCAACTACACCAGTTTCTTCTAGCGTTTCATTTTCAGCTACTCCGCCTCCTACACCTCTTACAAGGAAATCAACCTTGTGCCTTTCCCGTTGTGAATGAAATAAAATCCCGTTTTGTCTTCTTCTAAGTTAATTGAAGCTTTATTAACCTTCAACCAATCGAATCCTATTATCAAAGGCGCTAACAAATTTGGTACTATAAAAAACGCGATGTCATGTACAACAGTACCAATCTTAATTGGTAATATGGTTAAATACCGTATATCGGAACTTTTTTGTCCTACTGCTGTTTTAATCTGAATCGCTTTTATCGGTATCACAAATATTTTTTCAACCTTGAGTTTAATCTCTTCCCAAAGTTCTTCGCTAATACATGTGATATCACTTCCCGTATCAATTAAACATTCTATTTCTAGATCGTAAGATTGTACCAAAATTTCTGATTTAAAGTTCTTTTCTACTGTCGGTTCTGGTTCCTCTTCAAACACTGTGAATATGTCTTGCAATTCTACCTGATCGAACTCTACTTGTTCCGACTTTATTTTTAGCGTCTCTACTATCAATTCAGGTATTTGAAGAAGTTTCTCCTCATTTTCCCCATAACCTAACCCTTCTTGTTGTTTGCGGATAGTAACTTTCCCTACTAAAGGTTTCAGTAACCCTTCACCGCATTTGCCTAGAGTTTGACCCGGTTTCCAGTTTGTTTTTAACATCATACGTAACGCATTATCCCCTATAGTTGAGGTTGATTTGGGGATAGAAGTATCAACCTCCGCTAGTTTAACGCTTCCACTTGGCTTTCCAAAGCTGAAACTGCAATTTCTTCAGCTGAAACTACGTTTACCCCCGTTGGTTTGGTCGCTGTTGCCGGCCTCTGCCAATTCCTGTAATTTTGTTTTATTTCATTCCTTTTTTGCTCTAAGTTGTTCCTTGGCGGATTCTTTGCACCTCCTGAACTATAAACATGTGGCTCTTGCTTATTTATTTCGTCCATGCTCCTGAGGAATTCAGCAGCTTCGATAACAGATTGCTTTTGCAGAGTAAACCACACCTGTTGAATGTGCTTGGGGTAATGCCTAATTACATCCGATACTAGTTGATTTTCTGGTATTTGGTGTGACAGCATTTGCGCCTTACCAATGATCCTAAGGAAATAATTTAACATAGATGGTTCGCTCTGACGGTTCCATGATCCGTATACTATATTCCGACGTAATTCGTTTTGTTCCTTTTCCCCAGTAAGTCGAGAAAAATCTTTCTTGAAATCATTTAATCCCACCCATCGCTTACAATATATCCTAGCCCAATCTCTAGCATCCCCTTTAAGACACTCTAAGATTAAATCAATTTCATTCTGCCCTTCCTTTACTGACTTCTTCAAATAGGTTTCTAATTCTTCCATGAAAGTAACTGGGTGCGAAGCCCTACTCCTTCGAACTTTGGTCGTTCTATGCTTATGTTTCGGATATTATAGATAACCTGCTTGTAATCAACGTTTTCTCCATTTTTTAATTCGCTTTTGTTCTGTGTGGAGCCTTCTGGTGTATGTATAATCGGGTTGGGCTCGTGTGACCCTGCTGCCATCTCGTTGGTCCCTAAATTCTCTACACTCTCGTTAGACGGACCACTGTTATTGTTCTCTTGAGTTTCGTTTGATAAATCCGAGGCTCCACTATTTGCTAACTTTGTAAGTTCCACTTCTTTAGTTAACTCATTTATCTTCGATGTTAGTGTACAAATTGATCTTCTTAATAACCTATAAGCCAATCCCGAATTGTCCTTCCTTACTTTAACTCTTGTCCTCACACTTGGGTCGGAAGGCTCACTTTCTTCTACTACTGCTGGCTGATTATTCAAAGTTGGCTGCTCTTGCTGAACTACTTCAACACTCGGCGAATCATTTCCTGACGACTAGTAGTTGCCCTATCCTCACTTGGTTCTCCCAGCCCCTGATCCGCTTGATTTTCTTCGGTATTGTTGTACCTTACTGGAATCCTACGCTTCCTACTAGGTTTAGGCATTTTGGATAGATGTTTCTTTTTTCTTGGTTTCCTAAAAAATCAAAATATATTAATATAACAATCTAGCAAGAGAGTTACCTTAACTAGCCAAGTCTGTAGGTATTTAATAAACGTGTTGACTCTGTAACTTTCCCAATCCCCCATATTATAGTCTCTCAGAACTCCTGTCGCTTTACAAATAGAAAGTACCTATAACTATGTCCACTTCCCTTACAGCCCCCCTTTCTTAAAACTGTTATCTAGGTTAACCAAAATATAATTATATCATTTCAACATCACGAATTGATTTTCAGCCCCCTAACTGGATAAATCTAAATCCTTGAAATGATGCTAAAAGTCTGTCCTCCTCGTCTTCGATCTTTCCACAGCAACAAATTGTGACCATAGCCCGAAGACTATGATCACCGATGAGTCCTAACCTAAATTACCCTCCGTAGTAACTCAACCTTTATCCTGGTTCTCGGCACCCAGCATTGTAATGTCTCCTACCCTACTAAACTATATGCATCTAAGGTTATAGACCTAGAGGTAGATCTATACGTACAAACTTAGATCGCTACCTATTAATACTCTAAGTACTTTCGAAATATTCACAAACAATCGTCTTGGCCTTGATACGTCTAGTGGTGAAACCCTTGTTGTATTTTATGTAACCCAGAAAGAGGGAGGCAGACTAACACTCAGCTTCTTTCCCTACTAGGAAATGAATAGGTAATGTAAATTCTGAATTAGACTATCCCTATCTTTTTCACGGTCCTATGCAAGTTTCTATTATCAGTAGTAAAATAAGAAATTGGCTAAAATTGGACTTCTCATCCTTTCAACGAATATGATACAAGTAATGACTCTATACGGTTGCTCACGCTCTGACCACCCCTCTATGAACTCAACTGCGACTAAGTAAGTATTAGCTAATCTAAGGTAGTACAAACTTGGAGCCTTATCATGTCTGGGCGATTAGTTAAAACTCTAATTTGTAGCAGGGATATATTTTCGACAATCTACTAACTCAATTTATCAGGCTTTGGCAGAATGGGATTAAAATTCTATGCCGTCCGGAGAAAACCCGTAGCGATTCGATATGAAAGCTGAAATCGATTTGAGAAATCGATATTTACGAAATCTATTGAATTAAGCAAGTACCGAGGTAAATGCCTCCTAATGAGATAAGATTTTCAATTACTAACCTGCGATTATATCCTACATTAATATCAGAACAATATTAGAACTTAAAAGTTTAAGAATATTAATTCAGGTTAAAAGTAGGCGGTATGGCCACTAACCCTTTGCCCGATCTTGTGGTAGGTACACATTTTAAAAGGTAAAACGTCAGATGAAGTTACTCGCGCTATTTTGTTGATAATTTTTTCTGTGAATTCGAAACTAAAACAGTGTACAATTAATGTAAAATTGATTATTAAGCTGCACAAAACATTCCTCGTCGGCCGCAGCATCGACCAATCCTCGGGTACAAAGGAAATCCTATTAACTTATGGAAAGTTTTGGTAAGTTGTAAGCATATTTTACTACTTGGTCTCTTATGAGTCTTGCTTGTATACAACCGCTTATTCTGATCAATTAGTGTTAGTCTCATGTTCAACAATATCTGTACCGAGTGTCAGCCCATTCTTAAAAGCATAAACCGCTAAATTTCCTCTTACATTGTAGGAAACCTATGCTATCAAAACAAACTAAAACTGTCACTCTTTCTCAGATAATACCATCTGCGCTCATTGAAGTTAGACTGGGACATCCGACTGAGCCATGCATATTACTAGTTAAGCGAGAAAACCCTAGATCTACTAGGTTTTTGGTGGAATATCCAAAGGTTAGTATGAAAGCTATTTTCTGATAAACTGACTGTTCGTTCTAGTAAGAACTGTAAACTGTTCCATTACCATGATATTCCTAACACTTCCTAAACACACAGACACTCTAAATATCCTATTTATTATCAATGTTGTTAGTTTTGACTTTTAAAACCTGGAAAATGCCGTCCTATGTACCTAGGGATCCCTAAATCTAGTTTTATTTTACAGATGTACTGCCTGCATCAAAATAAGATCAGAACAACCTCAACATACATATCTGTGACCAGACCTGCCGGATCTTCAAACAAAAGCCAATTATGGACATCGGGTCACTACCAGCAAACTTCCTAGAACAGTTCATGAACATGAGCCTACTGTCAAGCACCATATGGTTCTGGAAATCTGGAAGGGTCTACTGTTAATTATTGAGGTAAATTTTTAAATATTAAGCTACTAGAAATTTAATAATATCTAAAAACCAGTTTGGGACGTTCGCTGAAATTCTATTATTTTTGAAAATATGACCTAAGACCTAAGTGTAGCTAAAAGTAATTAGCTATTATGCAGTGCCTAATATAGTCATCACCACAAATTAAATTCAACTAGGGTTCTTGATAATTTTGTAAGAAAGTACATAATGCTAAGGAGAATTTTTCATTTATTTTTATATTTATTGGGGTTTAAAATTTATTTTGTTTATTATACTATGCAGGAGGACCCTATGGAATAAACGTTCTCCTGAGATCTACTAGATGGGACCTACTTGGAGATATAAGAATATTCTTGGAGAAACGGCAGCGGCTTTAGTCTTTGAGATGAAACGGTAAGTTTATTTATATTCTATTTTATTTAAGTAAACTATGTTATTGACATGATGCCATATGAAGTTTTAAGAAGATTATTAAGCTAGAATAGGGTAATAAAATTAATAGATTGCCTCCATTCCAAATATAATGTCTTACTGAGCCGTTGTACATAATAAAGTTATTTTTGGAACAGGATTCTGGAAATGATTCCAAGAAGACAACTATTTGGTAGTATGGAACACAATATTTGCTTTTGGAATAGATTTCAGATCTTACTTGACAAGCAACAGTATATTCAAAATTCCCTTATAAAACTTTGTAGGTACCTGTAGTAGTAACCACCCTAGTATGGAATAAAATTCTTTATAAGTATTTAAATGTGTGTTCTGGCTTTCAGGTGGACTAGAGAGAGCTGACTAAGAGAAAGAGGACAACATCAAGAACTCAAGATAATTTAGGGTGTTTGGTCCAGTTATTGACCACACCGAATAAATTTACTTTTGGTTTATTTTTCCATATTTAACGAATTTCTTCTGTGTAATTATAAAACAAACCGTGTCTGTCTTTTATTATAAGAGAAAACAAAACAAGACTGAATTGTCTGGAGATGTTTGTTAGGAAAATTATTTTGGATTTTTTTGTAAAGTTTACTGGCTTGTAATTGTCACGAATACCCTAGGGGAAACAAAGGGTGTTCCTATTCCTTTTTATTTATATTTCTTTTGAGAAGATAGTTGGATAGATTAGATTAATTTTCTACTTCAAACATTTCTTTATCTTTATACTTGAAATGTGGAACTAATAGAATCTACATCTTACATTCTAGTTTATTGGTGTCTGAGGTTCTAAATTGAAGTTACACCAAGTAATTTAATTTCTTGCTATGAATCTGAACTTCTTTTAGCTTAGGGAAACAGTGGCTAGGCTTTCCAAGGATGTAACAAATGTTGTATTTAGAATTTAGGAATATCTAGTCTTAGTCATATTAGGTCACGTCTCTATGTAGCTAGTACCTGAACATTTTATTGGTATGGCTTAAGGTTGAGCCCTCCCGCTCCTGGCTAATTTTATGAAATTGTTCACCAGTGTGCTTGTATTTTCAGATGTAGTTTTATTTATTTTAAGAGGTGGTAGGTTTTGAGTTTTCCTCTTTCTGAAAATATTCTATCTCAAACACAAACCGTGGGTTTCGGCTTAGCCTGACTGGACACCCTCCGCCATGATATTATTCCAAACTAGTGCCTGAATTTACATTTACAATCAAAGTTACAAAAGATATAACGCCTTAGTCATTTAACTTTATTTTATTTGCAAATCCAAGAGAGGAGTGATAAAATAGATACATATATAAGTAACAAAAGGATCGAAACTGGATTTTCCACGTCCAGAAGTACTAGCTGTCAAATATAAGGCATTTTGTATCGCAAATCAAAGAAGCTACTTTTATGGCCAAATGTTTGGAGTATTCTTTTTTTCTGATTTTACCTTTTACTGAATCTACTTGGAACAAAATAAACTATGTCAGATAGTCAGTCTGTTACCCCGGTTTCCCAAAGAATTAAAATTCGTTCTTTCTTTTGAACTAAAATTATGTGCTAGTTGTCACATCCCTAGAAAGCTTTCCAATTTTACTTTTTTGGTAGAATTTCATACTTAGTACAACTCATCGCCCACATGGTACGACTTTTCGAGTTATTAAGGAATATTTTTATTCTATTCCAAAGTTTGAAATTCTATTAAGCATCCCCAGATAGACAACTCTGCTTTTATGAGTATGATTGACTAGATATTTTATTTTAGAACAAATCTGAATTCTTGTTTTTCATTAAGAATATTTTACTTTATTGCCCTTCAAAATAAATGGAAAAGAAGAACCATCTTCTAAAATTTTATATAAATAAAAATTTATTTTTATTACTTTAATCAAAATTTAAACAGCAAATTATAAACTCAAAATATTTTCCCTGTTGATTTTTCTAGTAGTGCAAATTATGTATTAATCTAGATAGCGCTGAATTATCCTCTATGACAAGTTACTGACTGATTATTTGCAAAGAACCTAAGTGCTGCGAGTATTATTTATGACTTGACTACATAGTTTCCCTTTTTTTTTTAGACTTCAAAGTTTTTATAAGTAGGTATGTTTCCTCTGCAAAAGTAGGTATCTACTGAGGGTCTGAAATTTCTATTTAGCTAGATGCTGTGAGCTCCGAGTCTTCAGTTTAGAATTTAAGCAAAGCGTAAGTATGAAAGGTTGAACCGAGAATTTTAGTTTCTAAGTTATCGAAAATCCTAATAAATCCTCTATTGCCGGGTATTCCACAACCAATAGAGTGTCCTTCCTATATAAAATTGTGGCTATCAGCAGTTAAGCCCTATAATCTCACCTATTAGTAATTTGTGTACCTACCTTCCCTAGTTACTGTGATGATAACAAAACTTAGGCAGTTGCCTATATTTAAGAAATTAATTGCGTAGTGAGTATGGTGATAGGCGTCAACTTGAGTTCAAGCTTCGGCCTCTAAACTTGCTAGGTGTACATGACGCAACTCATGATTTAATGTCCTAACCCCTATAGCACCCTAAGGTCTCGCCCGACTCTGGGTGTCCGAGGACTATATGAAGGGGTAGCCCAGGCGAAACCAAGTGAGTTATGTAAAGGAGAACGTTTCAAGTCTTGTGCACAACGGAAGCAGTGGGGAACCTCCAGGTCTGGGACATCCCCCCCGACAAGCCATTAAGGGTTACATCAGAACCCTTAACCGTCGCTGCCTCCAGGAGTGTACGCAACAAGAATCCGTGGAGGATTGAGCGCTCCGTAAACAGCGCCCCCTCCAGGAGAAAGGCATAACCGAAATAACGAGGAGTCGTATGTTCCAGTAGGATAAATGCCACGCCGACCCGCTACAAGATATCCCAAGAAACAATACGCCCTGAATCATGGTAGACACGTTTCTTCTATTAAAGCAAGGTCAATATCATGATTGCTATCACGATATCCACCAAAGAGTCTTTAACCACAATGAATTTACAAACTTGGCTTTAGAATTTGGAAAGTATTTAAAATCCCAAAATAAAATTACCCCTGATTTCCTTAAGAAGACACGTGTATACCTTCGAAGCGCGCGACGACGATTGAACCCCGTAATCCTCATTTGTATGGCTTATATAGGCTTCCTTTACTAACACCACTGCACCTTACTCCCTTCGACACAAAGCCCATTTTCGTTCGCACCTCATTTTCCGATTACCTGCCATCCTAAAACGAACCTTATTACCTGGACGATAAAGTTCATTTCTTTTTAATTGCTCATTTTTATGGTTCCGTGTTCAAATTTCACAAACTGAAAACCCGTCATCTAATGTTCCGTCGTCCTACTGTTTCCCTATTTACCTATTTTCCTAGTCCAATCTCATTCAATAGCTTACAATATTCCAACAAACAAACATTCCCTAAAACAGATTTCCATAACGGTGATAAATAATTGCACGGAACCCTTTACATACAAGTCCAACTCGTCCCTGATCTGATTTTTCAATTTTCTATCTATCACTATTTTTATCCTTATAGAATATGGCATCGAACCCCGATACACAAATCCGACTCGATTTTGACCTGTCTGTTTCCCATTTTTCATTTGTTTCAAAATTAAACCTTATCATGTTAGCACGAAGGCTCATTTTCATTTGCTTCAAAGTCCTAGTCGAATTTCAATAAATATTTATTTTACTAAATTCTTTATTCATCCGTTTCGTTTCAAAATGCACCTACCCGCGTAGATATTAAAGCTCACTTTTCTTTGAAACACAATCGATCCGACCCTTTTTCGAAATTTCGTTTTTCCAATACTGAGAATCTTAACTTTATCCCTCCTTCAAAAATGCACCCTACCACCTATACAATAAAGTCTATTCTTGATCTCGATATCAACTTTAGTACCGCCAGAAATCTCCTAGAGCGTTTGTTTAAACTTGAACCTTCCCACCTATACATTAGGGCTCATTTTAGATTGCAAAGCAATCTGTCAGTTTTCTTTTTTCTTAAAACCTACCTAGCTAAGATCATTTCGTTTTTATACCTTCTGTCAAACTGAACTTTACCATCTACGCGACAAGGCTCAATCTCGAATACTTCCTTAGCTCATAGCCTTTGAAAAAGTCTCCTAGAATCTCAGAATGTTCCACAAAGTCGATTTAAGTAATTTGTGCCTTACTGCCTATACGTTAAGGTTCAGTTTAGGTTGTTGTTGATCCGTTTGACCAAAACTAAACTTTAACCTGTTTGATTTGAGAATTTATTTTCAGATCGTAAACTCAGTAATAAATATTCTTCCTACATTATCCGACTTAACAAAAAGAGATGTTTTCAGATTATCATGTCTTCTATGCTGATGCTATTTTTCCTACGTAAGTATGGTTATTTTTTGAGGAAATCATACAAACTCTATGATTCCTTAAAGAATAATTGGTAAGTATTTCTATAAATGTATTACTGACCCATCGCGGCCTAAAAGTAACCTGATCAAGATCAAACACTCATCACAAGTCACAAATCTTAGAGAAATATAAATACATTTGCTCTCCGACTTTCACAATTTACCTAAAATTATAATATCCCATGAAATTACAAATTATAATATCCTCATAATCAAAGTCGGTTTCAAGATTTTTTTTAACGAAAATCATTATACTACAATCCTATCAAATTGGTTGCTAACCTAATTTCAACTTTCCTGCTTATACAATAAGATCCTCTTACATACTGAACCTTACTGCTATGATAATAAGGTTCACAAGGTTTTCAAGGCAAAATCTTCCTACTATAATACTACTAAATATTTGCCAACCTAATTTCAACTTTCCTGCTCATACAATAGGGTTCAAGATTTTCAAAGGAAAATCGTCCCAGTACAATACTCCAAAATGGCTGCTAACCTAATTTCAACCTTCCTGCTTATACAATAAGGATCAAAATTTTCAAAGGAAAATCACCTCAATACAATACTCCAAAATGGCTGCTATACTAATTTCAACTCTACTGCTCATACAATAAGGATCAAGATTTTTCTAAGGAAAATCGTCCCAGTACAATACGTCAAAATGGCTGCCAACCTAATTTCAACCTTCCTGCTTATACAATACGGTCCTCATACATTCTGAACCTTACTGCTAAGATAATAAGGTCCACGACTTTTCAAAGGAAAATTTTCCCAGTACAATACTCCAAAATGGCTGCCATCCCAATTTCAACCTTCCCACCTATACAATAAGGTTCAAGCCTTTTCAAAGAAAAATCTTCCTACTACAGTACTACCAAAATGATTGCTAACCTAATTTCAACCTTCCTGCTTATACGATAAGGTTTACTTTCGCATATCTCACATCGTTTGACACCGCTGTTTTACTTTTCATTTTCTATGGCACTAGTAGATTACGCGCCAGTGTCAGTGAAAATTATTACTTTTGCTACGATTCAATTTCTTACTTTGTGGCGTCTTCTCTTGAACTCTGCCAGTGTTAAGGTTTGTTTTGATTCAGTACTACGAATGAATCTGTCACTTTAAAATCGACTCTATTACTTAGGCAGCTAGAT
This sequence comes from Phthorimaea operculella, assembly GCA_024500475.1. Lineage (NCBI taxonomy): Eukaryota > Metazoa > Arthropoda > Insecta > Lepidoptera > Gelechiidae > Phthorimaea > Phthorimaea operculella. The sequence goes on from JANFCV010000157.1 coordinate 1,003,961, forward strand.
CTAATTTTCCATATTTCAGCCCTAATTGAAAATCTTTATTTTTAGGTTAGGGATCACATTGCGAATTTGATACAATTGTTCAGAAATGCTAACTAATGTCCTGGAACATTAATCAGCCTTACTTTTCTTAAATATTGAAATCCTAGGATGCGACTAGCCTAGCCTACACATTATCTAAGAACCAAAAGGAAACAAAATAATCAAATTTTCAAATCTTTTCATTTATTTATTTATTTTAAATACAATTTTGTGGTCTGAAATAAAGTATTTACCTTGGTGCATATTTGTGAATGGAATGGTGGGCCCAGGACCAAGGCCCTGTACCATTACAGTACTATATTCTAACATACGATATTTTAATAAATAATATGTTTTAAAAATCAGTTAAATTCAAATATTATAGAATGTTTTTTGTCACCAAATGGAAGTGTAAGGACAAGCAGCCATAAATAAAACGATACTCAGCTTTAAAAATGCTGTTTGGGTCGAAAATCATGTCACGCAAGCAGATAGTTTTTCGGGAGTGGACTTTAAAGAATGCAATATCAAACGGAACAAAAGCATGTTCCAACATAGTCGGCATCATCTCTTACCAACAGGTGAAATAGCAGACACATACAATTTAATAAATGCTTTCAGAGTTTTGTATTATTTAATTGTCTAAATCTTTAGATCCATTTGACATACATTAAGAGATCAAAATAATTGCAGCCATCTGGTTGGAAAATTATGTTTTTTTTTTACATTATCTTCAAACCCAACATTTTGATCCTATTTGGCATGATTGAGAATTCATTAAGTTTAATAACATTAACATTTCGTCATTCATGAGACCTGCTTATTTATCATGAGGTTAGTATGTGATATGATAAGTGGAGAATATACATCGAAATATAATAAAATTATTTTTCTTTTGTCTGTAGCTTAATGCTTTCTGGAACATACAAGGCCTTACCACAAAAAAGTTAGACCAGTGTTGAACGCGTGTCTAGCGTTTTTTTTGTATGTAGTTTTATTTTAGACACGCGTTCAACACTGGTCTAACTTTTTTGTGGTAAGGCCCACAATATCGAGGTCATATTTGATCGTCTTCAAGAGTTTCAGAAGAAATATCAATGTAATACTTTTTTAGATGGTACGATAATATCGTTGAACTTACAGGACCTTACCATACAAGACTGGCCCAGCACCGTGAAGATTGGCATTACAAAGAAGAGGTCTAATATCTTGCAGTGGGTAGATGTGGTCTGAAGGGATGATAAAGTTGATGTGTAGAAATATTTAAGCTGCCAATTGGATATAGGTAAAATGTATGTCTAGTAATAGATATTTATCTACACTCAGTTCGTAATATTCGTTTTACAGAATTGAAAGTACGAACGTAATGAACTGCATTACGAATATACAGCCTTTAAAAAAAAACTTTCATACTACTGGCAGCTACATAAAGTAACTCGATTTCTAGTATTTGAAAAAAAATTAAACGAATTGACCCGCGTACCAAGTTGTAATCTGTTCCAATTTGACACTGGCCATCAGTAAGTCGAATGAAAAAAAAAAAACAAGTGTCACCCGCGGCGGGGCGACATTAGAAATTATGAGGACTTATTTATTATTAAATCTTTGCTTCAAATCATTTTTCGAATTAAAATTCACCGATAAATGCTATTTAATTTTAAAAGTTGTTCAGTTTTTATGAGCCTCCATTTTAACGTTTAGTTAAAAAGTTACTTATGTACAAAAGTCGTTTAGTTGGTAGTTCAGTAGATAGGCTTGCAATCGCCATAGTGCAGTGCGGAGGTTTGAATTATTTTTCATAGTTTTTCTTGTAGAGTGTAGATAAAATAGTGTATGCAACTGCAAATAATTAGGCTTTAGAATGCTCGTGTCAAACTATTATCACACTCGGCTGCGCCTCGTGTGATAAACAGACACTCTCATCCTAAAGCCTCTCATTATTAGGCAGTTGCATAAACTACTATTCTATTTCAATAATTTGTTTAGGAGTAAACAATATCAGAAAGTGTATACTTAACAAGTTTAAATTATATTTTAAATATTAGTAGGGTCAGGTAGGCTACAGTGACTCGGATTTCTTCAATCAATAAAATTTTATAGATAACTTTGAAGTATCAAACTGAAATTCATATCTAGGATGTATTGATTAATACTCTTTCGTTTCGCATTATCATTTTTTGCAATAACACGACACTTAGGTCACCAGACGTCTTTTTCTAGAAAAATAAATGTGAGTCACTGTGTACCTGTACCTGTCTACACTGACTCAACCCCTGTGGTACACAGTGACTCTAACAGTTTATATGGACTTGGCACCCTGACGTGCATGTATAATATTTATTGAAACTATGCATTTTAATCAATTATATTTCTCAAAGTATTCCTTTCATATCATTACTATTGCCATAAGAAATATTTTACAATTGTCTGTTAATGTTTCTAAAAATAGAGAGATGAGCCAGTACTGAATGTTAGAGTCACTGTGTACCACTTAAATTTGAGCCAGTGTAGACGCCGACGCTATTTTGAAATAATTAGCCTACAAAATATTACCAGACTTCTCTAAGAGCTAGCAAATCTCGCTTATTACTTAGTATTTGAACACCACTTTCGATCATAATTATTACATTTCCATAAATCTTTCAATCTTAACCGATAAAAATACATGTTGGGTACCTTGAAAAGCATTTTTAGAGGTGCAAAACCAATCGCACATTTTTTTCACAATCAAACCGTACTGGAGTGGACGGATGATTGGTTTGTATGTGTTTGGTTGTCAAGAGCTACCATTATGTTAAGAATACAGATAGATATAGCTGTCCTATTCCGAAATATGAGCGTGAGTCAATGTACCCGCCTGAGTCACCGATCCCTACTTGACCCTACTTAAATTTAAGCATCATAAAAAAGTAGGGGTCTTAGGCATTGTTATATGAAATAATGATGCCTTAAAGAAGAAGAAGATATACATCTACTTGCTATTGGATATCACTCATTTGCAAGACATTTATCTTGTTCCTTTGATTATTCAATAATGTTGTTGAGTTGGAAATAAGGTAGATCTAATGATCTAACCTATATCACGGTGATAGAAATGTTCATACACATAATATTGTTTATATTTTCTAAGCTACTTCTACTTTTAGAAACGAAAACTCCCTTATCTGGATGCAATAATTTCTGTACAGCCGGACTAAGGTTAGAAAAGCTTTGTATGGCATGTGAAACATGTTCTAAATCAAAGAAAGTTCATTATTTAATAAAAGTAAATAGTTTTCAAGATATTGTTACGTTTGTCGTACAAAAAACGTCATAAGTTGATTAAAGTAACAGTAGGTACAGGATAGTTAAAGTTGTGTGCAATAATCTGAATTATAAAATGGTTTGTCTAAATTTAGAAGCAGCATTTATGGTGAAAGTCTATGGTGCGCGTACGATAAGTTTCCCAACCGAAATGTAGGTAGGTATGAGACATTTTTTAAACATTATTATAATCAGTATGATTGCTTCAATACTTTAAATTACGTAGCTATCATAAAATTAAAATATTTTTCGCACTAGACGTAAAAAAATATAAGATAATTATTTTATTCCGTTTGCATCGACGGTATACGTTTTGAACTTGTGTAATGATTTTTAACAGACGGAATATTATGGTTGCCTTAAAGAGAATGCTATTACTATTGTGTGTGTATTAAGGTTAAAACGACAGTTTTGTATTAAGATACGATATCGAATTGCTTTCTTTTTTGATGATACCTACGTATTTTGTATTATGTGGCACTAACAACACAAAATTATTCACAACCATCGGCGTACATTGTAGTATGTACTACATACAATATTTTTCAAAGTATTTTTCACCACGTTAACTATAGTAACAGCATTATCTTATATTATATCAGGAATTACAAAATATGTAACAAATTAATCTATGTCTTTATATAGTTCATAACTCAATTAAAATATATTCAGAATTTTACTTAAATCCGTTGAAAAATAAAAGAATTGTGCAACATTGAATCTTTAAAACGCTCTGGTGTAAACTTGGCAATTTGGAGTTACGATAACATACGTAGGAGGCATCGAATTTTCTGACAGTAGCATCCCTGGCTATGTAACAAGTGACAATCGCGAAAATTTTAAATAGGGTCATTTTATTTGAGCGATCCTTCTGTGAACTCTATTTTGTTTGTGACAAGACTCAGAATAAACGCACCAATTTCACTGTATTAGTCTAATTAGCCACCTGCCTTTGTAAGAGTATCATGGTAATAAGAAAACAAAAGGAGAATTTTCCGGAATTTCCCCTAAAGTGGGAAAATAAATGACAAAATTAAGGACTTCAGTTGAAACTCGACAATTTGCCTCATTGTGGCTACTGAAAGCCACTCGTATCCTGAAATATTAAAAAAAGTACCTAATATGTCTTCATAGATGAGACGTGCGACGCGAGAAGTAAGAAGAAATCTGTCAGACAAGTGATCGTCGGACGTCCGTCATTGATGCGACGCGCGTCTCATATGAGTAGACGGCGTCGCTTTTGTTTTGTACATTTTAGAGGTACATAGAATACGGTTTCGAGAGTCGCGATATAGCACGTCTCACATCTCCGTCTCATGTCGTAAGTCTTGCCTGTTTTATCTTTCTTGAAAAACAATAAACAATCGATTGTGAAAGTTAAAAATGTCAAACTTTTCGCCAACCTACCAGTAGGTATGTTTTTATGAGCTTCTCTTGTATGTTTTTCTTGCATTTTCGTGGAGAGATATGAGATAGACATAATGTTGGCAACAATCAGCTGTTTCTTCAACATCCACAACAGTCCACAGCTGGACATAAACCTCGCTAAATTGGCAGGTGGACAGGCATGGGCAATGCAAGGTAGATATCGTATTCACAGGGAGCGCTGTTGTCCATTTCCTGAACTTGTTCCTTAGTCGTTTTTACGACACTACGGGTAGAAATGAGTACAAACAAGCCTAAGGTACAAGCTAGCCGGCACCATACGGAAATGTCTACCTATTTAGTAGATAATTTGCTGCGTTAAATTTTAAAAGTGAGGCTTTTGGAAATGCCAACTATTTGCAAAGAGGGACAATTCAAGAGTCTCGAATTCCAGGACAAACCGCTCTTGGAATGTGGGAATTGGGACAATCCTCAGAAGTCTTTTCAAAGCCTGGTCTAGAGCTAGGTTCTTTTTTTGCAGGTGTACGAGTTTGAAATTTGAAACGGCGTTTTTGAGAGTATTCGGCAGTCACTTAGGCGCATCTATCTATCCCTCTACGGAATTATTTTATAATGGTTTTTCGAATAAACTATTTCCGTCAAATAGGGTTAAAAAGGGCTAGGAGATGATCATGACTAAATATATCTTACGCAAAAGAGGTGGGCTTAAAAACCAAGCGACAGCGACAACGACGCGCGTCGTTGTCGCCGTCAAATGACTGGTTTGTATGGGTTTGTATGGGGAACCAGAAAAACCGAGCGACGGCGTCGTTGCGGCGCGCCACGACGCCGTCACGTTGACAACGCGCTGAGAGGCTCACCAGGCCAGTGTTGCCGGATAAACAGAATTACTGCTATTTAGACGTATTTATCAGCAAGGTAAATGTAGTAAAAAATATAGAACAAGCTTTATGTAAATTCTGAACTATTGTTGCCGTACTACCGATGGTTTAACTATCGATAGTTTTCATTTATTCAGGCCTATACAATCGATAGGCCTAATAATAGTATAGATAATTCAAAATGAAGCAATACTGTCGACAAGGTGTAATACTATCGATAGTTCAGGATATCGTTACTATCGATTGTCTATCGTTTTACAATCGATAGTTCACTATCGAGTGGCAACAATATTCTAAACACATGCTTTGTTACAGTTTATCAAATTTTCACAAATTACATGCTGAAATCCGACAACTTTGATGCCCGAGCAGAATTTGCGAAAGAAAATGTAATGTATATTTGTAAATCTCATTTTGCGTTTTGCGGTGCTAAAAGTTGTATTTGTTGTTATACATTTTAAGGAAAAAACTGAACTAAACCCATAAACTATTCTACACGAAGAATAGTTATATTATTATATTACTTGTCACTTGGTTATGCGTCTGCCAAGATCCCTTTTTTCGGGAATGCGTTAAGATATCAAATTGAAATAAAACCATTCCATAGTCACCAACAGGAATGATGATGTTCTCTCCGGCTGCCACACTGATTCTGCTATTCATCTCATCATCAAGGTCACATTAAATATCGAAACTTCTCAACTTGTGTCATCATATCTTCACCAAACTTAATTTTCAGTGTCTCACGACCTTGTATTTCCATTGACATCACTTTTGTGAATGATCTGATCACTTAGACGGCGGTCGTTACACAATCATGTCAGAGGCCTGCTACTTATAGTAGGCGGTTGAAAAACTCTGACTCTAGGGTTCATCGAATTGTTGAACGACTTGGTGTACTACTCGAAGAAGAAGAGGAAGAAGAATACTATCTTTTTGACACTGATCTTCAGGTCAAATTTGCAGCGTGCTTGGGGAGAAACGGTCTTCAGTTGTTGCAGGCCATCTGGGAATTCTGCAAGAAAGCATAGGTCATCGGTATACATGTCGCAGTGCGATGTCAAAAGCTGGCGTATAGCAAAATTGTAGACTTCCTTCGGCCTTCGTCCGAAACTGATCCAGTTTTTGGCCTAGCATTTTGGATGAAATACTAGATTTGTTTAGTATTATGTTTTTTTTTTCATTTCCGGGGAATAAGGAGTGGAGAGGTGAGTTATGCATCTCTCTCCGATTACTAAGGGTAGAGTTGCACTCCTTGAGACGTTAGACACCCTAAAGTTTGGGTGTAGTGTCATACAGCCTCAACAGCAGGGTTGCGTCAGACGCTCTGAAGGATAGGAGGTAGCGTCGGATGCCCTGAAATCCTAGGTTTTGGCCAAAACCTGGATCAGCTTAGGACGATGGCCGAAGGAAGTCTACGATTCTGCCATATGCCGGTTTTTTATTCTAGCTGCCATCGTACTGCGACATATAGACCAACAAAGCAGAGTTACAACTAAAGACATTGCTCTCTGCTTTTTCCTGCAGTTGATGAACCCAAAAATCCAAAAAAATATTTTCTTATCTGAAAGTCCTTCTAGCGGTTTAATAAGGCTCTTGCAAAAGCCTCTCGGCGAGCGATTATTACGGAATACCGCGGTATGACTTGCAGTCAGAAAGGTCACCTTTGTTCTTGAGAGGGCACTAATGCGAGACACTTTAAAACCACCCGGAATTCGCTCTTTCTCTCACATTCAAACAAAAAGTTTCCATAACAACGAGTTGAGCTCCACTCCGCCACATTTGAGTATATCGCCTGATGTAAGGTCAATGCGAATGTCTGATGGCAGTAACAATCTCATTACACGACAGGGGCTCGTGCATTTGGTGGTTAAGGTGAGTTGAGGTAACAATTGTTGTGGTGCCGATTAGCTGTTCGTCTACGTTAAGCAGATCGTTAAAATATGACCAAGAAACAAGAGTATAAACAACCCCAAAAGTTCGAGTTTTAGTGTATAGGAAAACCTGCTAATAAAAAAAAATGAATTTAGAGCAAACTATAGCAAAGACCCGGCAACACTGTAAATTAGTGACATTCAGACAACATTCAGATATTCTCTTGTCTTCACCGTTGGTCGTATCACGAAGTGATGTAACCAAAAAATAACTATTTTTAGTTTGATACACAATGACCATGGAATTCTAAAATTATATTTTTTTAGCTTAATCAACAACACGCTTTGTCTGAACTTTTGTCCCAGGAGACTGTAGGTATTTTTTTTTATCACGAATAAACTTAATCGTCATTTAAATAATATATGACGGCGCATGACTTAAGAGTAGCTAAGAAGAGCTAAGTTTATTTTATTTTATAATTTCTGTTATTGTTTCGTTAATATTTGTTAAGATAATCTTTAATACTACAAGCTGTAGTGCTGATTGTATTCGAATCTTCTAATCTCTTTTGTTAGAAAGGGTTTGTGAACGAATGGAGTCGTGTTGATGACACTATTGGCACTGACATGCCTGACTTGGATTTTGATATGTGTCACGGTGGGCTATCTACCAACTCATTATTCTAATCGAATAAAATCTAATAATACGACTTCATAGCTCGATCTTGTATGGGGGTATGGTCCCATCCGGCAGAAAGCATGAAACTTGGCATGTGTGTAGCTTATATAATATGTAAGCTTCAGGAAAAGAAGGGAAGCAAGTTGGACCCCCATGCTTTCCCCCTTTACCCCATTTATATGTTCCAAATTTCAGTTATCTTTATTTTTCTCGGAAACTATTAAAGATAGTGTAATTACAGTGACTATTAAAGATAGGGGTGTAAGGGGCCTTACCAACACCTTCGGGGCCCAAGCCAACCTTACCTGCCTCTGGTGCGCCCTGCTGGTCAACGGACCAGGCAATGGCGACCCGTCAACCCGCACTGGATCAGCGTGGCGGGCTCGTGGCGGGTGACCATCCAACCCCCCTAAATAAACATGGCAGTACAAGTCAAACTATGTTCCTGGCGGCTCCAGTTGCAGAACTGGCGTTGAACGGGCACCGGCCAAGCACTGAAACCAGGGGTGCTAAGAATCCTCGGGCAGCGCTTCTCCATCGAACGGCCAAAGCAAACGCACCCACGGACAACCGACGTAAATTACCACTGATGACATACAACACGCGCACTTAAAGGACCGACGAAAAGCTCGCCGAGCTAGAAGTAGAGATAGGCAGGCTGAACTGGGATATTATAGCTACAGTGTTGTGATGGGGGACTTAAACGCAAAGTTAGGTGAAAGAAGCGGTGATGAGTTGGGGGTGGAGCCATTTGAATTTGGAGATCGGAATCCGAGTGGCCAGAGGCTGGCCGAGTTCCTGGAGAAGGAGAAACTCTACATGATGAACTCGTTCTTCAGAAGGCCGCCTCATAGGAGTTAGAGCTGGATGAGCCCCGACGGTTCTACCAGAAATGAGATAGACTTCATTATGGCCAGGTATGTCAGTGAATGGTAAAACTGCCGATTTTTGATCGTCAATATTTTCATAACCGTTAAACTTGTAGTTATGACATTTGGTATATACTAGGTCATTTAGGAGGTCTGTACACGTTTACTAAATTTGGTGTGCCTATCTTAAATAGATTTAAATTTATGAGGGGGTAAAAAGTGTCTCTAAATGGTTCGTGTAAATATACACACGGCCCGGTCCGCCAGTTCTTTGCTTGAACTTAGCTGGACATGCTGGCGCAAATCTTGATCTCCGAAACTCTTTACCAATGCGATGGAAGATGCCTTCAAGCTCCTGGAATGGAAAGAACTTGGCATCAATATCAATGGCGAACACATCACTCACCTTCGTTTTGCTGACGATATCGTGGTCATGGCAGAGTCATTCGAATACCTCAGCAAAATGATACATGACAATATAACTTTTAAAGCACTCGCGATTACTTTCACACATAATAATCGCTTATTTACCTAAAAAACTATCGCGATAAGACCCGTTAAAGTCATTATTATGTATGATACATGACCTTAATCGGGTTTCCCAACAAGTGGGCCTCAAGATGAATATGGACAAGCAAGATGAAAGTCATGCGCAACTCTCATTTAGCGCCCACCCTAATTTCAACTCGATACTCGAAGTGGTGGACAAATACGTCTATCTAGGTCAAACAGTCCAACTAGGAAGATCTAACTTTGTGAAAGAGGTCACTTGGCGAATCCACTTTGGCTGGGCAGCATTCGGGAAGTTTAGCAGCATCTTCACATCCAAAATTATTCCTCAGTGTCTCAAGTCAAAAGTGTTTGAACAGTGTGTCATGCCAGTGATGACCTACGCCGCCGAGACGTGGTCTCTAACTGTCGGCCTCCTAAATATACTAGGAGTCACTCAGCGAGCTATGGAGAGAGCTATGCTCGGTGTTTCCTTACGTGATCGAATCAGAAACGAGGAGATCCGTAGACGAACCAAGGTAACCGACAAAGCTAAGAGAGTCAGTAAGCTGAAGTGGCAATGGGCAGGCCACATTGCTCGAAGGACTGATAATCGGTAGAGCAGGAGGATTCTCGAGTGGAGACTATGTTCCGGCAGGTGCAACGTAGGATGGCCACCCGCGAGATGAACAGACGATCTGGTCAAGTCCGCGGGGAAATGCTGGATGCAGGCCGCTTCTAATCGGACGAGGTGGAAATATTTAGGGGAGCCCTATGTTCAGCAGTGGACGTCCTATAGCTGATATGATGATGATAATTAAAGATAGAATAAATGTGTCAAGGTAAGAAATATTCCTTATAAAATTGTCTTTAAGTGTGTGTTGATAGGACTTATACTTTTCAAAATATGCTTTTCGGAAACCCTATTTCTTTTTTAAGGTGACTTCCAGCTCTGAGTTAGTCACAAGTACCATGCGATGGATTACTCTTTTAAACTTGGTATTGGCATTTTTAAGTTAGGTAGTCTTCAAAGGAAATCCGCAGAGACAACACTTCAGTCACGCCTGTGGGGTGGGGGGAGGTGGGCAAAATTTATTTTATATCTGAGCTTAAATTGAGGACTTCTGACTTCTTAAGTAAATGTGACAGGGGAAATTGAGTATCATTTTCAAATAAACCAAGGAAGAAGTCATATCTGGGACACTTTTTGGTACATTCCATACAAAAATATAAATATACTTATTAAGTGAAATAGAAAAAAAAAATGTTTCGTTCTCATTCAAAGTTTTTTTAGTTATTAAGACTTCCCGGAGTCTTTAAAATTCTTACTAGATATGAATAGTCAAAACCACTGAAAAAGTTTATAACCATAATACATCGGTTTATGGCATTCTTTTTTGGCACATTTCAATGACGGGGAAATTTAAATAGCCTTTCGTGAACGGAGAAACAGATTTTTGTGATCTATGTACATATCTCCTTATAATTTGTTAGTAATATGCAGGTCGCTCTGCTGTAAAGTTTTAAGAAACTAGTTACGCCCTTTTTTGGTGCGACCAGTGGTATGCGGGTATGGATTGCAAAAAAACTGGAAGATCCAAGAATGGAACCATAAAATAAGTAGATACCTATACATGGATAAATTTTGCTATGGCCTTTTTCAATTCTGGTTACCGTCGCAAAATTATTCTTTGCTTTCAATGTAAAACGCTCCATCCGCATTAGAGTGGTAGGTAAATGAATGAATGGTTCTAGTTGGAAAATCCTGAACTACAAAATTAACGACGGAACTTTGTATGGGCTATGAAGGAGACAAAAATACTAAAATATCTCACGGAAGCGCATAGAAGGTCAGAATTTTGGTTCATCATCGTCATCCTCAGCCATCCACCCACTGCGGGGTACAGGCTTCCTCTCTACTAATCCAACCCTCATGGTCCCGTGCCAGCCTGTGCCAGTGATGTCATATAAGCTTGATGATATCGTCGGACCATCGAGCAGGTGGTCTGCCCACTGACCTTTTCACTAATCTTGGCCACCACTTCGTGGCTGCTTTTTTCCACCGATCGTCACTTCGTCTTACATGTGTCCTGCCCACCTTAACCTCGTCACTCGCTTACCTATGCTTATTATGACTATGTAGCTTATGCTACAACGGTTATGAGTATTGATGTTATGACTTGAATGCATTATGACTCATATGCTTAGTGAAAATATGACTTAAAATTGTATGCAACCCGACCCCAATCCACCTAGCATTGAACGCTCCACATAGCCCTTTGTGCGACTTTGGTCTTGCGCACGTTTTACTTAGTTAGCGTCCATGTTTCGGCACCGTAAGTGAGAATAGGCAGAACACATTGGTTATAGACCTTGGCATTTAGGCATTGTGAAAGTTTTCATTTGAAGACGTCGTCTAATTTTCCAAAAGAAGCCCAACCTAGTCCGATACTTCTTTCGATCTCCTTTACATGTGCTTCTGAGTCAAAGGATAAACGATACCCAAGATAGACGTAATAGCTGACTACCTCTACAGTATCATTCATTACCTACACAGATGTTAGGTATACGTGTGGTGCGATTCGTCATCATCTTGGTTTTGGACATGTTCATCCTGAGACCGACCTTCAGGGAGGCATCATGCAGATGTGATATTTTGCTGGAGACCCAGAAAACGTTCGGCAATAAGGATGAGATCATCTGCAAATCTCAGATGCGACATGCGTATTCCGTTGAAATTGTCTCCTTTCTCGCTCCAATCTAAAGTCTTCATTTTTTTTTTTTTATAAATAATGGGTAAGCATTTGTCCGCAATCTCACCTGATGTTAAGTGACGATGCAGACGATGATGGAACATACTAGCCCAGATAATGCCTATTCACTCTCGCCTTGAAAAGGCCCAGGTTATAACGTTCCGGAAACAGATCCGCAGGCAGGGAGTTCCACTCCTTAGCAGTTCGCATTAAAATGTAGAAGCGAAGCGCTTTGTGCGAATTGGCGGGATGTCTACAATATAATGGTGGAATCCCAACCGGCGTCTCGTGCACCGGAGATGGAATGGTGACGGAGGTATCATGTCATGGAGAGACTGTGCACACTCCCCGAAATGTATCCTGTAGAATACCGACAAGCAAGCTACTTTGCGACGGTGTTCATGATATCTTCTAGTACGTTGGTCAAAAGTTTAGGCATTGTTTTCATAGTCAACGAAGGTGAAACACAAGGGCCGGTTGTACACTTTGCACTTCTCCGTTAGCTGCTTGACGGCGTAAATGTGATCCATGGTTAGGTATCCACTCCTGAAGCTAGCTTACGGGTTAGTACTCATCCAGGTTGGCAGTAACTCGGTGACACAGGACAGGACAAGAAAATTTTGATTATCGGCTTATTACTGGAAAACATCGTACAGTGTTATTATACTAAAAAATTAAATCTAATAAAATTCTTTACATTGAGTCTTGATAGTTTTTACTAAATCTATGTTATATGGGTTGGAATTTCCAAAATTGTTCAGAGCTCATACCTGGAAAACGATTGGGAATAAGTAAAAACCGTCAAACAAAATATTTATAACATTTCTTAAGCTTTCATAAACTAATACAACAGTATTGCATACGATGCAATATTATATCGCATGCAGTATTGTTGTATTAGTTATACAGATCAAAAATTAGGGCTTTCTATGTAATTTCTCCAAGGCGCCCAGATTCTGAGAGGTGACGACTTTTTTGTCATCAGTACCTTTCCGTGCGAATGACATAATTTTTGACAGGGTTTTAGAAGCCGAGTTACATCCAGAACGACGTATCTGACATCAACAATTCGTAGTAAATTGAGATGAATTTCAAATGTGTTAAGAGTGAATTTTGCTTGAGTGAGATCTATGTCCCAAGTAGCAAACAGTTGCTTTAAACAAAACTTGTTATAAACCCCTTATAGGAGCATTCCGTAAAAATTTCCCGGACAGAACCCTCTAGTTTCTAGTAATTCCGTGTAGGTAATATACAATGATATTGCAAATATGGCATTGTAAGTAACTAGAAAGTATTTCAGATCTTTCAGATGACAGTTGTCAAGAATAAGATTCGTTTATGTCGAAAACTATAAATCTTAGACTACCAATTTCTTAGAAAAAATGGTAAGCCTTGGCGAGATCTATCAAACGACAGCTGTCAAACTATAAACACGTTTATCTACACTTGTTCAGTAATGTTGGTTTTAATAATCGAATGCAGTTTCGCTATGAACTCCTATTATAATAATGCAACCTTAACTCAATTCCAAGTGTGTTTCAAAAAAATTAAATGATTATGCAACTTTTTTATTTCCTGTGCCAAAAGAAACTAAATAAAAAAAATACAAATGTCACCCGGGCGGGATGAGACTTGAAATATTGAGGACTTATTTATTATTAAATCATTATTTCAAATCATTTCTCGAATAAAAATTTACCTAAAAATACCTTTTGATTTTAAAAGTTGTTTCGATTTCTGAACCTCCATTTATATATTTAGTCGTTTAGTTATTGGTTTGGTTGATAGGCTTGCAATCGCCATAGTGCAGTGCGGAGAGCTTAGAATTATTTCTCATAGTTTTTTTTGTAGAGTGTAGATAAAATAGTGTATGAAACTGCATATAATTAGGCTTTAGTATGCTCGTGTCAAACTATTATCACAATCGGCTGCGCCTAGTGTGATAAACAGACACTCGCGTTCTAAAGCCTTCCGTTATAAGACAGTTGCATAAACTATTATTATCTCGGCAATTATTCATGCTCGAAAATAAGTTTGTTTTGGAAATTCGTAGGCCTTGATGAGACCTTTATTTTATATGGCAGCTGCCAAACTAAAAACTCGCTTATCTCGGCAATCATTCAAGCTACATAGTAGGCCTCGCAGACGCCTTTATTTTATGTGGCAGCTGTTAAACTAAAAACTCGTTTATCCCGGCAATCATTCAAGCTAGACTACCGGTTTGTTTGGGAAAGTTGTAGGTCTTGGTGAGACCTTCATTTTATGTGACAGCTGCCAATCTTAAAACTCGTTTATATCGGCAAATTTTCATGGTAGACAATAAATTTGTTTGGGAAAGTTGTAGGCCTTGATGAGATCTTCATTTTATGTGACAATTTCAAACTAAAAACTCGTTGATCTCGGCAACCATTCAAGCTAGATTATCAGATTGTTTGGGAAAGTTGTAGGCCTTGATGAGACCTTCATTTAATGTGACAGCTGTCAAACTTAAAACTCATTTATCTCGGCAAATTTTCATGCTAGACAATATTATGTTTGTTTGGGAAAGTTGTAGGCCTTCATGAGACCTTCATTTTTTGTGACAGCTGTCAAACTAAATACTCGTTTATAGCGGCAATCATTCGTGCAATACTATCAATTTGTTTGGGAAAGTTATTACCTTTTTCAATTGACAGTCTAGCATAAGTAATTGCCGAAATAAACGAGTTTTTGTTTGACAGCTGTCACATAAAATAAAGGTCTCATCATGTGATACAACTTTACCAAAGAAATTAAGTCTAGCGTGAATAATTGCCGAGATAAATGAGTTTTTAGTTTGAGAGCTGTCACATAAAATAAAAATATCATCAAGGCCTACATCTTTCCCAAAAACGATATTCTAGCAAGCATAATTACCTAGATAAACGAGTTTTTCGTTTGACACCTGTCACCTCAAATATAGGTATTATCAAGGTCTGCAACTTTTACAAACAAACTGATAGTCTAGCATGCATAACTTCCAAAATAAACAAGTTTTTTGTATGACAGCCGTCATTAGAAATGCTCATCTTATCAATGCCTTCACTTTTTACAGATAAATTGATAGTCTTGCATGCATAACTATATAGATAAACGAGTTTTTAGTTTGTCAGCTGTCACTTCAAATGAAGGTCTATCAAGGTCTACATTTTACCCAATAAAACTGATAGCCTAGCATAAGATATAGTTTTTAGTTTTACAGCTGTTATCTCTAATGTAAGAAAGAAAGAAATTAAATTTATTTCGGCCACAGCACAACAAAAATCTAAGATTTAACAATCAACAAATTACATTTTGTATATTAGATCTTGTATAGCTGACAACTTCCCTAAGAAAACTGATACGCATAGCCTGTATGACCGGGGTCGAGGAGTGTAACAGACGCATGCCATGCGGGCATTTATCCACTAGAGAACACTGAAATGGATGACTACAGAACTCTAGAATGGACGAGTCTGACAAGCCCTTGGTCTTTTTTAAGTACAATAACAACCACCTACCCCGCATAGTAGGTACCAAGTAGAACCAAGTTACTTTCCTAATCTATTTCCTATCGTGTTTCTAAGAGTAGTAAGTTCTTTTTTATCACCGCAACACTGAGCGTGGAAATCAAACTGACAGGCATCCGTAGGTGGCGTCGCCAGAACAGACATTGCAGCGTCGCGTCTCTACTCGTCTCGGTTTCGTGCGGCTTCAAGATGCATCGAGCGGCGTCGCGCGTTGCATCTTGATGTCGCTTTGAGCTGACATTGCAGCGTCGCGTATCGTCTCACCTCGTCGCTTTCAGTAGAAACTGACTCTTAGGGCGCAAAAAGATGGTCTCAGTGAGCAGGGTTCGAAAATATACGATATTTATCAAACAGTAGAGCGAAAAGATCTCGAGAGCGTATCTCTTATGAGTCAATCATCCTTTACATTTATGTCCATATTATGCAGTATATTATGCTCTACCAAATTAATCATATACCACGCAAAACCAAAAACGAAATTAATTTGTACAAAAGAACAAATGTAACAAAAAATTATGAGTTTATATTTATAGAATGTAGGTATCATAAGCAGGAAAAAAAGCAGCTGAAGAAATACGTTAATTTGTCGTGCATAAGGACAGAGGGTTCTACCATACAACTTACTAGAAGCATGTTTTAAAAGAGTTGTTTTAGTCAACTTTATCGTAATAATGTATTATTTTCAACGAAGTGCCTATGAAAATACATATCCAAAAATTAATATCATAATATCAGGAGATAAATTAATAACACAAGCTATAGGGTGCGCCTTACTGGGTATGAACGGCTGGCCCTGGTACGAAAACAACCTTTGTTCATCAGTAGTAAAACGCCAGTGGCAACACTATTATGCATCTATATTTATCCTAAACTTAATGCAGGTATCAACAAAGACGTTCGCAAAAATTGCTAAAAGTCGATTTGGGATTCGTCTATCAAATGATTAAATTTTGTGCCGTTTTATAAATAAAATTATAAAAGAAAACTTTTTGTTTTAGCTAAATCAATCTTTACTCTTATAAAAGACTTGTAAGAATTTACTAACATTCGTAATGCTACTTGGGATCTGCTGCGTGGCGCTGTCAGTTGATGCGGTCGGGTTTTTCTACAAGACCGCAGCGACAACGACGCCGTCAAAACTTGACGGCGACCACCCCCGCGTGTCGTTGTCGCGTCGCTTGGTTTTTAAGCCCACCTTAGTCATAATAAGGCGACGATGAAAACAATTACGGAAAGCGACAGAACTAGGTAAAGATAACGTGAATCCCGAATTCACAGCATTAATAGCATTTAAAAAAAAGTATCAATGAATTTTTGCAAAAATGAAATTGTTTAGGCACAATCCAGATTTTCATCTTGTTTTTACGAGTAAGTAGGCTCTATACCAACACCTAAAAATACTAAAGTACCTAACAACAAATTTGGGAGAACTGGTAAATAAAACTTTCTCAAAATGCAGCCGAACAAAGTTGGTTAGAATTCTATAGGGATGGGCAGAATAACAGTTTAAATAAAATATTCGAAATGCTATTTATTAGAAGAAACTGTTATTTGATACATCTGATTTATTTTTCCTTGTTCTAGTGGTTTCATTTTTATAAGGATGCGATGATAATTATCTGGTTCAAACTGAGATGTAAACTCAAAGATAAGTAAGCGCGACTGTTCTTAATCACACCAATAACAATCATAATTTTTTAAAAGTCTTTAATGTAAGTACGAGTAAGTTTTAGGTATATAAGTTACGTCCATACGATTTGTGGGAGACGTTATAAATAAGGTTATATTCTACTAGCGTACCGTTATTAGCGGTTTCACCCGTTGTAACTAATTTTCCCCTTTTACCGCGCAAAAAGGTTTTTTCCAGCATGTGTTATACATAATATAACCCTTCGTCTTGAATTAGAAAAACCGCATCAAAATACGTTGCGTGGTTTAGAAGGGAGTTAGCAAATTCCACGACAGACATACATAGTTACGCAAAAAGCTACTTCATTTTATACTAGGTATGTATTGATTTATTCTATGTACCTAGTATCCTTTTCCCAGCCCTACAATTTACCTACAGCTTTAATTCTAGTAGGTAATTTGGTCCAAATATTTCGGGGGTCGGCATTCAGCGCCTCTGAAACGGCCAATTTGTTCGTACGGTGTGTCGTAGAAGCTGTTTGCTTTAGTTTCTGTGGCCTAGCGAATATTGCCCGAAGCTTTACCTTTTATCTCTTGAAGTTTTTGTTGTGTTTTACCTACTTAATATTTTTTCTACTTATGAATTGTGTTAGTTCATTAATTTTTTTTACCACTTTTTGCTTTCTTTTAATTGTTCCTAAGAGTTCCCTACTTTTTTCCAGAATGTCATCAACATAATAAGATCCAAATTATCATTCAGTATTGATGTAATTGATGCTCACCCAATTTCGCCCTCGAAAGGTGTCGTGTAGTCAAACATGAGTCAATATACCTAAGTGGCAAAGGATCCGTAATGCTGATTCCCATCGGCTTCCCTTTACAAATCCATACTCTCACATCAATATAATTTCAGTTAGTACGAGTAAATTATACGTTACGGCCTACTTTAGTTAAAATGCCACCCTTTGTTACTGGTCAATATCCTTTTTGTTCTTCATCATGTCAATGTTTCTAACGTAAAAACTTTCATTGCAAGAAAAAAAGTAATTGCAGTAAGATTGAGAGAATAAAATTGTGCACCCGAATAGCTGAGCAATTTACTAGAGACGAAAAGCCTCAGCTCGCGAAATTTGACCACACGTCAACTAGAGCGACGCGGAATGCTTTGCAAGAATTTGCGGAACGTCTTACGAGACAGCAGCTTTAATGCGGCACAGTTTTGGATTTCATTTCTTAAAGCAGAGTTTTACGCATATTTTTCAAGCTTTTACTTTTCTTTCAAAGAAAGAATTAAAAATAGCTTTCTGATGTCATTAATTATGCTTACGGTCATACTAATTTTGTGACGGTCTTTTTGATAAGTGTATGTTTTTCTCACAAATGTTGTAAGAGCCGACTCTTACTCGAAGACACTTTATTGTTCTGATTACTTCTAATACATTGATATTTAAGGTAGGTTTCATCACAGTCGCAGAAGTGACAAGTTACTTACCCCTTACCTAGCGGGTGTTTGTTACAACTTTGTCATCATCTGCCTGCCCTAATCCCAATTCTGTTGGGGTAAGCGCAACTTGTTTTGTTAGAGCACAAGATCATGTAGCAAAAGGATTCGGCAATTTCTTATGACTGGCCGCTTACCTGGCGTCAACCCCTCTTATGCTATTGTAGGTGGTATAAGGTATAACCGCCACCATGCGGTGGACCATAGTCGACAGATATTCAGCCGAGGTCAATACTCTACGTCGCCTTTACCGAAACACCCTGAGTGGTCTAGGGGTGGCAGTATTCTTAGCAGCTACCACACGATGTTTGTTACTTGCTACAGTGATTCTTATAAAATATTATTTCTGGAAAGACCCCCATAATTTTCAGCCTGGTCCTTTATAGGTATTGAGATGGAGGATCAAATAACTTAGGCTCCTACAAGACCATTCAGATTCGTGTAATATGCAGATTTTACTGTCAGTTACCGGTCGTAGAGATAGCTAAATGGACTCAGAGGTAGGTAACTAAGTACTTTAACAACGATGGGGCTCAAATTACGACATGTTTTAGATGAGTATACTTACTGAGTTTTACAAACAAAACAACAAAAAAAGCCGAAAGGAGGTTAAGTTACTCATGGAAAAGAACCACTTCACCGTGGAATAGGATTTGAAATATGAAAAAAGAATAGGACATCCCATACAAATTATACCAGCCGACCGAGTCAACTTGTATGGGAGGTCCAAAGTCTTCTTTTTCAAAGGTTTAACTTCTGTCTGCTGTAGACAATTTTCAAGGGTTTCGATAATTTTCATACCCTGATTAGAGATGAAAATTTCTGAAAGTTTCCGAAACATTGAAAGTTTCGAGGTAATTTTCAGGTAATTTACCCGAAAGTTACTTGAAAGTTTCCTCGCGAGGAAGTTTTCAAAAATGTCTTTTCAACGTAAAAAGTAAGTGATAATAAGAATGTTTAAATGAAAATAAGGTTAAAAATTAGTATTTTGTATGTTATTTATTACGTCAAAATTTATTTTTTTCTTAAAGCTGGTTGTTTTTTATTCAAATCCTCAGATAACGTCATCTATGTTGAGTTCAATGTACTTAACTCCCCCTAGCCACCGAGCTGGACAAGCTCCTGTCGTGTGATGAGGTTGTTACTGCCATCAGACAGCAGCATAATAAACGGGCGGTTGGCATATACCTTACTTATACCAGGTGAAATACTTAAATATGGTGGCGCGGAGCTGCACTCGTTGATTTGGAAACTTTTTGTTCGAATGTGGGAGGAGGAGCGAGTCTCGAATGATTTTAAAGTGTCTCGCATTAGTGCCCTCTACATGAACAAAGGTGACCGTTCTGACTGCAACTCATACCGCGGTATTTCTTTATTATTGGTCCCCGGAAAGGCCTTTGCAAGATTTCTATTAAATCACTTGAAGGACTTATCAGAAAAGATTCTGCCCGAAACCCAGTTTGGCTTCCGACCTGACTGAGGCTACATGAAGCTATTGTCATCGGTAGGTACGTCAACTGCAGGAAAAAAGCAGAGAACAAGATCGTCAGTTGTACCTCTGCTTTGTTGACCTAGAGAAAGCGTTTGACAGTGTACCCCGTGAAGCTCTCTGGATGGTGCTAGGAAAACTAGGGTGCACGAAGAAGTTTGTGCACCTCCTGAGACTTCTGCATGACGACATGCAGTGCTGCGTCTCTGTAGACGGTGAACAGTCTGATTTCTTCCCCGTCACCTGTGGGGTGAAACAAGGGTGCGTTCTAGCGCCCACACTGTTCGCCTTATACTTTGCGGTAGTAGTCAAGGAGGTCCTAAATACTGTTTCCGAAGGAGTCCGCATCCGCTTCCGCACTGATGGCAGTCTTTTCAATTTGGCTAGACTTAAGGCGTGCACCAAAGTCTCGCATGCACTTATTACTGAAATTATGTATGCCGATGACTTGTGCTTCCTTGCAGAATCCCCAGAAGGCCTGCAAAAACTGATGACCGTCTTTCACCAAGCATGCTGCAAATTCGGCCTAAATATCAGTGTCAAAAAGACGGAAGTGATGTCCCTGGATACACAGGGTCGTGAGACACTGACAATTAAGCTTGGTGAAGATATGTTGAAACAGGTTGACAAGTTCCGATATCTGGGGAACACTATAACAGCTAAGTGTGACCTTGATGCTGAGATCAATAGCAGAATCAGTGCTGCAGCTGCAGCATTTGGGAAGCTGCGTTCCAAGGTTTTCTGCTCGCACGACCTTAAACTAGCCACAAAAATATCTGTATATATGGCGATTGTGCTGCCAAACCTTCTGTACTCTTCCGAGACCTGGTGTGTGTATCGTCACCACATACGCACTTTATATCGTTTCCACCTCAAATGCCTTCGCACCATCATGAAGATCAGATGGTCCGACCGAGTGCGAAACACTGAAGTTCTAAGACGTCGACAGCTTCGGTGGTGCGGTCACGTATCCCGGATGGCGGATGAGTGAGTGGCGAAGCGCATCTTCTATTCTGAGCTAGAGGAGGGCAAGCGAAAGCATGGCGGTCAACTCCTCCGATATAAAGATGTTCAGAAGAGACACATGAAAAGATGCAACATCGAATCCTCTAAATTTGAGGTTTTGGCAGCACAACGGCCAGAATTGCGCAGACTTGTAAAGAGGCGAATCCTTGAGGAGCAGCGTAAAGCAGGCCTCGACGCTAAACTCGATGAACTGAAGGCCCGTCCTCAAACTCACGTGCCCATACTGTGCACGGGAGTTTACTGCCAAAATAGGCTACAATAGCCACCTGCGGGCGCATCAGTGCCGACTTGATCAGGAGTAGAAGTGGTCGCCATGGGAAAGATCATCATCATTATTTATGTATTCAGCTTAGACCATTAAAAAGTCTAAGGTAGGTATTTAGGCACATATAGGTACGAGCACTACGAGCACGACAAACTTTACAGTTACAACGTGAAAATGATTCGTATTGTTCACATTATAAAAACAAAAGAAAGTCCAAAGTATAAGGTTAACGTGCTCTCAGTTGTACTTAACTCTTTATCTAATTGATCTCGTACACTTTTTCATATGATTATGTAAAGAAATGTCATTTTTTTATCATTTATAGTTGTTTTAAACTTCCTTCCTTACTTGCTTACCTCCCGTTTTCGAATAAAAAGCATAAAACCGGACTTATTATGTTTCCTGTTCCATCAAAACTGTAGATACCAAAAAAAATTTAGGCAATAATAAGGTAATAATTAATATAACAACTGTTTTCTTAATTAAATAATTAGTTTTGAAAACTTCCTCGCCAGGAAACTTTCAGGTAACTTTCAGGAAACTTACCTCAGAAAAGGAAAGTTTCAAGGTAATTTTCATCTCTAACCCTGATATAGGATTAAAAAAAAATTTCAGCCTCAAAATCTTCCATTTTTATAGTCTCCACACACACTTTGCCTTCCCCCAAAGGGTGTAGGTGTGATGACATGTGATTATTTTGTAGTGTGTCCTCAGTAAAGGGTGTGGGTGCGATAACATATGATTATTTTGTAGTGTGTCGCGAAGTTTGATTACTGTGCCACTTTTATTGCGCTCCAGGGAGCTCGCGGGAATTGCTTCATATCGGAGTGTCTAGATGGATTTACGACTTTCTTCACTCTCAGGCAGAAGTCCGAGAATTAGATTTTTCACTCGATAAGTCTAGGGGATGAAGTTTTAATTAGTGCTTGTATAGTCCATTCAAAATCATAGTGTCATGAAATATCATGGCCAGCCTAAGCGGGAAGCTAAGTTAAGCTGGATGATATACTTAGATACCTACTACGTGACCAGCGTAACTTGGCCTCCCGATAAGGCTGGTCATGACACTACGTATTTCAATGGACTATACTTGTACTTCGTAGTGTGCCAGAAAAAGCTAATGCCAGAAGTAAAAAACGGTGACAAAAAGTTTGACGCATCGCCATTTCATTTTGCCGATGCGGCTACTTAGTCGTTGTATTAAAGTGTATGGCGCCGCTTTCGAGGTGTGCGTGCGACAGGTTTGCTTTTCCTTGTAGCCATCTCCACAAAATAGAGAATTTACAGAAGGCCAGCTCGCCCCTTCTTTCGATCACTTATGCCTACTCTTTAGGGTTGCTACTTTTACTTTCCGTAATTTTAATTAATGAAGTCACCTATCGTTCGTAAGTATGAATTAGTATATGCAATTGATACTCCTAAATTAGGTACCTGGCCGGTATGAAATATTTTTTTAACATATGGAAGTAGGTACATAACCTACCTGAGTAGAAAGTCATATTCATCATATTTATAATAGGAAATAAGTAGCCCCCCACCTAAATCGGTAGACATCCAATGGGTTTAGGTCACGAGACTAGGTGTGGTAAGCGAAGCGACCCATAGGTAGGCAGGTAGGTAGGTAAGTAGGTAGTAGATAGGTAGTGGACCGGCCGGCGGCGATGACCGAAACGACCAAAGGGTTCCTCACGTCGTTCGTCGGTGTTTCCCACGGAAAAGAAGTGTATCTAAAAGAAAGGCCTTAAAAATACCTTTCTTGCCGTCACGAACTTTAATAGGATAGGTAGGTACCTACCTATAGTTGGAAGGTAGGTATTTTTCAACAGGGAGTCAAACAGGGAGAAAAAGTCGTTTTTGAAAGTCAAACGTACCGTCACTAGTCAGTCGCACACAGATTACCTACCTACCATTGTATTAGCGGGCGGGCGATACGCGCTGGGAACGGTAGGTAGGTTGGTAAGTAGGTACCTACCTATCATTAATGAACATGACGACATGACAAACGCGGGGACGCTCGCGGAAAAAATTCGGGCATGGAAGCTGTATCTTTAGCTGTAAGCTGTAAGTTGGTAGGTATGTAGGTACCTACCTTAGTTTCGAAGTATACCTACTTACCTACGATAATTTCGAAGGTCACCAGCGGCCGTGATGAAAAAAGAAATAATCCAGGATCGTAATAATCCATTTGGACTACCTTAAATGACACAACCTGGACATTTTGCTATCGGTTTTTCGGTACTTATCGCTTCTATTCACCTCAAATGCTGACTAGGTAGGTAAGTATCTATCTACTGTGGGTAGGTAACTACCTAAACCCGTTTAACCGACCAAATCAAACTAAAGCGCAACCTACCTACTTCTACACTACCTAAAACCTAAAACGCTAAAGCACATATTACGAACGAAAAATGACATTTTTTTAAATTATTTAAAGATTTTTCTTTCATTATTGCGTAGGAAACAGAAAAATGACAAAGCACAACTTTCTGTAGAGTTATTTTTCGACCCAAACACATCACAAAAATATTTTTCTTTACTCGCCATTCCGTCCGCCCGCACCGGACGCGCCATTCACACTCAGCCGTAGCCGGTTCGACACGGTTCCACAGAGCGCGTAAACGACGCGTGTGGATGTCTGAGTGAGTTTAGCCGCGTTTGTTCGAAGCCGACTCTCTGGATTGCGCTAGCCAATACTTACTTTGTGCCATCTCTCTGTATTGGGCGCCCGTTAATAGCTACTTTGTGATTCTGCCATCGAAGCTAAAGAAGATGAAGAAGAAGATTTACAGTCAAAGAAATGAGCACCTTTTCTATTAGCACGGTTATGCCCAAGAGCAAATCTATTGTGTAATTTTATTGCTTCCAGTCCAGCGTAGAAATAAAAATACCGCCATTGTTAAAAACTGGAGTATTTCAAATCTACCCACTCTTAGAATTCCGCTAGCTTTTGTCCAAAAACTACGCTAGTTAAATCCCGTATGCAAACCAAAGGAATTAAAAAGATTGAATTTATTCATGGAGCATAATACCGGTAATCTCGCTGGGGAATTAATTAAATCGTTCTTGGAGAATAATCTCATCTCTCATGTGATGTTGTAGTCTACCATCCATGAGTATAGTATACACAAAATAGATGCGCGGTGCGACGCGCAACATTACATCTGTCAGAAGCTATCGTCAGCCGTTATCGATGGGACACACGTCTCACTTGTGTAGCTTTGTTTCTTCTGTGTCATACATTTTAAATGCAAACGGTTTCAATCGTCGCGATGTCGTACT
Source organism: Phthorimaea operculella (assembly GCA_024500475.1). Classification (NCBI taxonomy): domain Eukaryota; kingdom Metazoa; phylum Arthropoda; class Insecta; order Lepidoptera; family Gelechiidae; genus Phthorimaea; species Phthorimaea operculella. The sequence goes on from JANFCV010000157.1 coordinate 1,028,929, forward strand.
CCGACAATCACATGATTACCAGATGCCATCTTACGTCTCAAATCTCACGTCTACTCTATGGAGCTTGCGCCTGACATTCTATACAGTAATGAAATAAAGTACCTATAGTTTTCAGTCGTCATCAGGCGTCAAATGACAGGAGCCACGCCAATCGTTGAGGCTTGAGCGTCTAAAAAGCTTCTTCTTAAGGTGGATCGTTTTCCATACAAAATTTAAATGGAGTTACGTCTTTAAATGAGACAAAATTATGATTAAAAAACTTGATGGGAAGTCCCGTGCTTTTATAACATTGTCGCAAAATAAAACAAATAATTTTTTAACCATCAGATTTCTCTGTAAAAACCGTGTCGCCACTTAATGAACATAGATGGAGCTACTGCTGCAATAAACACGTTTAATTTTTTGTGGAAAATACTTGATATTTTTACGTTAAGCAGTTTTGCGACATATTTACGTGTGCCTTCCTCATCTCACATAAAGATTTTTTGATAAAATTGTTGTTTAGCTCATGTGTAACTCGGTTGAAGTTCAGATTTTAGTTTGTATGACGTAACGATCCCCCTTAAGGCGGATCGTTACGTCATACAAACGAAAATCTGAACTTCAACCGAGTTAAACATGAGCTAAACAACAATTTTATCTAAAAAACTTTATGTGAAATGATGAAGGCACACGTAAATTTGTCGCAAAACTGCTTATGGTAAAATAATATTAAGTATTTTCTCCACAAAAAAATTAAACGTGTTTATTGCAGCAGTAGCTCCATCTATGTTCATAAAGTGGCGAAACGGTTCTTACCGAGAAATCTGATGGTTAAAAATTATTCTGTTTTATTTTGCGAAAATGTTATAGAAGCACGGGACTTTCTATCAAGTTTTTTAATCATATTTTTGTCTCATTTAAAGACGTAACTCCATTTAACTTTTGTATGGAAAACGATCCACCTTAAAGTGCAAGTACGTCATGTGCGACTGACGCGTGCGGCCGATGCGGCTAACGTCGCGTCGTAGTATAAAATTTCATGGTGTTAATTTAAATGCGTGCTATAGCTTTAGGGTAGGTTAAGTATCGATTAAGGATGCCTTAAAAAATATTGAAAAAAATCCCAATCCAATTTTTTTACAGCATCCTTTATCGATACTAAACCTACCCTGAAGCTATGGCACGCATTTTAATTAACACCCTGTATATGGTGCACGGCAGCACGCGTCTGTCGCACCCCTCGAACGCGACGCCATACACTTTCATACTAAGACTATAACCGGCGCAGCCGTACGCATTGGCCGCGGCCGCGTGCTGCTGCAATCGGCCGCGCATGACGAACTTACACCTTTACCTTTTTGTGTTTTATCTTGAAAAGAAAATACCTATTTTAAATTTAAATTTAAAAATTAAATATATATATATATATTTAATTTTTTAAAATACCTATTTATGACGCAGCATGAGTCAATCAATCAAACAAGCTGATGTTTTAAAATTCAAATTCGGTAATTTCAAATTATATTATGGGATAAAAATCCGTCATATTGATTTAGTGGATTTTTATAATAGCCAGTGTCACTCGCGCTGCTGAAACGAATCTAAGAACCTAGTCCAGTAGTAGTTTACACGCATTTACAAAACAATAAAAAAGCTGTATTTACAAATATCAAGCTTTTACCTGCTCCTTTACTTTGTACCTGTGTACGTTTACGTATAGTAATTTTGTGTAGTAATTTTCTGTTTATTAGTTAATTACATGTCTAATTAGCATGATATAATATTCCAGACGGTTTAATTAGATATAAACTGTTGGCAGGTAAATAAATAACATCAAAGAAGAAGTTTTGAATATACATAATGAGTTTCGGCGTAGTGAACCTAGAGCTTCAAGACCTAAAGTGTATCTTTGTGAAAAAATTAGATACTTAAGCATATTATAATAAAATAAAACTTGACTGCGGTAAAAACAAAATTATATTGTGTGTTTTAAATCCGCTAGGTATTTTGAATTTATGCAATTTTAATACAAAGAGTGTCAGGGAATGCTATGGGGAAATGCCATTCTAAGCCGGAATCACACGACATAGCTTACGTGGCATGATTCACCGTTTCAAATATTTGCAGATAATTAGACCTCATATTTGTTGTTTGTTGCCGGCATTTTACTTGCAGATAATCTCAGTGGATGGCAGACTACGCTCGCATGCAAATACGTACATGTCATAACTAACTCTTGCAGCTGATATTAACATAATCCCCGGATGAAATGTAAATACTGGGCGGCTCCTAACATGGTTTTTCACATAACGAGCAAAGTTACACACGCCTGAGAATGACTAGGAGGAAAACAGAGCATCAAATTGACCGGCTTAGAATAGCATCACCCCATTTCTAACCGTGGGTGTCATAAAAGCGACATACATACATACATACATCACGCCTTTATCCCTTGCGGGGTAGGCAGAGCGTCTACGACCGTAAAAGTACGGTCGTTATCGCCACGTCTGACACATATTTGAGGGCCGTTTTAGCTATTGTCGTGTATCGCTATAGTGACAGGTTGTCAGCCTGTCGCCTAAAATTGCAATACACATGATACCCTCGAGTCCTTTAGTCGCTTCTTACGACACCCACAGGAAAGAAATGGGGTGATGCTATTCTAAGCCGGCATCACACGGCAAGCCATTACTGACAAATGCAATACAACTGTGCTACTACTTATAAACAGGGTGGACCATGGAGTGACGTCAATAAAAATAAATTAGATTCCATACATCTTGGGGTATTCGAAAATACCCCATTATTTTTAGTTACCGAATTATTCAACTTTTAAAGTTGTATGGGATAATCTCGACTGGCAGTAATATTTCCTTTCCTTTTTTTATTTCCGTTAAAGGGCTTCTCGCGCGGTTGATTTCCTAGCACAATCTTTATGATTTGTACTGTTTAGCGTACAAAAAAAGAAAAAATGTCTGCCATTCGAGTTTTTCCCATACAACTTTAAAAGTTGAATAACTCGGAAACTAAAAATAATCGCGGAACATACATGGGGTATTTTCGTATACCCCAAGATGTGAGGAAGGAATCTAATTTATTTTTATTGACGTCACTCCATGGTCCACCCTGTATATCGCACACTATGATTCATCCGAAAGGACCGAAATACCCTCTGAGATGCTTTTCAAATAGCTGAATTCGGGCTCAAGCTCTCAAACTCGAGAACACTAGAAGTTGTAACTGTACCAATTCAACTCGAACATGTCCACCGCATTTCACCCTGCGTGTGTCGTAAAGGCAAATGCATTTCGAGGTCTCCGTCCTGCAGATGTCAGCTGCAAGATGCTGATTTACATAGGCCTGCTATCTATCTCTATCTAGAGGTCAGCAGTCTCTAGCTTAAGAGATATATGTATGTCGTATGATGTCAGCAATGAATAGCTTTACCTTAATCCTGCCCACGGATGTCGTTTAAAGCAACTAAGGGATAATCATCATCATCTTGCACTGCGTTCGCCAATCCGCTTGCCAAGCGTGGTGAGTATGGCGATACCCCCGATAGAGGAAGGCCGATGTCCAGCAGTCAGCAGTAGACAGTGGTGGCTCTTATGGTAAAGGCAAGGGATATACAATATCGTCAACATAAGTTTAAGGCAAGAGATATACAATATCGTCTACGTAAGTTTGATGTCCGTCACATACAATATCGTCTACCTACATAAGTTTAAAGTCCGTTCCACATTGCATTTTATATTGCATTTTACGATGGAATATCATCTGAATTTAAAATTTATGGAATCTACCCAATTTATACTAGTTTCAAGAACTGTTATTTGAAATTGATCCCTTGAATCAAGACCATGAAATGCTGCTAATAGTAGTAATAAACTTCAAGCCACTGACTAAAGTCTACAAACTTGCACCAAATAGTTCAAATCCTAGCTTGCAGTTTACCACTTTTTATTCTTCAGACGTAGTTGAAGATTCTTCAGGCGGTTAACGGCGGAACAAACCCTGTTGTCAGAGTAATAAACCGCTTATTAGGTCTCTGAGAAAGTCGTTGGTTGGCTATCATCTTGTCAGCTAGCTCAAAGCATTAGATTTTTTTAAACAGAAGGAACTTTAGAAATTACCAGGATTAAGTGTGGTAAACGTCGACTAGATCAGACTTGGCGCAAAACTATAACAAGATGACAAAACTTTCAGAGTGTAGAAACAGAATTTAAAAATATTTACAGAATTTAGCATGTTTTGAGCAACCTCTCGGATTGTTTAAATCTGCCTGCTGGTCTCATTTTATTCGTTCTCATTATTAGCCATCTAGGTCACTTTAGGAGTTTGTGGTTGCCATGGCCGAAATCGGTCGGAGAGATCGTCATTCTTAGTTTCATGATCATAATCATCATAGCAGCCCACGTCTACCCACTGCTGAGTGTAGGCCTCTTCTTTTGTTGGTAATCTGCAAGTAATCAGTGACGTAATCTTATTATGAAATATCAATCAAGATTACAACGATCACCAAACGAATTCAATAAAGAACGGAATCATGCTTAACAGTGTCACAGTACTCATGTGGCGTTAAAAATTGCTCTACCATCAAAATCAAACCAACGCTCTCTAGTTCAAGATCCATAAGCTCTAACCACCACCCCACACAGTCAGCCAACTTTGCAGTCTATAAAACAAACTTGCACCTTATAGTCTGAACCCTAGCCGGAGTCTAGCACTAAATCTAGACCAAATCCGTGCTCAAACTTTGAAAGGACGTGACGACAGCGATGCAGACTTACTTTGATTATGTACTGAAAAGAAGAATTTGTGTAAGTTTTAAGTAAGTATACTATTAGTTGCATGATCACGTTCTTTTGAACTAGAGTATTATGTGGTGGGGGTTCCTTAAACATACAGAGAGAAAAAAAAACAAACAAAATCAAACACTCGTACATAGGCCATAGGAGATCTGTATCTATCTATCTATCGAAGTACCCCTTACTTATACAACCTCTTTTAATTTTTTCTTATAAAATTATAGCCGGTTGGCCATTGATATTGGTACTTTCGCGTGTTTTTCACCGGTAAAGCGAAAATCATCACAACCACACGGCGGCGCGTAGGGTGGGCGCGCCTATACAGATGGCGGCTCATTCAATCGTCGCTAGTAGGTAGGTACTTGCTCAGTACTAGCGACGATTTTGACGCTTCTGACTTTAACTGGAAAGTACCGAAATGTCCGGGAAACTCAAGGTGAGTTTTTTATTCCTCGAGTCAGTCTCCAAATCATCCAACGACCCGATGAACCCTGAGTGAAGGTGAGTAAAAAGTTTTTTTCAAAATTTCAAATTGGCTCAGAATCATGTGATGTTTTTTATCTTATCAGATTTTGCTGTTTTAATATTTTTATTCTAAGCCCCAAACTCCACAGAGAGGACAAGGAGAGGACATAGGACGTAGGGCATGACGCTTGACGATTGACATCGCGACGTTTCCATACAAAAAGTACGAAAAAGTCGCCAAAGCGTCGCATCTATGACAGCTAGCGTCAAAAACTAAGAAGACTATTTGACGATCACTTGTCTGTCAACTGTCATTCTTACGTCCTATGCTCTTCGTATTTTTGGTGGAGTTTGCGCCTTAGAGATTTTTGACAGTAGTAAAGTAACCCTGGCTATGTAGGTAACAAATGCCGATCAAGAAAATCCGAATTGAGCCGTGAACCCGCAACTTTATATATCACACGTTTTAAAAGTAGAACAATGTATGGACATTGAAACAATAAGACCCGTCATCGGCTATTAACCGCTAGTGTACAACTGTACAGTCACGGACACAATCGGTTATTTACCGGCGGTGTACAGTCGCGAACACAATAACACGGTGGGCGATCGCACCGTCAAGTGGGCTGGAAAGCGATAAGCGTGGATTTATGACGTCACCGAGCTACCGAGTACCACAAAATAGAGTTTACAGAAGGACATCTCTCCCCTTTTCCGATCATTTATGCCTATATATTCTCCTTTTTTCCTTGAAACGATTAAAGTAAAGGATTTGAGAGTTAATGTATATTGCAATTTTAGGCGACAGGCTGACAACCGGTTACTATGGTGATACACAGCCTTCTGAATGACTCTCAAATTTTGTCAAACATGGTGTAAATGATCGTTTTTAGTAGGCAGAGCATAAACGGCTGTAGTTTATGCTCTGCCTACCCCGCAAGGCGTGATATATTGCGGAAACTGGGTTAAACAAACATACTTAGGTACAGTAATTACCTACATTATATATCAAACTTACACTATAAAACACTGAACAAAAATATTTGCACTTGCGAGTCGTCATTTTGCCGCTCGCCCGCACCGAACTCTGTTGACACTCGGTCGATACTAGCTGGTTCGAAAAGGTTCGAGTTCGCGCGTAAACGACGGTTTGTAGATGTGTGTGTGAGTGTAGTGACGATTCCTTGTAGCCGTCTCTCTGTATTGAGCGCCCTCCAATATTACTTTGTGCGAGTACCAAGCTACGTGTATAATAGTTTGCGGTTCGAATTACGGACTTGTAAATCGGGACTATAGTATTCGCTTTTGGCTATTCAAGCAAGCCTCAAATATATTCAAAAACTTTTATAAACAGACAAGACCTCCCATATTGGATTTATCTCCAATAAAAGTTGCAAGAACTCTTAGTAGGGACTAGGGTCGGACCGAACTTACGTGCTAACACTACTAACTACCTTTTTCGGATTTGCATCTGGGGAGAAAAACCTTTGTTGGATTGGAACTTTTGTGACCAGGTTTTTCGCAAGTGAATTTGACCCTGATGTCAGAGTGTTTCAACCGCCTACCAGTTAGCAGGCCTCTGATAATTATGGTTGTCTAACGACCACAGCCGTTTAAGTAATCATACACAGCAACCGGGACCAACGTAACGGCTTAACGTGCCCTATGAAGCACCTGTCTTTTCGGATAATCAAGTTGTCCGTCCTGCAATGTCCTAGCCAGACAGGGAACAAATTCACAAAGTGATAGATAAGATAACTTTTTTTGTGAGTAAGAATGCTCCACCGAGAACCAAACCCGAAACCTTGGGGCCGTAGGAAGTCGCACTTGCCACCGAGCCACATCGGCCAATCCCTTCATTTGTTACCTATCAGCGGTAAAATCATTTTCGCTTGAGCGTGTCCCTATAATGCAGGTTTTCCCGCTTCTAATTGATGAATGTTCCCAAATTGAGTCAGTGATTCGAGGTTTGTCGCTTGGAGCTCATAGGCAGGGAACATACGCGCTGTATGTTTGTGCGGGATTTTTCCGGATCAGGTTTTATGATTGAAGGAATTTGCTAATACCGGATACCATGGCCACAAATTAAATAGACGGATTTAACATCGTTTGTTGACTCGGTCTCCCACACGAAAGCTGCTTATGCCGGTAGGCATATCCACCCAGTCATATCGAATCGTTAATCGGGTAATTTATTGACTCGAATCTCCCACACCACGACAGAAGGCTTTTTATGCTGGTAGGCGCTAACTACCTACACACATTTGAGCCGTAAGGCCCTATCTCCATACATGAAACGTGAGACGTGAAAAACCGTAAACTGTATGAAACAGAAAAGACAAATATTTGACTGACAGACATCATCATCTTACGGCTCGCGTCTCTTGTCTCATGAAGTTGAAGATATCAGATATAAGAAGGCAACTGTCAAAAAAGAAATCCACGGCAGTCGGCGGTGTCTCTTCTATTTCATACAGTTTATATGGAAACGCCTCTCGTCTCTCGTCTCACAAGTTGAGATGGCGCGTCGTATAATATTGTAATTTGTATGGTGGCTGCCACAAACCGCAATATCTCGTGTACGTGTGTGAACTCCGTCGCTTGGAGCTCATAGTTTCCGCATCATTAAGTTATATCGATTCCTGAATGGGTGGCTTACAGAGCAACGATCGCATTAGTGGGGGACAGCACAGTTTAGTATTCAGTTTAGTCTAGTAGCCGATGTGGCGCAGTGGTTAGTATGCCTGCCTGCCACGCAAAGGTTCCGGGTTCGATTCCCGGTGGGGTCACTCACAAAGTTGATATTTATCACTTTGTGAATTTGTTCCCAGTCTGGTTAGGACATTGCAGGCTGAACCACCTGATTGTCCGCAAGTAAGATGGTTCTGTGCTTCGGATGGGCACGTTAAGCCGTCGGTCCCGGTTGCTGTCTATGATGGCAGATGGTACATGTCAGAGGCCTGCTACTTGCAGTAGGCGGTTGAAAAACTCTGACACCAGGGTTCGTCGGGTCGTTGAGCGACTCGGTGTCCCACACGAAAAGAAGAAGTATTCAGTTTAGTCTAGTAGCTGTTCGTTGGTAGTTAAGTACTGTTAGACTGAAAATCGACAAGCTATGATCAGCACTAATCTCGACAACTGAGTGGGTCCCAGCCCTGGGGCTCTCTCTCTTGGACGCTATCGGTCGACGCGCTCGGACCATTGTTTACGTTATGAGCGATCCAAAATTATTAATTAAAGGTATTTATTCCGAAGAACTCTTGTGTTTAATTTAGAGCCAATAGTTTCAGAATCGGGATGCAAACACGCCTGCAATTAATTTGTGAGTGAAAACAAAAAAAAATGTGATAAAACTTATCCGTTATCGCGTAGCAACTAGCATTCAAGTGTACCAGTGCTCGGTATGGTACGAGGAACTCCTTATCTTAGATGGTGTTAAATTTCGTTCCCGAATTCTTTGTCCTTTGTCTTACAGTATGACTATCTAAACTCGGAAACGTGTGGTGACGGTGATTGAACATATTGGAACAGTGAAATAAGTTAATTTTATATTATTTCATATTTCATTCGGACACAGAATTTAATAGTATTTGGAGTACAAAACTTTTTTTGTTATGGTGACTTGTTGGTGTTCATTGTGGCGTTAGTGGTATACATACTCTGAACTTTTGCCTTGGGTGGTCACACGGCGAGGACACACGTGTATCGTATCGGGTGTCGATGGGTCGCTAAGCCCCGAGGCGTAAGAGTGTACCTACTTGCGCATTCCTCTTAGAACAAAGGCATTTACTGGACAATTGGTGAGCTGTATCGAATATTTCTTTGATAATTGTGATCCTTGTTGTTGATGAAACAATTGAGTGCTGTGAACTTTACTAAAAGATAAACTTTGTTGAGTTTTGGTTTTAGAACCGAACTTTTAGTTTTATAAGAATATTTCATTAGGTTTAGTTTCTAAGTGGACGTGATTAGATTTGAAATTGTTTACGTATTAGAGTTTTAGAACTGAACTTCTGGTTCCATAAATAGTTTTACAAGGAAACTTTAACTTTACTATTTAATTTGAATTGTTTTATCTTTGTGCGAAGTGTAAGTGCACAAAACTTTTTAACAGACAATTTCTAAAATAGAACTTTAGCGTAGTGTTCTAATATTGTTAAATTTCATATAAAGACCCTATCTCAATTATAATCATGGGTCGGCATAAGAAGAGACATAGGTCTCCTAGTACTTCCTCTTCAAGCTCAAGTGATGTTGAAAAGACTAAAACCAAAAAGTATAAGAAGAATTTAAAGGAGAAAAACAACAGAATAGAAGCCTTAGAGGGGCTCCTAAAAGAACTGAGAAAGACAACTAATTTATCATGCCGGAAGCGCACCCCAGCAATCTGTGGTACGCTACATGGGTCGCAATGATTTCATTCCTGTATTTGACCCGCAGACCTCTCCGGTCTCTGTTGAACATTGGATCCGGAACCTGGAAGGGATTGCCAATATGCATGGTTGGGATGAACGCACATTAATATGTAACTGCACATCTAAACTTGGTGGCTATGCTAAGAGCTGGTATGAGCATCAAGTGACTTTTGATATGAGTTGGGCTGAGTGGAAGGAAAAATTGGTCAGAGCGTTTCCTTTCACCAAAAATAAACTCACCCAAATAAGGGAAATGGTAAACCGGGTCAGGAAGCCGAACGAAGACCCAATTGAATTTTACTACACTAAACTTGGAATTGGTATGTCATGCCAGTTAAGTAATGAAATAATTACAGAGGCTATCATTGGCACACTTGGCAATCAGCTATTGGAGATCGGTGCTAAATCAGCTGGGTGCCGGGATACCAATTCTTTGCTTCAGTACTTGGCAAGTATCAATACCTCAGCTGCTGCCAGTAAAGGTCAAGACAAGTCGGAAAATCAGTTGAAAAATGAACGTGGACCGGACAGGGTGGCAAGGTGTTTCACTTGTGGCAAACCTGGTCACAGAGCAAGCAGGTGCCGCGTCAGTAAGGATAACTCTAAACTACATAAAGACAAGGGCAACCAAAATGCACATTTTGTGGAAGGCCAGGCCATGTTGAAGCAGATTGTTTTAAAAGAAGAATAAAAGCAAACATTGTTCATTCTGTAATATTGATGGTCACACATTGGATGAGTGTAGGAAGAGGTCAAGAACGGGTCCACAAAATCGTTTGGTACGCAAGGTACAAACTATTTGCTATGATGCATCAGACAAGAAATATTTCAAGGAGGTGCTTGTCAATGGAGTTTCTTCTAATGGATATATAGATTTTGGTAGCACATGTAACACCATGAGACAGAGCTTCCGTGAGATGCAGAACTTGGAACTGATGCCCAACGATAACACTGTTATAAAGGGGTATGGAGATGGATTGACAATACCATTGGGAATTGTTTCAACTTCTCTTGTAATTGATGGTGTGGAGAAGGTGAATAAACTATATGTTGTACCAGATGACCTGCAAGAAGTTGACGTTCTCATTGGGCAGCCTTTCACCGAATCACCAAACTTGGTTATTGTTAAAACTTCAACGGAGCTTAACATGTATGAAGATGAAATGGCAATTCAAGTGACCGAGTTGTGTGAATCTTTTGACAAGATACGGTTGTACCCACAAAATGATACAAAACTCACTCCTGGATTAAACAAAGTATTAGTGAGACCAGATCCTGTTGTTGACGGTATTATGAATATTAAGTTGAGCGAACAAAGAAAACCATTATGTGAGAAGGATGTTATAGAAGACAGTGTTGAATTACATGATGGTCAGGCTTTTATAAAACTTATCAACAGGACGAACAAAATTCTAGAATTAAAAGAACAAGACTGTGTTGCCAGAGCAGAGCTGAAAGACAAATACCGTGATGATAATATTAAGATGGGTGATCATTTAAATGGAGACCAAAAGGCTTCCTTGGACGAACTGCTAACCAAATATGAGCACTGCTTTTCTGGTGATGGTATGGAACTGGGCAATTGTAAGATAGAAATGGTTATAGAACTGACTGATGATAAAGTTATAAATTACAGACCGTACAGAGTTTCTTACCATGAAAAAGAAATCATACGGAAAATGGTGGCGGACTTAATGGATGCTGGTATTATAGAAAAATCTACATCTCCATATGCTAGTCCTGTGTTACTGGTGCGAAAGAAAGATGGTGGTTACCGCATGTGCGTGGATTACAGGGCACTTAACAAAATAACCAAAAAAGAAAGGTATCCCTTGCCTGTCATACAAGACTTGTTGGACAGACTCGTGGACAAAACTGTATTCTGTACTCTTGATCTGGCTAATGGATACCACCAGATTAGAATTGAAGAATCATCCAGACCTTTTACTGCCTTCGTCACACCCGAAGGACACTACCAATATAAGATGATGAGTTTCGGACTTTGTAACGCACCAGCAGTATTTCAAAGAGCAATGACTGAAATACTTGCCCTGTGATACATGAGTGTGCTGAGGTATATATTGATGATGTGATTGTGTGGGGCAAGGATGTTGAAGACTGTTTGAGCAACCTCAGAAAAGTTTTAGGGCTGATAGATGCTGCAGGTGTTAAACTTAAACGTAGTAAATGCTCATTCCTCACAAACAGTGTTGAATACTTAGGTCACGAAATATCAGGTGGTGAGATAAGACCTTCACCTCACAAAATCATCGCGGTTTCCAATTTTAAGACACCTACGAATGTCCACGAGTTGCGGCAGTTTCTCGGACTCGCCAGTTACTTCCGAAAATTTATCAGGAACTTCGCGAGTATTGCACGATCACTTACTCTACTCACGAAAAGTCCGTGGAGTGGCGCTGGGAACCTGAACAAGATCAAGCCGTAAGCTACCTGAAGGATATTCTAACCTCCGACCCAGTGCTGGCAATTTATCACCCGGACAGAGAAACCCAAGTTCACACCGACGCATCGAAAGCTGGGCTCGGTGGTGTACTCCTTCAACGGCAGCCGAATGGTGAGATGAAAGTAGTCGCTTACGCTAGCCGACAGACATCAGAAACAGAGCAAAGGTACCACAGTTTCGAATTGGAAGTTCTTGCTGTGGTGTTTGCTGTCAATCGTTTCCGAGTATATCTTTCTGGTGTTAAGTTTCGAGTCGTGACTGATTGCTCTGCCTTACGGATGGCTTGGTTGAAAGAGACTTGTCACCACGGATTGCCCGTTGGTGGCTTGATCTACAAGAGTACAATTTTGAGGTTGACCATCGACCAGGGACTTCTATGGCGCATGTAGATGCCTTGAGTAGAAATCCTGTGATAGTAAACCACATACAAGAAAAGGATTTAATTGATGCGCTACAGGATGATGACAAAGAAATTCAAGCATTGATGTTGAATCTGAAGCTAGAACAAGAGGCCAACAAGAAAAAGAAGAACGGACTAACGAAAGACTATAAAGTCGTAGACGGCCGGTTATATCGTGTGATAGAGAATGGGTTGAGACCAGTTCTCCGAGTGCGAGATTCCATATAATGAAGATATATCACGATGAGCATGGGCATCTGGAAACTGAAAAATGTCTAGAGGAAATACGAGCTAAATATTGGTTTCGAAGATGAGAAAATACGTGACAAAATATGTGGCAAGTTGTCTTGGATGCCAATTTACGAAGAAACCAACTGGGAAACAACCGGGTCTGCTTCATCCTATTCCAAAGGTGTCTGTGCCATTTCACACCTTACATGTGGATCACCTGGGCCCCTTTGCAAGAGCAATGGGAAGACTTATATATTTGCGGTAATCGACGGATTCACAAAGTTCGTGTGGTTAGAAGCCGTCGCTGCAGCAAATGCCAGAGGAGCAGTTACCGCACTAAGTAGACTAAGTCAAACATTTGGGTATCCCGAAAGAATCGTCAGTGACCGAGGCACAGCATTCACGTGTAAGGAGTTCAAACAATTCTGTGACAATAACGCCATTAAACATATCTTAAACGCCGTGGCATCACCCCGCGCGAATGGGCAAGTCGAGCGCCTGAACAGAACGATTTTAAATTCGCTTTCAGCCCACATGGGCGATGATCAGAAAGGATGGGATGCATACTTGCCTAAGGTTCAATTGGGCTTAAATTCGACCTTAAGTCAAGGGACAGGCAAGTCACCATTAGAGTTGCTGTGTGGCTTAAGACCCCGTTTACCGAATGATTTACAAGGGCAGTCTACAGTAGAGACGTATCGACCTCCCGAGTCGAAGCTGCTCATACAATTGAATCGAACGCAGTTCAAATGAAAACGCGTTATGACAAAGATCGGCGTGTTGTAGAACCTCTACTTATGGGTCAGTTGGTCATGGTAGAACGGAAAATATTACGTCCTGGCCTAACAAGTGGAAAACTAGTCCAACGATACGCAGGGCCATATAAAGTTACTGCTGTGCTACCTAACGACCGCTATGAGGTCACGTCATACACGAAAGGCAAACAAGCTTACAAAACATATTTGCCCGTGACAAGATTAAGGTTTGGCATGACAGACCACGAGACTCGTCATCTGATGAAGATCTGATAGAGCGGAATTAAGTCTATCAACTATCGACCGCGCAAATTCTTACCCCGAAAAAAAAAAAAAAAAAAAAAAAAACGCTTGCCTACGGGGCCTACACAGCGTTCAGTTTCTGTAATCAAACGCTTGCCTACGGGGCCTACACAGCGTTATGTTTCTGTGATCAAACGCTTGCCTACGGGGCCTACACAGCGTTATGTTTCTGTGATCAAACGCTTGCCTACGGGGCCTACACAGCGTTATGTTTCTGTGATCAAACGCTTGCCTACGGGGCCTACACAGCGTTATGTTTCTGTGATCAAACGCTTGCCTACTGGGCCTACACAGCGTTATGTTTCTGTGATCAAACGCTTGCCTACGGGGCCTACACAGCGTTATGTTTCTGTGATCAAACGCTTGCCTACGGGGCCTACACAGCGTTATGTTTCTGTGATCAAACGCTTGCCTACGGGGCCTACACAGCGTTATGTTTCTGTAATCAAACGCTTGCCTACGGGGCCTACACAGCGTTATGTTTCTGTAATCCAACGCTTGCCTACGGGCCTACACAGCGTTGTGTTTTGTTATCAAACGCTTGCCTACGGGGCCTACACAGCGTTGGAAACATCATGCCTAATATGGTGAAGATCTGCTGGAAGAGGCTGCCACGGTCTGCCATCGGATCTTCGCGTTACTGCCTACGTCGGACGACGTGCGAGTGTGCTGCACAATCAAGATCAACCAGATGCGACTTCAACTGTCCTTCGAGGCCGAAGGACGACTGCAGGATGGCCGAACTGTTAGACTGAAAATCGACAAGCTATGATCAGCACTAATCTCGACAACTGAGTGGGTCCCAGCCCTGGGGCTCTCTCTCTTGGACGCTATCGGTCGACGCGCTCGGACCATTGTTTACGTTATGAGCGATCCAAAATTATTAATTAAAGGTATTTATTCCGAAGAACTCTTGTGTTTAATTTAGAGCCAATAGTACTTACTCTAGTAGTTATTGGTATTTGGTTGTGATCGCAACTTGCAATGCGCTCGCAATGGTTTAATTCCTTTTTAATCCTAAGGTGAATATAAACTTAGATATTTCAGAAAGTACCAGTGTGATGGAAGTGGGATTCTACTCGCCCATAGGTATTGCATACAAAGTTTCGCTTCATTCTTTGACCATTGGTAATCTTGAATTGAAATTTCGTATCTACGTTTAACGATGTGGTTATGCATGATCAGTTACGGCTAAGAATTTTATGAAACAGGCTATTTTTTCGAAGGGAAAATGTATTATTCCATTGGAAACCTCATCAACAAGTTATCAACAAAATAACACGATCGTCTATGTAAGGTCAAGACGAAAAAGACAAAATAAAAGCAGCCGATAGCTTTTTAAGGCTGTCGTTAAGAATAAGATTGGTCGTTAAAATATCGTAACTTGGTCGTAAATCCGAAATTCTTAGTGGCAATCAAAATTCTAGAGCACTTCAATAATGACTTCATTGAGTTTCTATTGAGCGTATAATAAAATCTCTTGAGTGTGTTTCTAAAATATTGGTCTAACCAAGCTACACTTATTATTCTTTGGTATAACCTATATTTTGAAGAGTGATGATGATGATCTGATTTTGAAGAGTATGGTCAATGCGGTCAAAGTCAAAGGCTTCAAAATTCGAATATCTTCAACCCATTTCTTTTGCGCACAAAAGCCACAAATGAATTAGTAAGTAGTAAGTACAATTTTATACGATAGGCTCACCTCAAGGCTAAAGTGATAGCAATTTTCTAGTCTGCTTTTTTTCCTAAATGGTCCTCAAATAAATCGAAACCACTGATTTGAAAGGCAATTTATACTCTGTCTTGCCTACTCTGGTACATAAGAGATACAGGCGTGATGTGTATGTGGAGTCCACAAATTATAAAAAGCTTTTTTTGCACTACGAAAATGATAAAAATCTTTAAAAGCAATACCAATATTATAGCTAATTCCTATTCTTTGCTCAAACAGAACGCTCGTGTTAGATATAATTTGCAAACAGTCAGAATTACAAAGCTGAAGCTAGCATACCTAGTTGCTACCGCAGCGTGCCTAATTGCTACCTCATCAGCTGGATACATAGTCAGATCAGAGCAAAGAAATTTGAAGAGCGAACCTAACACGGGAAGTGTTTTAAAAATTTGGTATTCAATTCATCGCGGGTTTTAATCGCTTTGTCTACATCCAATCTGTAAAGAATGGATTATGTCGCTGGGAATCAGTTGTAAAAAAGTACCGCTACTACACACAGTATTAGAACGATTCCTTTCTTTTCATGCCGCCAAAACAGTATTTTCAGACCTAATATTTACAGCTTGGATGCAAAAATAGCAGTTACTACACCAAAAAGAGCAGAACTTTTACATTTAAGACCGACAAAATTGGGTATGGTGTGTATTGGGTATTCATGCATACCTAATCAAGACGTTTGGTAAAAGAAAAGGCACAAAAAAATCGATTCCTGCTTATTTTGGAAATTTTGAAAATATAATCGAGTTTTAATTAATCGATTAATTCTACTCTTTAAATTAATCGATTTATAGATTTTTTTTTCAAAAAACCGTCGATTATTTAAAAAATCGTTTTTTTTACATCCCTGGTAGATGGAGCCCTACCACGCGTTAGTGGTTAAGATACACTTGCTTAATTCGCGGGCTTGGAGTGAGCCGCTGTCGCCCAGTTGGTAGAGGCGTCGCCAGTACAGATGGCCGAGGTCGCTGGTTCAAGTCTAGCCCGTGGTGCAAGTTTTCCTAAATCAACACATGTCTTTAAATTGATGCGTTCAAACGAAACTAAAGTAAGATATAATTTGCAAACAGCTAAAATTACAAAAAATAGATTTGAACGCATTGTACGAAGTTACATTAATTGATTACTTTCGCAATAAATTTAGCCTCTGGTCACCTTTCATGACCTATACTAACCTAAATAAAACTGCGTGAGACGAGTCTCTCACGATTTCATTATAGTTGTTGCTGGTTCTTTCTGAACAAATTCCTAAATCTGACCTGGATCCATAATAAGGAATGTACCTGCAATTTCACGCGGCTCGAATGACAATGGGAATAGTCATGATTAGGTGGATCACAAACGCAGCGCACAAAATAGCGGTTCCATACAATTATGCTGTTTTCATACTCTTGTTTTTTAAGACCCTTCCTTCACTTAAAAAGTTGGTCTGTCGAAAAAATCATCGGTAAGTTCATTCCCTCCCAACAATTTCCCAAGATTTCTAGTTAATAAATAGAACCGAACAAGGAGTAAATGTACATTTCTTAGCAAAATAGCGTAGGTAGATCTAAAGAACAAACTTGATAATATTTTATGCACACCCACGAAACTGAAGTGCTGTGAATAAATCTCCTCGTCTACCTTTTTTTACTTACCAATACATTTGAGATATTCATCTAATTAGGTACAATTTATTTCAAATTCTGATGTAGCGCTGATATAATGTAGGTAGGTGGTTAACCCATACAATAAGAGAACTGTATTTCACAGGATTTCCAGAAGTTTCCTTGGAAAACGTTAACATCCTCTGAAGTGTTGATTGCAGCGCAAATTGAGAAATCACTAGAGTCAACTGCTAGTGCGAGTTCAGGAAGCAATTGTGGACGGAGAGCTAGCCACGTGAAAAAGTATACGATTTACTGGTAGTCAATTCAAAATCACAGTGTTATGAAATGACAAGATCAGCCTCAGCGGGAAGCCAAGTTACGCTGTTCGCAATACTTAAATACTATGCGACCAGCGTAATTTTGCCTCTCGCTTAGGCTGCTCATGACACTATGATTTAGAATCAACCCTACTCATTAATTTTATCCTTATCTGCACAACAGTCTCTTGCTACTTTCAGCTGTTTAGATTATGTTGTTGAATAGCGTTTGATGCCGTCGGTCTAAAATCGCGTAAAAATCGTCTATTAGTGCGCCAAGAGGAGGCCTCTTTGTTTAGCAGTGAAAGGTTGTCACGGTTGATGTCGATCATAATGGCTTATCCATCACCATCGAGAAATGCTTATCAAATCAAATCATACATTCCAACATTTCCAACTCTTATCGTTGCGAGCTTTTCGGCTAGTAGGAAGCAATTGAAGCTCATGTGATCAGACACTATGCTTTGTTCAACTATTCTGTTTACTGACATGGTGTTCTGAAGTAAAGCCGTACAACAGTCATGATAAGATCTGACCTAGTAATTTATGTTCATTGTTTTATAGCTCTAATTATGCTGAGGCATGTCACAAATATAGAAGGCTAACTTGCTAGTGACAGTTGCTCATCAAAACGTACACCTGTTAACGTTGCGAGCTCTCCGGCTAGTAGAAAGTAATTGTAGCTCGTGTGATCAGACACTATGCTTTGTTCAACTATTTTGTTGACTGACATGGTGTTCTGAAGTAAAGCCGTACAACAGTCATGATTATATCTGACCTAGTAATTTCTGTTCATTGTTTTACAGGCCTAGTTATGCCAGAGGATGTCACAAATAACCGTGTAATATATAAAGAAGGCTCACTTGCTAGTGATAGTTGCTTATCAAAACGTACACGTGTAAACATTGCGAGCTCTCCGGCTAGTAGGAAGCAATTGTAGCTCGTGTGATCAGACACTATGCTTTGTTCAACTATTCTGTTGACTGACATTGTGTGCTAGGACAGCTATGGAACAGAATTACTATGATTACAGTAATTTCTGTTTATTGTTTAACTGTTAAACTTAGTTGTTGTTGTGATTTAACGGTGACAATAGCATTCACAAAGAGGGTTGACATCATGCAGGCGGCCGGTCATAGAGCCAAATCTTTTTGCTACATGATTTTGTACTCTAATAAAACAAGTTGCACCGATAGCGACTGAATTGGGATAAGGGCAGGCACAAGATGTTTAAATGTAAAATTTTAACAGGTTTATTCTACAGCCCTTGAGCAGGAGAGCTAATAAAGTTTGGGCATTTTATTTGCAACAAACTACCAAATATGTCGGAAGCAGATTGTTTTGATAAAGTCTGCCTGCACCGCCCACGAACGCAGATATGCATTGAGCGCAGAACACAACGCCTTCGTATGCGTGCGCGTCATCACGCGCCTACCGGTGGTAATATATGGAATTTTATGAGAGGCGGCCATCTTTGGGGGCGGCACACTGCCTGCGTATGCGTGCGCGTAATCATGCGCGTAACGCGGTGTGCCTTGTCTCGTAAGAACCCATACAATGCAACGTCTTAGCTATGCTCGTGATGACGTGCCCGTCACACATACGGAGGCGGTGTGTGGCGTCCTTAAATGAACTTCAAGTAGGAGTGCCTTATGTAGGTATATCAATTAAGTGTAATTCGAAGCTGTAACTGTTTTGACGAGAATTCTAGTCAGTCTTTAGAAAATCGATTGCATGCATTCTACCTAGTAACTATATATCTGGGGGCACGGCAGTGCCCCCACCAAGTCGAGCTGAAAGCTGCACGGCCGTACCATCCTTTTCTCGAACCAGTTCAGGCCATATTTGACCCCCCCATAACTTCCTTGTCGATAAGTTTAGAACGCTTATTTTAAAATATCTTATCAAGCACTGTATAGACACGATGCATTTCAAATTTCATTTCATTTGGACCAGTAGTTTAGAAGTTATAGTTAGTCAAAGTTTCTTAATTTTCTGCCTGACTGACTGACTGACCGATCATCAAAATTCTAAGGCACTTCTAGCAGACTGAGGAGCTTGAAACTTTGGATACACCTTGTATTTAGTGTATGAATAAAGGGAAAACTATAACATTCTGCAAATTCGGTTGCAACCGCATAACTAACTTTGTATTTCCATACAAATGTATAGGATTACAAAGTTAACTTTGCGGATGGGCTTTGAGGAAATCTGTAGCTGAGGCTCAAGAAGTAGTTCCAGATAAGAGAAAGAGGAAGACTATCTACAAAAAGAAATGAGATCCCACCAAAAACATTAACTTGTAAAAAGAACCAAGTCTCGCCTCTCAGTTCATCCACTGTAAAAAGTTGTGAGATCCATCTGATGCCAAGTCGGTTATTGATTTATTCAAGGACTACTTCAGGTACCTTTCATCTTAAGCTATTGCGTAATTAGGTAACAGACATCATCTTACAGTAACTATATCAATATTTAAAAACTTTTATATTTACAATAACTAGAATGACTTGGCAATCGCACACTATTTGCTTGTGAGATACGATGGTCTAGTGCGATGGCCGGGTCATTCTAGTTATTGTAAATATAAAAGTTTTTAAATATTGATATAGTTACTGTAAGATGATGTCTGTTACCTAATTACGCAATAGCTTAAGATGAAAGGTACCTGAAGTAGTCCTTGAATAAATCAATAACCGACTTGGCATCAGATGGATCTCACAACTTTTTACAGTGGATGAACTGAGAGGCGAGACTTGGTTCTTTTTACAAGTTAATGTTTTTGGTGGGATCCTATTTTGCTGGATTTTCGGCTAAATTTCATGCTTTAGTTAAATAGATTAAATAGACTAAATATTGTTTCACTCAACTGACTTTTTGGCCTTTCACTCAACTGACTCATTGGATGGACAATATACCTACGAAGAAATAGAACTTTAGATATGGTGACAGATTGTAAAAACAAACTCAAATTTTTTCTTTGAACTTAGCATAAACAAACTTAGTTGTCCTTTCTAACAACTGTTATTCCTAGTTATAGGTGTGATTCGCACAATTCTAGTCAGGCTTTGCCTCTCGCAGTTCCGATTGTCACTCGGTACAAAGCATGTTTGTCTCACGCGGGTCCAATTAGTCACTCCAGCAGTTTCTCAATTTGCGCTACAAATCTAGACTTCAAGGTACCACAGAATCAAGTACTGAAAGAGGTATGAAACATTGACTATTCGTCTACTTCAGCTGGAAGTATATGTATAGTTAATAATTTATCGTTTACCTACATTGTAAATGGTGAAAACCATAGAAAACGCATAAAAGTGTTCAATCCTTTTAACAAAACCGTATAAAACAATGTTACCTAACAGTTAAAAGCACTTTTCAATACGTATACCATTAAAATAACAGTATGGTCGGTTAAAAGTTAAATCAATGACCACAGCGCCTAGTAGACGGCACAATAAAGCCTTGTTCAAACTGTAGCGGAAATTAAATTGCTTGACAATTGGTACTTATCAGTTTTTGAATAACTTTTTAAATTTTCCTCTGCAGGCAGGATTTGAACCTACGACTTACGGCATCTGTACTGCCGACGCCACAACCTCGGGCTACTCAATGTACCTATCAGAATACCGCGTACCCACGTACTGCATCGGTTTCGCTCAGGTTGAACAGGGCACTGCACAACAGGCTTTGCATAAGAACGTCTGGACAACAAGTGATTTCTGGCCAAATTATTTTCCGGATGACGTAATGATGATAAGTCCGTGGCAATATATGAGACGACCGACCTTAAACTGGCTAATAGCATGCAAGCATTACCCACGCACCACAGCTAGCTTGCTAGTAAACTTGGATCTTTTGTATCTTTTCTGTGATTGGTCAAAAATGTGTTAATGTCAATGTTAATATACGTAAAACTATAAGGCATTATAACGGGTTTTAACTCACGGTAGGGATATACTTATCGAGCACGGTAGGGATATAATATGGGTGCTCGATATATCCCTACCGTGAGTTATAATTATCCTTTATCCTTTACAGCCACAACAGTCCACTGCTGGATATGGGCCTCCCCCGTATTGGGGGGTATTACCATACTCACCACGCTTGGCAGGCGGATTGGTGAGCGCAGTGCAAGATGTTTAATTCACAGGGAACGCTGCTGCCTATTCCCTGGATAATTATCCCTTAGTCGCTTTTTACGACACCCACGGGTAGAATTGGGGTGATGCTATTCTAAGCCGGCATCACACGGCAAATATATAATTATAACCCGTTATAATGACTTATAGTTTTGGTAATAATATCCACGGAACCTTAAAATCAAGTGTTGATGGTGCGTTTAAGCACAACTGCTCTTGCTGCCACCTGCAATAAACTTTGATTTTTACTAAGCATTTATTGCTTTGAGAAATTGGCACATAAGGCGTCTAGTAAGCTATGTAGTCTTACAATAAAATAACAGTATAGTTGGTTGGAACGTGAAACAATTCGATGTTCAACTTTAACCGACTTTACGAGCTTTAAAAAGTTGCATTTGAGAAGAAATGGGCTATTAAGTTTTGTGTTGCAGCTATTGGTGATCGTTTATACTTAATTATAATACCTTTAATAACAATAATTACTATACATTGGGATTTTAATGCACTCACAGTGCTATCACAACACACATCACCCAGTGCACATCTCTCTCTTTTTACGACACTCACGGGAAAGATATGGGGTGATATTATCTAAGCTACTACACATCGATAGTAGAACGTCTACATACCTTACCTAAAGCTAGATATAAAATACTCGGTATTTTGTACGACTTATTCTCGAACCGACTACCTTCAATCGAGGGTCATTCTCAGCGGTCTGATTCTATTTCTCAGTTCTCTGTCATAAACACGTTCAGCTGACCTGTCGAGATAAAC
Source organism: Phthorimaea operculella (assembly GCA_024500475.1). Lineage (NCBI taxonomy): Eukaryota > Metazoa > Arthropoda > Insecta > Lepidoptera > Gelechiidae > Phthorimaea > Phthorimaea operculella. The sequence continues at coordinate 1,051,303 of JANFCV010000157.1, forward strand.
CCAATAAAAGCCATAAAAAGCAAAAGGTCCCGGAATACCTAAAACCACAGAGCAAATAATGTTGCTCGCGCCGCTAGTAGAGACATCTTTTTAAAATGTTATTAAAAAGTTTGGCCGTCACCATCGCAAATAGGCAGGTACTATTTAATCTAGTCTACATATATAAGTTAATCTGTGACCGTTACTGAAAGACAGTGCTGCCGTAACTGACCTGACAGCCGAAAAGAAAAAAAGCCGCATATCCATCACCCAAAGCGTACATTGAAAGGAACAGATTCAATGCGTTTTTAGAAATGAGTAAGCAAGTTAAAACTTATTGAACAAATATAAGCAAAGCAACTTACAAGAACATCGTAAACATAAATGCAAAAAGGCGGCTTTATCGCTAAAGGCGATCTCTTCCAGCCAACCAATTTATACACAAAACGATTGCTTGTAATTGTAAGCTTGTAAAAATACTGAAGTGGCCTACAGTGTTGTCATCCGGATTTGCATGCGGTATTATATGATATGAATGAGTTTCTAGTACCGGTGCGAGCAACATCTTTGCTCTGTGCCTGAAACCATTGTGTCGTACTTCTGATACGATAAATTGCAGGGTTATAACAATTGCCAACGACGTCTGTCCTCTATGACGACCCCTGGTGAACCACTTTTGACCAGAGAATGGTTTTCCGGTTGGAAATAAGATATTTGGGAAATGATAATGTGAAATCGTGGTATTCAATGTGGGGCTTTAGGGGCTTGAAATTATTTTCAGACAGACTTAACGGTTTGAAATTTTTGTATATTGTTTTTCAAATGCAATTACAGTTTGTTCACAATTTAGGGAGACGACGCGCGGAGCGCCCTTACAGATGGTTTACTCAGTACTAGCGACGATTTTGACGATTACTGACGCTTACCTACTGAAATGAACTTCAATCTCAGAGGGTCTCAAGGTACTAGAACTAAGAAGCTGGTTCCTACGAACGAACGTCATATTACTTTAATTAAAATTGGCTGAAAATCATGTAACGTTCTTGTGTCAGACTTTGCTTTTTGATATTCTCATACTTTGAGATTTTGTCAGTAGCAACCCTAGCTATTTAACAAGTGAAAAACGCGAGAATCCTAAATAGGAACAAGTGGTCCTTCTGAACACTCTCTATTTTGTAGTTTATTGCATTATTAAGGTGAAACTTCCGTTCAATCAAATGAAAAATAGAAATTCAATCGAGCAGATAAAAAGAAGACTTGTGTGAAATGATGGAGGCACATGTATATTTGTCGCAAAACTACGGCCTTTCGCACACGCAACGTCGGTTTCGACGTTATTTTAGCGCTGCGATGCGCAGCGTTAGAAAAATGCGAATTTCCACCTTAATCCCATATAAATACGACGACGCAGGCCCAACGCTGCGTTGCGCACCCTAATGTCAAACGGTTTTGACAGACGCATCCGTCGACGCTAAAAATGCGCAGCGTTGTGCGTTGCGCTAAAATAACGCAGGGTATGGCACACGTAACGCAGCAACGGACGTTAGATTTTTGACGGTTTATTAACCCTTAGCTGAGCCTGATACTTGGAATAATTAGGACATTTTCTGTGTATATTCAGTGGGTACATTTAGTCGGCGACGGAATTTCCGCTGAAGTGTGTCATCTCTAATGCAAATAACATTGCTGGCGTAATGGCGCCGAATTTCATCGCATAGGTCCGGTCGTAGAGTATTTAATTATATTTAAATTGTATAGTATTTTTTAAATTTTTATTTATAATAGTTATGTTGGGTAATTAGTAGTACGAGTGAAAGATTATTTCTTTTTTCAAGACAGGTTTTAATCACTAATTTTCAACAGCACCCCCAAGGGTTAATAATCGAAACCGACACTATAATAGAGTACAAAGCAATATAATCTGCAACAATGTATTACAATTCCATACCATATGAAACAGTGAGGCGCAATATCAATCTCAATATCATTCATAAGTAAAAAATATACGTCTCATTCATTGTACAATGGTATTACAACAGTATATTTTTATACGATACTATAAAAATATACCGGAAAATATATTAAGTCAATCAAAAACTAAATTTTAATCTGTGATTAAGAGGCTACTATACCGAGCTGAAAATTCGTGAGCTGTTAGTTGATAAAAATATTTCTATTTCATTTATGCATCCCACCCGTCCCGCAGTTATAAAAGAGACAGTTGTAGCTCGCTACCGGAAAATTTGCGTTCTGGGTGTACTAGGCTCCCCGTTCAAAATCTCTATCAAATTTCTTGATAGTGGCATTATTTTGCTGCCAATAAAATATTCTATGCTCCTATTGTTTGTGTTTCTGAAGTTATTGTCATATTTAGAAAATAACAAGGCGTAAACTTGCTGATAAGTTTAGAGCACTTTGCGACGGCCATATCTTTTTTAAATGCATTATTACAACCAGAAAAAGAATATGGAGCATGGATGTAGTCCAGAAGAGTTACCGCGCAAAATTTGAGTCGATCGGTTGCGAATCGGCAGAAGGATAGGTTGAGAACGTTTGTATGAAAAATAATGACTATAGGTCCCCCTTAAGAAAACATTATATTATAAAGCCTATTATAAGTTAGATGATTACATTAATGACAAAAGGCATGGACCTCTGAAGTTTCAGCTCATCAAAAGAAACATGAACGCGTTGTTAATACCAAATCGGGACGTGCATTTACAATTGAAATAATAATAATTGTATGATTTTAATTTTCACACTTGAATGACTAAATTTAATTTGAAATTCTATTTTGTTTATGTATATTGATTGTATTTGACATTCTAAAAGAATTATTTGTGAATCTACTTGTAAATAAAGTTTTAAACATTTAAATGTTATAGTCGAGGGCCACAAAGACGCGTCTAAGACAAAACTTTTAGCTTAAAGAAAACTTATACCTACAGTTTTACCATTTTAAATACTTGGGGCCAATCAATAGAAATTATGGCAAAGTCGACCTACATGTAACCTATAGATAACCTTTAGAAAAACAACGGGATTGATGAAGTGGAGACAACTCGCAGGTGCAATGTGCGACAAGGAGATGCTAATCAAACTTATAGGAAAATTATATGTATAAAACGGTGATTATATTATACGAAAGGAAGGATATCTCACACAAACGTGCACTCCATTTTGAAACCTTATAATACCCTACTCAACGTAGAAAACTATTTTTGTAATCTTATGCCTTACTCCGTAGTAAAGACACTTTGTTTGGCTCGTCTTGGCGGGACACGACCGTGCTTCTAGATTGTGCTTTTAAGTTTGATTGACCAGCCGCGCTCTGATATTATTTTGTTCGATAAGCAGCAGTAAGATCAATTGCTCTTTCGACGTCAAGTGAAACGGCCAAAATCATTTCGACATCCTGTACGGGAAACTCATTTGAAATACAATGTCGCATATTATCAAAAGAACAATATCATGTTGCTACGTCTACCAGTACTTTTCTCGCTCGCTCATTCATACATAATGTCAGGTAAAATGTCAGGCTAGTGCAAGTGTTGCCAGGAACATAAAAATAAATTTACTCCACATTGGTCATTAAATGTTGTTAGGTTATTGTCGGACCAGCAGTAAAAGAATATGCATTATATCAGTTACCTAATTCCCATAATACAAGCTTTGCTTAGTTTCGGGCTAAATGGCGCTGTGTGTTTTATCCAGGCATATTTATTTACCCCTTGCAGGGTAGGCAGAGCGTAAACAGCTGTAATAAAACGGTCATTTACTCCACGTCTGACAAAAATTTGAGAGTTATTAAGAAGGTTGTGTATCACCATAGTGACAGGTTGTCAGCCTGTCGCCTAAAATTGCAACTATCAAATACGGTAGCTACGGGATAGATATGGGATGATGCTATTCCAGGCCGACACCACACGGCAAATAAAAATAATACAAAGATAAATATTTGAATACTAAGAAAACAACAATAATAATTATTAGTGAATTTTAAGAACAAGCCTGCAGATATTTATAACGTTTGAAATCCGCGATCTTGAATTGATAAAATTTTAATATAGTCAGTGCAACTTGAAGACTGTACAAATGTTTTGTGATTTCGGCGGTCTCTCCGGCTATGCTCCGGTAGCGCTAAATGGCGTAACCTTACCAGTCTGCTCCGATTTCCGATACCTCGGTTCACTTCTGCAAGGCGATGGTGAGATAAACCGGACTATCAAGCACAGAATAAATGCAGGATGGATGAATTGGCGACAGGTCACGGGCACAGTGTGCGACCCCCGAATGCCCCTCAAACTGAAGGGCAAGATTTACAAGACGGTGGTCAGACCTGTCGTCATGTATGGATCTGAGTGTTGGCCTACAAAAGTGACACTTCATAATAATGTCACTATCCTCCCAGCCGTTCAGGCTGTTTCCGTGAAAAAGAATGTATCTACATGACCGTGTACCTATTATACTTCTAGCGGCCCTTTGAGCGGTTTCACCAGCTTCTACTTACCTGTTTCCAAGTAGAAATTAGATCTTTGCCCTTAGCAAAAAGTCGATTACTCCGTTCCAGCAGAAGTGACTCATCAAGACCATGTGCCAGCAAAAGCGACCGTCATGCTGAACAACTTTTACTTTGATGGAGATATCTTATCTCTTGCAATTTAGATGGGATGCTGATGATCTGCATCAGGTACTCCAGACCTTCGATGACTATGTGCCAATAAAAGCGGCTCGTCATGCTGAACAAATTTTACTTCAAAGCCATTACCGTATCTCTCATAGTTTGAATGGGATGCTGGTGATCTGCATTAAGTACCTACTCCAGATTCTCGATAATCATGTGACAGCAGGAGCGGCTCGTCATGCTGAACAACTTTTGCAATGAACCCATTTTAGTATCTCTTATAGTTTAGCTGTGCTTCTGGTGCCCGCCATCATCAGGTACTCTAGTGATGAAAAAAAGTAGTCCATGTCCGTCCCTAATATTATGCCAGCAATATCAGTGGCAAATTTCACGAGGATCGCTAAATCATCGGTTTGATTCATTTTGGCAATATCCGTAACATTTCTCGCTTTTCCTACTTCATTCACCCAACTTCTATGGTAAAAATATGTACGTGGCAACACCTATCAACAAATATTGTTTTGACAAGGTTGTCCGCCAGACGTGCGCAAAAGAGACAAACCTATGTAAAAGAAAGAGTGGTATTGTCAAATTTTGAAGTACTATTTATCTCGTTCTTTCACATGCAATCGCCACATCTTTTATTTCATCAATTATCAAACAATACGAATTGTACAGATGGTTTCTTATCTTGTAGGTACCGTCAAATTTGTTTCCGCTTCTGTTGACACATAGATATCGAATATCCAGAGTGTCTGTCTACCTTATAAAGTAGGTATCATATGAATGTTTAGTATTTTGTAGATTTTTCCACATGAAAGTAATTTGGAATACTTGGTGTTTTAATCAAACACTAGATATTGACATAAACTTTTTGGTTACAAAGTTAATACAAGTGAAGCAAATGGAATAAATTCACGCTACTGATGGGATTCGAACCCACGTTTTCGGACAAACCGGGTCAGATGTGTTTGAGCGCTACACTCGACTCCAGATTAAACTTAGCCACATAACAGTTTTGGGCAGAATACATTCGATGCTCAATTACAAGAGCAAACTCTTTCTTAGAAAAGGTGAGAATCTACACTAACTGCGTCAGGCCAATCATGACCTTTAAGACCCATCTGAATATGCTGCAAGTCATCCAAAACCGCTTCATGCGTAGGGCTACTGGAGCTCCCCTAATAGTTGCAGCGTCTAACTACTACCCCTATCCAACTTCGAACTTTCGACTTTGCCCCAGGCACGTCCTTTCGGATGTTGACGATCCCATCACATTAGCAGCTGATGCAGCCATTGCGAGTAGATCACACTCTACAAGCTCTTTAAGCAACCCTCGTCCCCGGCGAATAGGACACAGAGGCCCCTCACTTGTGCCATTCTTTGGCAACTACGCGCACATACCGGGTAAACACAGTCCGACCCGTTCTTCCCAGAAAAACTCGTAAGCCCAGTCTTACCCCAAGGGCGTGATTGGGCTGGTTGTTTGAACAACCACCCACACACATCCGGGTGAGCCCTCGCTCCCCACAAAATAGTTAGGTGTAGCTTTAACCGGCCCCGGGGCCGATAAGTGCAGTGCCACATAACAAAAATAAACCGCTACACTACGGTAGCTCTAACCCAGGCAGCGAAATTGTGAACCACTTGATTCGTTCATATATTTTTGTAACTTTGAATGGAATGGAATTCGATCTCTTTCACTAGTTCAGCGTAAAACCTAAATTAAGCTACATTAAGTTTAGCGATTGCCCCGATTGGGTACAAGAAGCTTATCGTAGAGGACGAAACTCATACCGAGTTGACGTAAGACACACATGAGACCGATGCTTCACAGATTCGCACCAGTAGTCCATATGGACGCAGTTTCAAATTTCAACTGTCGTAAGGTCACTGAAGAGATGAACTAAAACAAAATACTTAGTTGTCGACTTATTTTGCAAATACACTGATCGTTATCCGTTCTCTTTCAATAGTTAAGCGTAAAAACTGAATTAAGCTACATATAGTTCTCAACCCGAGATTATCACGAATACTATAACGGATGCTGTACCACTTAAGTTTTAAGAAACACAAAAGTTTTTTGATTTGCGGTTGGTAACCATACCACTGCAAGCAAACCAACAGCATAATTAACTTTGTTATGTATATCGAAACGTTGACTACAAAACCCTAGTTGAAGGTGTGTCTGAGATGCTCTTGGACGGTTTAATCTTCTAGTTCATACCTACTAAATAATAAAAACTTGTTTATTAAATTCAAAATTCTTGCGTACCTACATTTACACACAGAAGATAAATACATAACGTCGCTTCTACAAATTTTAATCTTGACACATTTTTTCCTGTCTTTGTTACTCTTATTGTTTTAAATGCCTACAACTATCTTTGTTGCGCCGCAACGCACAAAAATCGTTCCTCTTTTGTTTTCCAACGCAGCGTTGTGCGCTATTTTGACGCTGCGCTAAAAATGCGCTGGAACGGACGTTGCGTGTGTTCTTCGCCTACATAAGGTTAAAATATGAAAAATATTTTTTCCACAATAAAATCAAACTAATTATTGCTGCAGTGTCTACTGTCATATTATGTGGCAAATAGGTATTCGAAAAAAATAATTAAGCACGACACTTCCAATCGAGTTTGTCGTTTGTAGACTTCACATTTACTGACAAGGCAATGCTTTTCAGAAACTCAAAATTGTATCCTTAGTTTTTCATATTCCGGGCACAAAAAAGAAAATTTTAATACTACATTACCGAAGGCCGAAAATGTACACATTATAATATCTTTTTATGTTCCTCGTAAAAGAGATGACATCTCACCTAGCTCATTATAAGGGTGTCGAAAGCCATAAGAACCGCGGTTTGTACGTAAAAACGTTTTTATATTTGCGAAAAACTGAAATGTATATTTCGTAGACTGGAATACTATTCAACACATCACCTACCTACATTATCCTAACTTACCCATTTAAGACATAAACTTCCTCTGCGACGAAGATATTTAAAAACCTTCTATCAACAATAATGGGCCTATGTAGTTAGGCTGAATTTCATTGTCGAGGTTTTTCTTAGTAGGTATTTGTATGAAAAACCATAGGCAGATGTGATGTGCTGACCACAGCACATATCTTCTCTCGTTTGAATTGACTTTTTTCGGTATGTTGTTCTTCTACAAAAGGAAGGCATAGGTGTAAATCACATACAGTCTAATTTACCTACCTTTCTCTAGTCTTGCGAAAAAAATAATATATTCTAAGAATAAGAATATTATATTTGCGTGTTCTTAGAATTGGCGTGTTCTTGTATCTCCTTGAGACGTTGCTAGGCCTTTGTGCTAGCTTCATGTAATTAAAATATATAGGTAAAGTTATAAAAAAAATACATTATATTCGCGATACTTCAAAAGAGAATACTGTGTACATACTCGTACTTGAAATAATTTCGTTTTTGTTTACTTTCGTTTTCTTCTTTATAGTTTTTCTTTTAACTGTTATGTTTCCTTTCGTAGTACAAAATTCAGCTATCAACTGCATATGTCTTTGAGTTGGCTTTTGCTTTTATAAATCGAGCAAGATTTAAGAAAATATCAAGCTGTAAAACTGTCTTCACCTCTGAGCTTTGAAACAGCTTTCAAACTGCGGCGCGTACAGATAATATTTTAAAAAGCGCTTTAAATATAAAGAAACTGGTTACAAGGCATCTTTAGCACCAGCCCTGAAATATGTCTAGTACGCCATAGCCTTTTGGCTCATGTGCTGCTCTCGTAAAGTTACCACAACTTTATATTTAGCTTCCGAGAATAGGGTTGGGACGAATTCAAAGTAACAGTTACTCGATAGGTACAATAAACTAAAATGAGTTCGGTACTTCGGTACTAGGTGCAGGAAATTCTGTTATTAACTTCTATAAATAAATAATAAACAGCGTCCACCTGTAACACAATAATTTGTTCAAAAGTATGACTAGAAAAATATTGGAAAGAATATTACCATGTTTACCTATATTACTATGAATATAACCCAGTCCCTTCAGTTATTTAGTACTTTTTATTCGCTTCAGTTTATCCGTAAAAATGTCACTGTAATATCGGGAACTCTATTAAATCGACGTATCTGGCGATAAAATATAGATCGATTTAATCCATAATTGCATAACTGTACGCTTTGGTTTTTTTTTGCACCGGAGACGTGTAGGTCATTCCGAGTCCTAATCCCAAAATCTCATTTTTCATATTTACAAAAGCTTTCCGTTTTTAAACCTGGTTTAATGTCTACTGATTTTATCAGCATATATAATAAGCTTTTTCAGGAAGCTGGGTTTGCAATGAACCTAGGTTCCTATTGAACCTTTTATTTCCAAGTACCTAAAATGTTCCGGTTTTCCATTTTGTCCCGTCTCTAGCAAGCACTGTATACGCCGCGCTCATCTTGATAAAGCAAGCTTTTTCAGGAATCTGGGATTGCAATAAAGGTAGGTTCCTATTGTAGGTACCTAATATTTCTAAGTACCTAATATGTTCCCGTTTTACATATTGTCCCATCTCTAGCAAGCACCATATATACCGCGCTCATCTTGATAAAGCAAGCTTTTTCAGGAATCTGGGATTGCCATAAAGGTATGTTCCTATTGCACCTATTATTTCCAAGTACTTAGAATGTTCCTGTTTTACATATTGTCCCATCTCTAGTAAGCACCATATACGCCGCGCTTATCTTGATAAAGCAAGCTTTTTCAGGAAGCTGGGTTTGCATTTTACGAGACTGGTTAGCGCCGCGCCGCTACTCAGGGCACATTGCACGATCAAAATTTGTAATTAGGTATTACTTTGAGGTGTTGGTAAAACTTTATTTAAGGTGAAAGCTTAGAACTGACAGATCTTAGCTAAAATAACATGCTTTACTTTAAAACTAACATTATACTTTAAAGGAACATCATTTTGTAAATTATGACAGTCTATTGCCGTCCACAGCTGGATGTAAGCCTCCCAGGCTACGCTTTATAGTACGATCTCCCGCTTTTACCACCCAAAAACTACTTACCAGCTCTCTATAAATCAATGGCCTAACTGCACTTCGCTTAAAGAGGCCTTATTTTTCCATAAGCTTAGTCCAATCATTGTTACAAAAATTGTTATTTTTGTTCTAACTATGTCTTTTCTCTTCCACCTTGCACCAAACCTCATTATTTTTGGTATTTAGCATTAAAATTTCATAATGCAGGGTGTATTTAATTCGCATTTATCTGTATAATCATAAAACTTTATAGGAGCAGCAACACCCTCTTCGAGAGACTTGAAATTACTTTTTAGCCAAAACCACAGTCATAAATTGTACTGCGTCCTAAGTGGGTAGCAGAAATTATGGAAGGTAGGGAAACAACATGGAGTAACGAAGGGCCTACTAGTATGCTCGAAGGGAAATTACAATAAAAAAATCTGTGTGGAGTAATTAATAATTAAAACTGAATAAATTTCGTTGTACAGCTTTGAAACAACGTAAAAATACAGTTCTAGGAGATGCTATAGGTAGATTGAAGCTGAAACAGCCAATTTCACTGATCAAGACAGAACACCATAAGTAACATTAGAAGTTCAAATCCTGCTCATATAATATTTTAGATTTCTATATTTTATTGTAATAAGTAGAAAAAAACTCCCAAATAACAATACAAACCAAACCCCGAATTCAATACCTTTTGTATCTCATAGTTTAAACGTAGTACAAAGTATTTATACTGACTTTCAAATCTGACATTGTACACGATCATGGGAAAAGTCGGGCGAATAGGAAAGTTATATAAAACGATTTTCGAAGCTAATGTGGAAGTCACGACAAAGGTACAATACCTTGTTGTGAAAAGTTTAAAGGTTGATATAAATGTTTTTCACTTTGTACGATTCTGTTATTATTCTGCTTTCTTTTTTCCGTGTGATGCTGGCTTAGAATAGCTTTACCCCATTTTTATCCATGGGTGTCTTAAAAATTACTACGGGGAGGTTGTTTCAAATGTGTCTCACGTTGTACCTATTGCTATTTGGAGCATATCATTTCGAAAAAAGATCGTAAAAATGCAAAATGGAATAGAATGGTTACTCTTGTAGTTTCAGCCGCTTGCTATACACCAGACACCTACTCTAGTAACCTATGTTGTCTTCCTCATTGATCTACCTTTAAAGTTTCAACTAAATTGAGATTAATTTATGAAACAAGTTGTCCTACATAACACACTTACCCACAAAGACGACACATCGCTTCGGCAATCCCCAACTCGAATAACTGTGTATCCATCCCAAGGACACTTCGTAATCTGTGTCGAGACTTGCGGGACCTCCGGAGACCTCCACAGTAGGGATGGTTTATCAAACTATCGATATATCGAGTTCAGTCGGTATCGATATTTCGGCAAAGGATCAATAATTGAAATAATTGTGTGTTTGTCTCATGGACACTTTTTAATTTGTGTTAAGACTAGCAAGGTATGCATTTATGAAATTATCGATATATCGAGTTCAGTCGGTATCGATATTTCGATAAAGGACCAATTGAAATAATTTTGTGTCCGTCCCAAGGACACTTCGTAATCTGTGTCGAGACTCCGGGAGCTCCAGAGACCTCCACAGTAGGAATAAGTAATTAATATCAAGCCATCGATATATCGATTTCAGTCGATATCGATATTTTGACCCCGATATATCGACATTTTATTAAACTTAGATAAACAATCGTTTGATGATAAATTTTTACAGCAAACTCTTATTTTGTAACTTTTGAACTCCATCATGTCAGTCTTCTCAGTAACATAAAATGTTTCCAGTATCATTATTTTACATGCTATTATGAATTATTGTTAGAATAATACATTTTACTTCGCTTTCATTTTTTTTAATCTATTCACTCGCTTTAGCAAACCTTGACCCAAAATAACTGTGTGTCCGCCCCAAGGACACTTCGTAATCTGTGTCGAGACTACGGGACCTCCAGAGACCTCCGCAGTAGAGATGATTTATCTAACTATCGATATATCGAGTTCAGTCGGTATCGATATTTCGATAAAAGACCAATTGAAATAATTGTGTGTCCGTCTCATGGAAACTTCGTAATCTGTGTCAAGACTACGGGACCTCCCGAGACCTTCACAGTAGAGATGCATTCATGAAACTATCGATATATCGAGTTCAGGCGATATCGATATTTCGACAAAGGAACAATAATTATGTGTCAATAATTATTTCATAACTGTGTGTCCGTCCCAAGGACACATTCTTATCTGTATCTCTCTTGCGGGACCTCCTAAGATCTCCCAAGTAGGGATGCAAAATTGATTAAAATATCGATGATCCAATATTATCGAGTTCAGTTGATATCGATATTACATCGGGCTCCGATGTATCGTTATTTTTTAAACTTTAATATTTATATCACCAACGAAATGAAAAAAAAACGTCCTGTGATCCTATGAGAGAATATTCAGCCGGTGCTCGTTTTGTAGCTTTGAATGCAAGCCCGTCAGCAGGGGGGTTTCACTCCGCGGTTTAGGTATTACCCGGCCGGCCGCTCCCTGAAGGAGCGAATCTCGGTCGGTTGTCGCGCGCGAGATTCACCGCACGTATGTACGTATTCGGGTTATTTCTTCAGAAGTGTAATTTTGTGTTTAAAAACTAAAAAATGGCTAGCTATGGACCTCGCAAATACTGCAGTGTAGATATATGTAAGAACAATATAAAAAAGAACCTGGAAATAAGTTTTTTCGTTATTCCGAAGGAGATGGAAAAATAAGTTCCTTTTAAAATTGTATTTTGATAATTTTCAAATACTTGTTTATTTCTAACATTGGTCAGAGTAGGTATAGGTACCTACAACAACTGGGACCGACTTTTGCTTCAGGTCGTTCGAGTCCTAACCAGACTGTGAACAAATTTATATCGTGATAATAGATAGGTAAGTCGGTAGGTAGGTATCAATTTTGCGTAAGCTTCACTTCCTATCATCTCATAAGATTAGTAGGTAGGTAGGTAGGTACTTACTATTGTATAATGTTACGCTAGCTTAATTTAAATTCGATTTAAAAAACTTGCAATACTTGTCTTGTAGTTACCTAGAATTCCTATGTACCTACTGAACAGATGAATTAAATACCTACTCGATTATAGTGACAACCCTTTGAGAACGCGCGCGGCCGGGTCATTGTCCGGCGGCGTCCAGTGAAGATTGAGCCGTTCGCGCGCAGTAATAAGTTTCAATTTTGCTTGCGGGCGGTCGGCTTAGCCGAGAGTAGGTATCTTTTTATACCTAATCACGGCTTTTGTTAGGGAGTGAATTTTCTGTACCCTAGTACTATTATATATTCTGTGCCGTCAGTGTAGCCAGTACCTAACGTAAACGTTATCATTAATATAATTCTGACACACTTTTATGGATTTAATGGACACTTTTACACATTTTTATGGATGATTCGATTCGATATTTGAATTATATAGGTACCAAATTGTGTTAGACATAATAACATGTTATTTACACCTCGGTTTATCGATATTTTTGGGTGTCAATATATCGATATGTATTGTATTTCGATATATCGTTGCATCCTTACTCCCTACCCCTTCGACGAACTCCACACTACAATTAGAGAAATCATACTTGAGCCAAATTGATTTCTAACCCTCCAGGCGGCTGTACAAGGTACAACCATTAATTGGAATGTAATGTAAACTAAATGTTGTATGGCACAGAAGCTGGAACCAAGGGGTTTATTGGAAAGAACATTCATTAATACTCCAAAAATAGAAAGCGAAATATATGTAAAGTTTTCAAAAACAAAAAATACTTCGATTCATAAAAATTACTGAAATAAAAAGGTTCTGAGTCAGTTAACAGTTTACATCTTGTGGCATACTATACTACCTCTCGCATTTCTCAAAATCTAAAATAAATTATGATTCTATATTTTTTGGCTAAGGATCGTCTTCTTAGGGCGTCGTTATTTTAGAAATATTTGACGCGTCAGGATCGGGGGGACCGGGCATCGTGGGGCTTCTTGGGTAGCGTGTATGACGGTGAAGTAAACTCAGGAACGATTTAATGAATTTCAGGCTTTATTTTCAGCAAATTTACACTTCAGAGAAATGAAAGTACATAGGTAAGTACACACGAGACAAAATTGCCACAGGAACCGACAAGTCTCTTGGCAGAGGAGATTCTTCCACCAAAATCAAGAAAAAAAGTGAGTGACGCTCCATTTGAAATTTACAAGGTGGTCTCCGATCCCCGCCAAAAGCCTTGCCCAAGCGATAAAACCGAGGGAAAACCATTCTCAGCCAATCGCTTGCGTTTCTACAGCAAATACCAATCAAGATACATTCAGGTTATCAAACATTACAACATAAATCGGCAAAATAAATCATACGGAAGTTACAAAATAAACAGTGATAATGAAATGGACCAATTACAAGTAAGAAAGTGCTGTCATTCTAGCCAACAGTACAAACTGAACTAGGAAGTGGTAATAAAATTAATTTGACATTTATTCTAGTAAGAAAACTACTACTAGACCATGTACGAATTGTATGACAAGTACAGCCCTCTGTGGGCAAATCAAGAAATTAACTCAAAGGTGACAGTTGAAACATTCGGATACTAGAAATCAAAATGTTATAAATTCGGATACATAATCACAAAAATCGGTTTGACGCGTTGCCGACAGGTGGCGCTTCTCTCACACTTCGACATATTGATTAAAGTTAAAATGAAAAATGAATGGAATGCCAGTGAGTTTCTTCCATCGGTTCTCTATCCATTTGCATAAAAAGAATTGGCATAATATATTTTGGCACACTGTAATTTGAACTAATGATACTTACGCATAATTCATGTACGCATAACAGTTTAGGCATAATTTCTTTACGCACAAAAAATATTGCCATAATAGTACATAGGCCTAAAATACAAAACCATAAATTGTCATATCCATAATCAAAGTAGGCATAAAAATCTGATGCATTAGAAGAACCCCTAAATTGTATAAAAATAACCTAACCTAACCTAAACTGACCTAATTTAACCTAATATATCTTAAAAAATACTAAACTGACTTACATTTCCTGCCATATGAACTTAATAAAAAATATATTATATTAGTCCAAAAAAATTATTACAAAAGCAATTATGCCAAAATATTGTTAGTATAAAACGCAATAGTCTAAAATATGATTATGCCAAGATAAATATTATGGCAAGAAACTATTATGTCAAAGCAATGGTAGGCGAAAAAAAATTATGCGAAACATGTTATGCTAAAACATATTAGTGGAAAAAAAAATATGCCTATGAAAGGGTTACCTCTTCCATCATAGTGCGTGTCATCAAATAGTTCTTAAACATGACGCCAGAGGAACTATTTGATGAAACATACTAACTGTGTCAATTTGTACGAGAGGGCCAATTTTTTTTTTCATATTTTGACCTATGTTCCTTGGAGAAAGTTGTTCAGTTTCATTGACAGATCACACCCTTTACGGATCCGCCACTAATAAAATTACACCCTATATAGTTCTCTTTACAAGCTGATGCAAGTTCTGTGGTTTCATCTAAATAAAGTTTCTAATATGGAACTTATGTGTCACAGTTATCAAACCATTTCCATTTTTCGCGAGATTTTTCGCTATTCTGTGCCTCGAAATCAGTTTGTGCCTCTGCACTACTAATGTGTATGTTTTCATCTTGTTTGTGTGTTCGTAATCTGCCGCAAGGGATTACAGCCGAATCCGAATATAGATAAATCGGTGTACTAATTCAATTTGCTATAGATATTCCAATATGTCTTATCGCCAATCAGAGATTTAGATTTTCTTCAGATATTTAACATCGGAAATTAATCTTGTCACGACCGGATATAACTTAGTCGAATTTGGTTACCTACGAAAAGGCAGTAAAACCCCATGAGATTATTTAGCATATTGGAATAACAAAATGGTATTAGTATTTTTGTTGTTGCCAGAAGTACTTGTATTACAATAGGTAGAAGAGGGTCAAAATTGGTGCTACCAATCGTTGGGTTGCCTCCGCAAAAATTGAATACAAACGGCACCACTATTGTTTTGTTTTGAGGATTCAATTGCGGTTGTTCGGCTTATAGTCTGCTATGTTGATCGGTCAAGTATAGGTATCAAATTAATCACTTCTACGAAGCACAAGGAGTTGTATTGTAGTAACTGCATAGCCGCTTGAAGCGTATTGCTTATGTCAGTAATTAGTTATTAGGCTTAGATTATAGGCAATCATGCATTGCAACTGTTTACAGTAGTAGGTTCATAGGTTAATTTTAAGGGCGTTATTTGTACTTAATTTAAACCACTCGAAATGAAGAAAATTGTGAGACAAGACGCAGCAGAGTCTTTTGTACACTCAGGGTTTTTCATATAAGGTGCCGCCGTAGAGTTTTCGACCTCGGCTGAACTGAACTTTTTTGACTATATTCAACCCTTGGTCGACCGCATGGTGGCAGTGATAACACCTTACTGCAGTAGCATTTCCGACGAGGGTTAACGTCAGGCAGGCGGCCCGTCATAAAACATTGCCAAAACCTTTTGCTTATTCCTTGTTTTGCTTCATTATTTTGTGCTGTAACAAAACACAACAACTGATTTGGTAAACCTAAGAGCGTTTGTCCACCGTCGCCGTCACCGTCACTTCACCGAGAACAAGATGACGGCGCCAAAGCAGCGGTACATACATTTACTTATCCGCGTGTCCACCGCACATCCGTCACGTCGCCGTCACTTCATATTAAACTCGGCCCGAAATAATCTCGTTCTCGTTGACGTGACGGTGACGGCGGCGGCGGTGGACAAACGCCCTTAGGGTAGGAAGATGATGAAATGATGAGTGCTGACACTGCTGATTATTGATGACCTGCTAAAAATTAACTCATTTTATTTGAATCAGTGCAAGAAACAAATTAGATAGCGCTTGAAACTATGTTTTACAGAATCCATTGACGTAAACAAACCAGTTCCTGAAATTATGGATCCAAAAAGATGAAAAAAGCAAATGAGAAAAAAACAGAGGGCGAATTTAACTTTATCAGAACTCAAATTGAAGAAATATCGAGAGTTGCCGCTGACAGTGACTTATTACCCGATGGGGGTTGGTTTGAATTGCAAGCGACATGAATTTTAGCATAAATATTCGTCTTCTTTTTTTGAGTGGTACACGGAGTCGTCATACAACCCAACAAACCCCGGTGTCTGTGTTTTTCATTCATTTCATTTTCATTCGCTTACAAAAAGGAGTACCGTGTCTGAGTCAGTCTGACATACTTTACTTGTGCAACAACCGCCGTCTGAATTATTATAAACAGCAACTGGGACCGACGGCTTAAAGTGCTCTTCGAAACACAGAACCATCTTGCTTTTTCGACAATCAGGTGGTTCAGCCTGCAAAATGTTAACCAGATATTGAACAATTTCACAAAGTGATAAGCATTATAAACTTTGTGAGTGGCCCATATCGGCTACCACTCATAAATCGTAATATTCGAGAACCTACATTGATATCATTGAATATTCGTAAACCGTAACAAATAAGGCGCAAGCTTCATAGAGCTGACGTAAGATAGCATCTGTCAAACGAGTGATCGTCGGAGACGTGAGACGTGCGACATCGCGACGCTTTAAATCGTTTCCATAATAGAAGAAAACAAACCTACACACATGAGACGCGCGTCGCGTCGATAACGGCTGACGATCGCTTGTCTGATAGATGTCATGTTGTACGTCGCGTCGCGCGTCTATTCTGTAGAACTCGCCCCTTTGGTCAATTTGTCTTCGTCCATGAAACTTTTACTACTTATTACGATAATATTTAGAAAAATTATACTTGGACCGCACACAAAAATACTTCTATAATGGGTGTCTGTTTAACGGTCATCTTTTCGAGTCGCCGTTTAAATGTCAGACGTTTAATTATGGCGGCGATCACACGTTACGTACATTGCTGCGTATTTTAGCGCTGCGTAACGCATGCGTTATGATATGATAAGATGAATTTCTACCTTATTTCCATTCAAATACGGTTTATGTCAAACGGTTTGACGGACGAATCTGTCGACATAGCATTGTGCGATACAACGCAGCACTACGAGATCCTGTCAAACCGCTTGACATAAACCATACTCGTATGAAAATAAGGCGAAAATTCGCGCTAAAATCACAAAATAGAGAGTATGCTGCGAAGGTTCACTCGATCCTATTTAGGATTTTTGCGATTGTCACTTATTCTTGTTACACAGCCAGTCAGCCAGCCAGAGTCGCTACTGTCAAAAATCTTAAAAATCCCAGCATAAAAAGAAAGTTATTATGATTCTAAATCCAGAATCTTCTTAACCACCTTTAGTTTCTCTGAGATTTCAGTTATTTCCCGATAGAGTCACTAGTAAGCGTCAAAATCGTCACTATATTGTAGTATTGAGTGAGCCATCTGTAAAGGCGCTCCGCGCGCCGTTTTCCTAATTTGCGCCCATTTCCAGCAGTAGACTGTTAGGGTGAGAATCCACCAGAGCTGTGCGAGTAAAATGTGTCGTACGAGGATGCGCAGCTGTGCTGTGGAAATGTGTAGGGGTTTCCACCAGAGCTGTGCGAGTAAAATGTGTCGTACGAGGATGCGTAGCGGAGCTGTCAAAATGCGCATTAATGTGTGGAGCGAGGATGCGTTGCGAAGCTGTGAAATGTGTGAGCGGGGGGGAATGCGATGTAGTGGAAACCTCGCAGCACATTTCTCGGAACGCATTCCTCGCAACACATTTCTCGCTACACATTCCTCGCAACGCATCCCTCGCACACATTTCTCGCTTGTTTTGTATGTAGAATGGCCTCGCTTCGCTCAACCCTATTCCACCAGAGCTGAGTTGAGCGAGGCTAGGAAAATGAAGTGATTCTATTGGTGGATTTTTTCCTCGCACACCGCTTAGCTACCTCGCACAGCTCTGGTGGATTCTCACCCTTAAGGCTGTTATTATCGTGGTATGAAAATAAGGTGGAATTTCGTTTTCAAATATCGCACCAACGTACATTACTTGTGGTTCCCGCCTTTGGAAGACAATTAAGATTGTACGAATTTCTTAGTGACTTTTCGTTCTAAATAATGAAAAGCTTATTAGAAATTTTAAATTAAGTTACAGAGTTTGATGCTGTAGATATCTCAAGATCTTTAAACTATTTCTTAGAAAAGTAATCTTATTATTGTGAAATTTGTGAAACGCTGATCCATCTCATCTCTTGCCCCTCTTGTCCGACCACGCATACGCGGGAGTAGCAGTACCTCCAGTGTCCCACACGAAAAGAAAGAAAGAAAGTACCTCCAGAGGCTAAACGTAGAGGATCAACTCTTAATTTGTATGAAAAAAGAACTGATGCTGGCGGCTGACAATGCGGTGACCGTGGCTAAATACTAGGCTAATGACGTTTGAGGTATGGGCACGACCATAGGCACGGCATTCACTTGATAGAACAAAAATGTGAAAAATACAACATAATCTCATTACTATTGTTCATTCAAAATACACGTGTAACATGAAGCGTACCACAATCACCTTACCACTACAAAAAACCTTACCGTACACAGTCGCGAACACCACCTATTTCATTTAACAAAACATTACAATAAAAGATTAACACCGGTCTTCTTCTTTTCGAATGGGACACCAAGTCGTCCAATGACTCGATGAACCCTGTTGTCAAAGTTTTTTAACCGCCTGCAACAAGTAGCAGGCCTATGACGTGGTAGTTAGTTACGCTAGTTGCGTTGGTAGTGGCACGGTAGTGTTATTATTTATTCTTATGGTAGTGGTACGCTGGTAGTTATTTATACTCTTCTTAATCACGATAATTCCGGTTTTCAAAATATTGCCAACAAAGCAGAATATTTTTATTTAAATTTACTGTTCATGACACATAATTTCGTGTTTTATGATTATAAATAATGCAGGCTTTATTATTTTTTGTTACAAAAAACAAGCAAAGCGTTATAAATTAATGTTTCGCGGATAATTTGCGCAAACAATTTTCCTCTTAAATAATTCCGGTGCCATTCATAAGATAAACAAAGTTGAATTATTGTAATAATACGCTTGTAGTAGAGTTGCCTCAACTAGTCAGACAAGCCGATTTAGTCGGCCATTTATGTAGTCAGCGACCAGTACGTGACTAGTGTTATAGTCAGCTCATTAGGTTGACCAGTTATTATTCATTAGTTACCAACTGTTATTGTGCTATTTTTTATAATAGTTTGAAATCAAACCACAAGACACTACTTTTTTTACGAATAAAAATAATAATTGCCGTGTGAAATCGGCTTAGAATAGCATCACCCCATTTCTTTCCTGAGGGTGTCGTAAGAAGCAACTAAGGGACTCGAGCGTTTCATGTGTATTACAATTTTAGGCGACAGGCTGACACCCTGTCACCATAGTTGTACATGACAATAGCTAAGATGGCCCTAAAATATTTGACAGACGTGGAGAAAACGGCCGTATTTTGACGGCAAGGATAAAGGTTTTATTTATGTATGTATGTATGTAAAAATAATTTAACGGCAATTAAACAGCCTATAATGTTAAGTAATACCTACTTTAGTTAGTATGCGTAGTCAACCATTTTTCTAGTTCCCTACCTACTAGTTCGTCTCTGTCGACCATTTTTCATTCAGCCAATTAGTCGGGCGTCGTCTAGTCGGCGAACACCAATAGTCGGTGCAACTCTATCTGAAAGGCAATCAAATTGCGTTGCGGTTTTCATAACGCCGGGCGATAATTTCATTTATTAATATGTTAAATCGACAGTTCCGTAATTATGTAAATAAACAACGGGAATTATCAATCGGTGAATCTTTTGTTGATAATTTAACGGAAAATTAGTGACCCGATTGTGGGTGGTTAATAAATAATATGATTAAGCCAGATCAGAATATAAATAAGTACTATTTTTCCGAGCTTTATTTCTTTCGAGTAATATCTGTACCTATGTATGAAAATCAAACGCTTTTTGTATATGCCATTAGATTAGAGTAACATGATCTGCAGTCCTTTTCCGTTTATGACTAAATCTTGTGACTTTACAGGTGGCTCACTCAGTACTGGCGACGATTAGGTAACTAAGGAGTAAGTTGCCACGAAGGTCATATTTCTTGGAACAGAATCATGAATCATATGACTTAACCCTGGCTAAGGGTCAGTCAAGTAATCTTTCTAATAAACTCTCTTTTTTTGTGTCATGAGTATCAACGTTGAAATCACCAACTCAAAGGAGGCGACATGTTCTACACTGCATCAAACCCTACCTCATTACAACTCCACAGCTTTTTGTACTCTGACCAGCTGAAAACGCGGTCAGATATAAAAGCGAGCCTCACATAAAAGGGTTGAGGCAGAGCCAAGGCGGGTTTCACTCCTGGCAAACGTTGGTGCAAGAAAGATAGGTATATTGTAGGTATGTACCATAGCATGCTGCGTGTACCATAATAAGTACAACAGGGGCAGATGTCAATGAAAGTTTTTGCGTTGTTTCTGAGTCAAAATTTGTTTTTAGTATGGAAGTGTGGTTAATTTTGAGCAAAAAGCCCTCTAAATCTTGAGTTTCATCTGACACCAGGCTTTGTATACCCATATTTGGCATCGTTGTATTCCTCGTGATGTCCTGAATCAAGATCCGGAGTCATCAAAAATCGTATGGTGAAAGGGGGAGGAAGGGGGGTTTATAGACGGTGGAATGGCGTTCTTCTAAAAATAAAAATGTCTTCTAGCATGGGCGAAAATCATACCAAGGGAAATCCGTAATTTACTGCCATTCGACAGGCGTGTGCGTTACTGATGCGCTAAAACGCGCAGCAACGTATGTCAATTGTGGGAACCGCCTAAGCAGGCCAGTCGTTTTGTGAGTCCGTCCCTCCCCTGACATCTGCCTACGCGTTAATGAATTAACTTTTGACAATGTGCCTTGGCACAGAATAAAGAAGTTGTTAGAAGGATCAGCCTTGTTAACACCCCACCCAACTTGTTGACACCCCAGACTTTGTATTCAATTTTGTTAAAAATGTAGGGCAAAACTATTTACTAAACTTTAAAATAACAGAGCACTGTTTGTAAAAAAACTAACCAAGTCTCGATGGAACTGCTTGTTTATCTAATGCGAGGACACGTGCAAAGTTCACTCATTTCATATGAACTTCGCTTGCGGATTGATAGGTACAGTCTCTCTGACGTTTAGACTGGCAAAACTTTATATGAACTTATAAAAAATCTATTTGTGTTGGATACAAATAAAAATATCCCTCTGTTTATTGCATTCAGTCCGGTGAGGTCCTTAATAGCAAATATATGTGTACTAAGCAAGTACTAAGGTAAATTATAAATATTTATTCTCACTGCAAATACTTTCAACACTCTATTTAAACCGACCAGAAGGAGAAGGCTTTTTTATCACTTGGCTTTAACATAGGTACAAAAGCAATATTACCAGTGTAGTGACACTTTATATGCCTTTGTGCGTGAACAAAATGGCCGCCAAGTACTGTAGGTACTCTTAACTAAGTGAGCCATCTGTTTCGGCGCGCACTGAACGTAATTTGTGGGCTTGCCATCACGAAGTTTAGTGTCCGCAGCTGGTCTACGTTATTAAAATATTTGTTAATATTGGTTAAAAGCTTCACACAACGCTTTTTTACCCGACTGTCTCGAGAGGGTTATGTTTTTCAAGAGTATGTTTGTATGTATTTATGTGTGTATCAAGAAATTTGTTTTCACGGGCTACAGCCCCAACGGTTAGTCGGATCTTGACATGTGATGTGTCGTTAGATTCGTCTCAGCGCGAGTGACACTGGCAATATTAAAAATTCATAAATTAAAGATGGCGGATTTTCTTCGCAAAGTATTTTTTTTTTAATATAAAAGTCGGGTTTTTGTTTCTTATTATTACATCTGCTTGTTAGCTTATTACATCTGCTTGTTAGCCCCACTTACAGTCCAGCAAAAAAGAATAGAAATTAAATAAAATGGAACTAAAAAAAAACATACTAAATTGTTGCCATTCATAGTCAATGTTGCCATTTAATTTTGAAATTTCATACAAAGTGGCGCCCTCATTTTTTGTCTACACTTTTTTGCTGGACTGTAAATGTGCATTATATCATACAAAAAAAAAATTTTTTTAAGTGTCTAGGGTTGCCAAAGTTGCGAGCCTTGTTAAAAACTTTCTGAAGCTCGACTGTATAAAAATTTAAACACTGCAGTGACTCCAGCACGGCTTGTTGAAGAATAAATGGTGCGAAAGATGAGGGGCTCTGTTTTCCTTAAATAAGGGCAACACGAAGCCTGGTTACTTTAAAACAGTTTTTGTTTTTACCCGACTGGACTTTTACTTTTAGGAGGGTTATGTTTTTCCAGAGTATGTATGTATGTAGATAAGAAATGCGTTTTCATAGGCTACAGCCCATACAGCTGGACTGGGCGGATCGGGTCGTTAGATTTGTCTCAGCAGCGCGAGTGACACTGGCTATATTAAAAAATTTTTTCGGAATTTGTGTTTGGCGGATTTTCTTCCCAAAGTACTTTTTTTAATATAACAGTCAGGTTTTTTGTTTCTTATAACATTTGCTTGTTAGCCGTTGCCGTGTGATGCCGGCTTAGAATAGCATCACCCCAATTCGACCCGTGGGTTTCGTAAAAACCGACTAAGGGATATTCATCCAGGGAATGGGCAGCAGCGTTCTCTGTAAATGCATCATCTTACACTGCGCTCGCCAATCCGCCTGCCAAGCGTGGTGAGTATGGCAATAACCCCCGATAGGGGGAGGCCCATGTCCAGCAGTGGACTGTTGTGGCTGTTATAGTAGTAGTAGCTTGTTAGCCGCACTTAAAATCGCATTAAAATATATAAAAAGAAAGTGTCTAGGGTTGCCAAACCTGCGAGCCTTGTTAAAAACTTTCAGAAACTCGACTGTTTAAAAATTTAAACACTGCAGTGACTCCAACACGGCCTGTTGAAGAATAAATGGTGCGAAAGATGAGGGGCTCTGTTTTCCTTAAATAAGGGTAACACGAAGCCTGGTTACTTTAAAACAGTTTTTGTTTTTATTTGACTGGACTTTTACTTTTAGGAGAGTTATGTTTTTCGAGAGTATGTATGAAGACAAGAAATGCGTTTTCACGGGCTACAGCCCAAACAGCTGGGCTGGGCGGATCATGTCGTTAGATTTGTCTCACTCAGCAGCAGAAGTGACACGGTATATATTGAAAATTCATTAATTCAAGCTGGCGGATTTTTATCACAAAATATAACTAATAAAATAACGCAGTCGGGTTTTCATTTTATAATACCTATAGCTGCTTGTCGTTTTTTTTTCTGTCACATCCATTCATTCATATCGTAGGGTAAAGTCACATTCTGTGGGAATAGGGTGTAGTTCACCAACGATTACCGATGAAGCCTGAATTGATGTAGTGCCTAAATAGGGGACTACTGACACAAATTGGGAAGACGGCGCGCAGGGCGACTTCTCAGATGGCTCACTCAGTACCTACCTCCAGCTCTGTCAATAGCTCGTCATATATACCTACACTATAAATAATGTAATTACCTAATTCATTTTCACGTGTTAATGATGTGTAATGATTGTAATACCCAGATAATGGTGTCAATAGGTAATTTCCTAATCGGATTGAGCATTTAGGCGCTATTGTCTTGGAAATCAGCTGTGTAATTTAAGTTACACTTCACTATACATACAGGAAGGTAGGTACTGAACGACGAACATACCCGAAAACAATAAGCCCAATAGATCAAAAAAAAAATGCCTACCATAGAAAGTAACATGCCAGCTATAGGTATTTTTTCAAAATCATCGGACGATATTGAAAAGACAGCAGGGTCGACCTGGACCACAGATGAACTTAAATATGTAGACTAGCTAACCTGGACCAAAATCGCAGAGTGAGGAGAAAACACCAGTAGACATTATTATGCGGAGAAGTATTTTTGGTATCAAAAATTCATTTTCTCCTAAAATGTTGTTAGGGAATGCTATTCACTTTAAAGTGTTAACTGAGCGTTTTCAAGAAAATCGGTCTTTACAAGGCTCCTCGTATACTTGGAGCGTCATTCATAGTACCGCGAGAAGGCTCACCGCGGTGTGCCGCCCGGTCTTTCTGGCATCCCCATAAAAACCAGTCATTTAGTAATTTTGACAGAGCACCACGTCGCGTCAAGCGCAGTCTATAAGGACACCTTTACCCTCGTATAAAGTTGAGGTCCTATTGAAAATGGTCTGATAAAATCTGCAAAGTTTGCAAATACAGGAGTGGCCAAAAAAACTTGCACATGGTGTTCGTTGACCTCGAAAAGGCATACGATCGAGTGCCCCGAGAGGTTTTGTGGTGGGCTTTGAAAGAGAAAGGTGTGCCAGGGAAGTGGTACAAAAATGTTTGGATGGATTGTATAAAAGACGATATGAAAAATGAAGGCGTAAGTGAGGATTTGACTGCTGATAGAGAAGAATGGAAGAAAAAGACTTGTTGCGCCGACCCCAAATAAATTGGGATAAGGGCAGGCAGATGATAAAAATTTGCAAAGTTTTGTCCCTTGCAGCCCGTACAATTATGTGCAGTGTATTACTACCTAGTTGCTCAAATGTTGCTTAAATGTCATGTAGGTAATATGAAAAATAAACAAACAATAATGTTGCCATTTTGGGACCCCCTTTCCCTTTATTCTATGAATCAGGTTATACCGACAAGCGGGAATTTATTCAAACTGGTGATACTTTTGCCGGTAACACGTACCTTCTTGTTCTGGATTTGTCTTTGCTTTGTGTTTTGCTGACTGAATGGTACTTGACGTATTCAAAATTATTCTGTCAAGTAGGTCTCAAAAATATTTATGTAATAAGTATTATTTCATACTGAATTTCCTTCTTTTTATTGCTTTTTACAAGCGTTTTACTCTACTTAAGTGAAACATAAATTGTTAGTGATGTTTCGGAACATATAAAAGTTCGTATAAAAAATGATAAAGGCTAACATTTGGACAGTTATAATGTGCACAACACTTATTTGTGAATGCTGTGGTCTTGTCCGTATTGCCGGTAAGTAAACAAAATATGTTTGTCTCACGGTTATTACAAACAATAATATCCAAAAAACATAGGACGCCCATTTTTCTCTCCCTTTCGTGCTCGACATTGAAATGTCCGTGGAGATAGGTACATTCAAGTAGTTTACCTTTCTCGTAACAAAACCAATGAATCTTGTATAGGTACTTGAATAGGTAGCAGCGGCTAAGAGACAACGCCATAGATTTTACCGTATGGTTGTTCACCAACCTTTTGAATGTACGGCTTTTTGTGGTAAAAATAACTAAGTATCGGGCTAAACAGCTTTTATTTTAAATTCTATACCTAACGCTACGATCCTAAGCTACGATCGAAAATCCGGCTGCCAAGCTTATTGACTATGGTAAATACTGAAGCACTAACCGCATCAGTACATATTGTGATAATGATGATATTTCGTAGATGATACCAAAGAAAAAATTGCAGACGACGAGCCAGTCGAACCAAAATATCCTCTCGAAAGGAGGTCAATTCCAAAAGACATTAACTGTGAGCACTTCTCTGAGTATGCCTCCAACTGTGCCATGAATGCGGCTGTGATGTACAACTCGAACAAGAAATCTCCGCCGTTGCCGAAGAAGATACATGATTGGTGCAGGTTAGATTACTTTCCATACTTAAAGACTTCTAAATACCTGCGTTGCTAAATTGTCTTTAAATGTTGGTCAATCAAGAGGCCCATGGTTTGGTTCTGGGGCTCATTACTTGGTTAAGACAATGATGAAAGATAAAGGACGGTTCAGTCTGAAATACTGATGACCAGTAACAAAAAAAGTTTGATTGTTTCAAGTTCTCAGATAAAGTTAGAGATAAATATAAGATAACACAAATAAAGTTAGGGATAAATATAAGATAAGTGAGAGAAAAATAAGTTACGTTGCCTTCAAATGAATTAATAGGGGGCAATGAACATTATTCTTTGCCAATAAGAGCTCTTCGCTACTTTCTAAAATATCTATTAATTTCTTACAGAGCCATCAAATACCTGACAAACTGCGCAATGGAGTGGAACGCAGACTGCCGTGAAGTTACCGACAGTCATTTCAATGAAGAGAGTCTGAATGGGCACTCGTACGTTGTTCACAACATATGCGAAGATAGGGCGTTTATCGATCGTAAGTAAAGATTAATTTTTGGCTTTATCAATCTCACAGAGATCTAACACATTACCTCTCATCTCATCTAATCAGATACATGCAGACTTGAGGTGACTCTACTCTGCCAGCACTGCACGGTCATTTACTATTCCTTTATTTATCTGTACGGTGCGGATTATATGGCAAACACGGAGTTTAAGTGAAAACCGAGTTGAAAGCCTATGTCTACCAGTGAACTGTTTCTGTTTTTATTAAATCAAAAGCCAACATTACCCCTTTCATATTACTAAGCACCTTTTTCTCTTTTGCAGGCTACATGAACACATCAGAATGCGTGGCAAATACGGCCAACCAATGGGAGATGTGCTACACCCAGTTCAAGACTCTCGTCGACGGGTTCAAGAAGAATACCACATCTGACTGGACACACTACGAGACACATTTTTACTTGTGTTGGTTAGTTGTCAGCTCATTATGACAAGGATTAGACAGTAATGTGTACAAGTAGCTTATCGTAGAGGACGAAACTCACAAGAGTTGTCGCAAAACACTCGTGAGACCGATGCCTCGCAGATTCGCATTCATAGTCCATTTGGACTATACCTATTCTAAAAGGTTGTCGTGTAGACACTTCCATACCTGATGATCCTAAATGAAGGTGACACAATCAGGATTTTTCGCCATCAAAAATCAAAACTTCGATACCCATCGCTTCAACTTAAATGCTGACTGATTTTATACATTTGTTTCAAGTGGCCGGGCGAAATTCCGCCGCTGTGTCTTCGACGTCGCATTCAACAGAAGAAACAATTGCTCACACCATCAAGCCGTCACTCTGCAGAAGTTCTCTGTCATCGTCTCCGAAGGGGATGTATACCAGGTTAGTGTGTTCAACATCATAATCATTAGAATTATCATCACTAATATTTAGTTTATCAAAAGATCAACATCTGTTCGTACCAACAAACTACGTCTCTTCAACGTCTTTATCATTATTATCATCAATATTTTCATTATCATCTCTTGTATTTAATTCATCAAAGCAACTGCTCGTACAACCAAGCCGTCCCTCCAGAAGTTTTATGTCATTGTTTCTGAAGGAGATGTTAATGAGGTTAGTTTGATTATTATTATTATCATGCTCTTTACAATAATGACAGTTATTATTGTAAAAAGCATAGCAGTATTGGAATTTTTAATGCACTCACAGCGCAATATTATTCTCATAATTGAAAATGAGAAAATTGCAAAATTCACCAGCGACCGCCGGGACTTGAACCCTGGACTGTGGATCACCGTTCCACCGCTCTACTGACTGAGCTACGGACGCCTAGCGGACCATGGTGAACTTTTCAACCTCTTGATGCTCGTCTCGAAGCGACGATCCAGGTGACATCTGTAGAAAGTATTTATAACTTCACTTCTATAGCTTCATCATATGGTTTGAATTCCACTCATAATGGAAAGAAGCGAATACTTTTTTATAAGTCCACATTCAGAAGTTAAACACAGTCATTATTCTCATAAATTGAAAATGAGAAAATTGAAAAATTCACCAGCGTCTGCCGGGACTTGAACCTGGGACTGTAGATCACCGTTCCACCGATCTACCGGCTACGACCAGATGACCCTGGTGTCCGTGTTTTTCACCTACATAACAGCCTCCTTATCTTCTACTGATTTAGAACAAAAATTCATTTTTGTAGAATGACAACCAACTGAGGCATTATTTTAAACATCTTTCTGCTTGAGTCTTATTTGCGAAAATTTATGTGTTTTTTCATAGAAAGCAGTATTAGAGTTATGCGAAGTCGTAATGTGAACTAAACAGAAATAATTCACTACTTAGTCATGTTACGTAGCTTCAAATAAAATTTTACATCGTGCCTCAGTGTAAATTGAGATTAAAGTCTGCGCTTTACTCTTTCGCAATACATAACTTAATTTCGTCAGTCTCGATTTTCAGTGCTCTTTTCATCCCCATTTTCTCAATCTCACAAACAAAGAAAAGCTTTACTAGCACTTTTAACGTTATTAAAGTAATAATATTCTCAGTGCAGAAACATTATACTTTCTCATTATTAATTAGGTACTACTCAAAAGCACTATCAGCAACATATCAACGTATTCATTTAATATACCAACTTATACTTATTATTATTCTTAGTAGGTGTATGACAAACCAGTTATACGTAGGTCCCTTAAATGGGTATGTAGATAAAATATTAATAGTACCGACACTCAGAACTCAGTGAAAACGAAAATGACCTGTATTCCAATTACTAGAAAAGCAAACTACTTATTTCAAAATAATATTCTACGAAATGGTATTAATAATAACCATTCGCGCCTGAACTTTGTTCATAACTATTTTGCAATGGTGGTGGCGTAGGCGTAGGTATTTCCAATGTGATGTTATAATTTTGAGCTGAATTTCAATATCCAGCCAGTTAATTGATAAAATAGATTGCGTACCTAAAATATGGATGAAAATGCAATGCAATAATATTTATGTTCATGCGAGTCATACTTCGACTGAGTGTGCCACAAGACACGATAGAAGAGAAAATACGAAAAAGTCAGGCCGTACTAGACGTAGTAGGCTGAACAACTGCGAAAATTTGTAAACTGTTATTGTTGATTACATTTAACAAAATTAATTTCTCTAACTCTGCCGTATGCCGGCTAAAAAAGCATCACCTCATTTCTACCGGCTCGTAGATTTCGAAGAATGCAACTAAGAGATGTATCCAGGGAATGAGTAACATCGTTTCTTGCGCATACAATACATTACACTGTGTTCGGCAATACGCGTAACGCTTGCCCATTAACCTGCCAAGCCCCAGTAGGGGGTGGCTCATTACAGCAGCGAACCTTAGATATGGAACAAGACCAAAAGAAGTATCACAAAAATTTAAACTATAACTAACTTTTTTAAATAAATTATCAATGGTAAAGTGATGCCAGCACTTTCATTCGGGTACATTTAGACATAAATTATCAAAATCGATTATTTTCATCTTTCGGCACAATTGGCTCTGGCAGACCTGCGTCTTTCGACTTGTGTTCGTATCAGTTAACATTATAAAGTTAGCATATTGTAATACCTGATGAGAGGCATTTCTGCAGTCGGCTCTCCCACTATCGTGCCTCTTGACATCAAAACAATTGAAAAATCGAACGAAATCACGAGGCATGATTCTCACGATCGCTGGTACGTACATTTTGAAAAAGCGTAATGCTTTATGTCTGAAAAGACTAGACCGAATTTGAAGAAGAAAAAACGTCGATAATTAAAAACACCGTAGAATAGCTTGTTATAGTGTGAGATTTTGACTTTGTTCGAAGCCTTATTGTAATTTTTTCATCTTTTCAGGACTGTGACTTCAACATGATATACGGCAACTGTCCCGGTGGCGATCCAAGACCAGCACACAACAATCTAGGTCTTACACAACTGGACGACCTAGATTTTCAGCCTATTCAGATTCAGGCACCTCGACCTCCTATACCTATTATGCATGTGGTACGTTTAAGTGGTGTTGGTCTTACGAAATTTTCAGATGTGTTGTACACAGTTTTGGTTATATTTGCAGTGTTATTTTGGAATATATTTTTGTGAAAGACTCACTTGGTTTTGTTTGATTTAGTAGTAAAATACAAACAAATATATCTCCAGCAGGAACCTACCAATAATTTGAAAAAGAGCTTAACGTAGCACTGTCTCCCTAATTTTTCCTTACGTGCAATAAATTAATATGACGACTTTGAAGAGATCTGGTCAGTTTGGTATCAAGATCCGGAGGACCCTGAGTTTTTGACAATACGAGCTGAACAAGGCAATGGCATAGGGTTTACCCCATGATTGCACGTTAGCTGACTCCAGGGTTCATCGGGTCTTTTATATTGTTGACAAAATAATACACTTCTCATCAGTAAAATCGAGACACTTAGCATGTTGTAGCGATCACGTTATCTGAGATATATGTTTATTTTGGAATAAATGTCTGATGTAGTTCAATAGTGAGTATTACGAGGTTTCTACACATGATATTTTCTATGACTAAAACATAAAAAAGCTTTCACTGTACAAAAGAGAGCAATACGTACAATAGCCAGAATCCCTTCTTGCGAAGCATGTCAAGAATATTTCAAGAAATACAATATTATTACCTGTTCCCAGCCTTTATATTATGGTGACTTCTGACTGACATGATGAAACATAGATATAAGTTTGAAACTGAACTAGAGATGGACATTAGACTGTAAACTAAAAGATTAGACTTTAAAAACAAAGTAAAACCCAGCTTAGGTATAGTGAAACATAGTTATATATACTGTTTAGTTTTCGTATAAAATGGGCGCGCGGTGCTGGCAACACTGCTCTGTCATTGTCACGTCCTCTGCCGTCGCCCGCATCGTTGATGCGAATGTTAATTATAAATGGTGTAATTAGTGTGTTTTCGGTTTTCTCGTGTGGTTTTCCCTGTTTGGTGGGGAAGTGAACCAAGTGATTTTGGTTCCGGCGCTTTGATTGAGAGTCACGCGACCGCCGGCAAAATATAACCTCACTTTTCGTTGGCTCGCGTCGTGGCTGCCGATAGCTACGTATTTTAATTATAAATGATTGGAGGCCAACGGGGCCGATTTCTCATTCGGAGAGAAATCTTTTAGTTATTTTGTGTTAAACAACATTATGTGATGTCGAACTGTGAACTATAGTGCAAATTGGAGGAAAGGAGTTCGAGAACGAGCGGATGTTCCAGTGCTGTGAGTTTAGGTTATTCCCTATTCCTGCGCTCCTAAAATATCCTGAATACCTGATTCCTGTCATACTTAAACTCACAAAGAAACGGCGTCATCGTTCGCTCGGTAAGCAATTCGTTGCTGGGCCCTGTTTAAGTAGATTTTGGAAACAAGAATTTCTCGGCCGGAAACTTTCCGGAACAAAATTCTCTCATTAAATTTATTTTATTTAGCTATAGTAAAGAGCACTACGAATCGTAGTCAAATGTTGTTCCGAGGCTGATCGACCATTTAGTTTTAGATTTTAAGATAACTTTAATTTGCTTCCACTGCGCTAAGATCAGCTTCGGAATCAAACATTTTTTGGTAGCAGAGCGTGGTTGCTTTATTGCAACATAGTTAGCCGTAATTTAGTATTAAGCGTGTTTTTATATTACCCACAAATTTTATTAATTATGGAAAATATTGTTTCGGTTTTTTTGTGACTGTATTGTTTGCCTAGTGAACGGTATCTTATCGGTAAGGTCTAGGCCAGTCAACTAACATTTATTTTGTGGTATTTGTTTATTGGTTTTCGTTTTTATTAAGTCGAGTGTGTAAAGTTGGTACCATGGCTCCTCGATCGCCAGGTATAAGGCTGCTATAAAGACAGAATTAAGGTGGTTTACTACCACAGCGGCAATGATCGGCCGCGAGGACCGGGAGGACGCGCTCTTGAAAAGTGCACTACAGGCAGATGAACGGGTTCGGGTTGTGTCGGAACACCTCACAGAGTGCCTCATGCTCCTTGAGGAAGCTCCTAACCCTGAAGATAAGGAGCTGGTTGAGGGCGATGTAAGCCAGTGCTTGGAGCACTGGACATTGCGCAGGCAGCTGCGGACATATCTAGGCGACGTGACGGAAAGGAAAAGCCATTCCGTGGTAAAGTGGGACAAGGATTACAGGTGCCTCTTCCGCCTGTTACGGTTCCAGTCTTTGCAGGCGATTACGCCGACTGGCCGGCGTTTGAGGACCTGTATAGCAGTGTGGTCCACACACGGACGGACATAACGCCGGCGTACAAGATGGCTCAGCTGATGTCCAGGCTACATGGAGAGCCTCATGAATTGCTGACGCATTTGGCTGTCTCGGATAGCAATTATGAGGTGGCGTGGAAGATCCTTACCGACCGGTATCGAAACAAGCGCCTGATTGTAGACAGGCTGTTAGACCAGTGGCTGTCAATACCAACCATAACGCGAGGTACGGACCTCCGCGAGAAAATCTTCCACCCAGTCAGTGTCGCGGTCAGCGCACTAGAGCGACAGGGTTTGCCAGTGGCGGGCTACGGTTATATCTTGGTCCACACAGTGCTTCGCCGCCTGCCGAGCGAAATGGTCGCTCGATTCGAGCAGCTCCATGGGGCAAGTCCTCGGACCACCTCCCGACCTACGAGGATCTGAAGTCGTTCCTCGAGGCCGAAAGCAGGCGAGTGGACGTCCAGGCTGGTGAAGCCCCACGCAAGGAGACCTCTGCCCCTCGCCACCCGGAACGGCCGGGTGCACCGGCGCGAGGAGGCAACAGTAGGCAACCCAGGCGGTACAACACCGCATTGGAATCAGGGTGTGCCTACTGCAGGAGACAGGCCACGGGGTGGCAGCGTGTCAGGAGTTTGCTGCGCAGCGGGTTCAGAGGAGACGGGGTGTGGCACAGCAGAGGCGTTGGTGTTTTCGGTGCCTGGGGCCGCATCAGGTGCGCGAGTGCCCTTCAAGCACCAACTGTAGGTACTGCCAGGGTGCACACCATCCGCTGCTCTGCATGAATCGCTCCGGAGGCGCCGGGGGCAGCGCTGGATCGGATCAGCGAAGGGAGCCTGCCCACCAAGGGAGGGAGCAACGCTCCCACCCCCAAGGAGGAGCCCACCTCCGCATCGGTCACAGGGACAGGCAGGGAACGTCAACAGACGGAGCCCACTTACCCAGGACGTGGGGACGATCTCCACCACGGCAGCAGGTGCCGGATTGGGAAGAGCGGCACAGGAACGTGGCCAGGACACCCATCCCAGGTACGGGATTCAACGGGCGGGTGTCAGGGGAGCACTAGGCAGCCACCAGGGTACATGCAGTATTCTGCGGGCTTGAGCCACCTGGTTGGGTCTCAAGACCCACGCATGCCTCCGCCTATGCCTGAGTACCCGCGGCTACAGGCGCAACCTCGGTACGGACGTTTGCCGTTGGGGTACTATAGAGCTCCAGCCATGGCCTTTATGGGCAGACCTCCTACCAGCAGGAGTGGGACCCATACACAGGTTTGGGTAGCGAGGGGATACCCTCGCGGGACGCGGCCTCACCGCGTTTAGATTCCCGCTAGGTAATCGCCGCCTACTCATCAGCTTCGGCTCCCCGTCCAATCACGGTACTTTTGCCAACGGCTAAGATTTGGGTATGGGGATACGGTGGCCGGACCATTCAAGTAAGAGCCCTACTGGATACAGGGGCTCAGGGATGTATTGTATCGAGTAAGCTGGTGAGTAGGCTAGGCCTAAATGTACGGCCAAGTGAGGATGAAGCTGTAGGCATCGGGGGCCTAAATGTGCCTGACATTCGGGGTCAGACGAACTTTGAGTTCGCATTAGGTAGCACATGTACAGGGGTCAGCTATCAAGTCTCAGCCGTGGTGCTGGATGAAGTGGTTGGGAGGCTCCCTCAGGTTAGGTTACCACCAACGGTAAGAGGGTTAACCACAGGGTTGGAGTTAGCTGATCCTGATTTTGATACTCCTGGTACGGTGGACGTACTTCTCGGGTCAGACGTCCTCGGGAGATTATGGTGCGGTAGGAAGAAGGTACTCCAGGAAACTGGTTTGGTGGCCGTAGATACCACAGGGGGGTATGTTGTTTTCGGCCCAGTTTGGAGACCTCAGGACCTACCAGAAGGGGATCCGGTCCTCTATGGTAGTGTGCTGTCAGAGGTGCTGCAGAGGTTTTGGGAGTCTGAAGAGCCGCCCACGGCGGACAGACGGAAGCCAGAGGATGACGAGTGCGAGTTGTTCTATCAATACAACACTGCGAGATGCCCGTCAGGCAGATTCGTGACCAGGCTACCTTTTCTCCCAAACCGCCCCGCTTTAGGTAGTTCGCGACAGCTCGCGGAACGGAGACTACTCGGAATGGAGCGGAAGATGAGGCGAGACCCAGCACTTCGGCAGAAGTATATAGAATTCATGCGGGAATATATTCAATTGGGCCACATGTCGGTGTCCAGCCTGAATTGGAGGTGTGTCGAGCATTATTACATTCCACACCTGGCTGTCTTGAAGTCACCTGAGGCGAAAATACGGGTGGTGTTTGACGGTTCTGCTCCTACCTCGAATGGTGTGTCTGTGAACCAATGTTTGCACGCGGGTCCTAAATTGAACCGGGACATTGTGGACATTCTCACAGACTTTCGGTTACACCAGGTAGCGTTCGTCGCAGACGTCAAAATGATGTTTCGCCAAACCATGATACATCCGGATGACCGTCGGTATCAGCTGATTTTGTGGCGTGAGAGCCCAGATGAGCCGATGGTTACATACGAACTTAACACGGTGACGTATGGACTTAAGCCAAGTCCGTATTTGGCAGTACGTACGCTGCGAGAGTTGGCCGCACAGGAAAGGGTAAGATATCCTCGAGCCGCAGCACTACTGGATCGCGACGTCTACGTGGACGATATCTGCACGGGTGCTGATAGCGTGGAGCAGGCGCTAATTCTACGAGACGAGCTGATCGCGATCATGGGTTCAGGAGGTTACGAGTTGCGGAAATGGTTGTCCAGTTGCCCAGAGCTCCTGGCCGGTTTGCCAGGCGAGTTCCATCAGGACCCGCACCTCTTTGAGAACCCGGACAATCCAAACACGTTGGGCATCCTCGGGGTGCAATATAGGCCAACGCATGACGTATTCACGTACAAGATCGAGCCCGACCTTTTGGAGAAAACTTGGACTAAGCGGTCGGTACTGTCGACAATCGCTAGAACGTTCGATCCTAGCGGATGGATCGCCCTGGTTACGTTCATGGCGAAGTGCTTTTTACAAAGGTTGTGGCTAGCCAACTAAGGATGGGACGACCAACTCTCCGGAGAGTTGTTGAAGGATTGGCTCAAGTTTGTGACCACCTTACCAGGGATTGTGCACATCGCGATACCCCGCAAGTTAGTCCCATCGGTGGGATGTAAGGCTACCCTACATGGGTTTTGTGACGCCTCGGAGCGAGGGTACGCGGCAGCTGTATACCTTCGGACAGCAAGTTCAACGGGAACTGTGCACGTGCGTCTGGTTATGGCCAAAAGTAAGGTGGCACCAGTCAGAACTAGATGGACCATCCCCAAATTGGAATTGGCAGGGGCAGCTCTTCTAGCGCGCTTGCTAAATCATGTAACCTGCAATCTGCGTGGTACCATCAACTTGGATGAAACGGTGTACGCGTGGACTGACAGTCGGATAGTTCTGTGCTGGTTGCAGACGTCGGTACATACACTTGAGGTTTTCGTGGCAAATCGGGTGTCACAGATTACGGGGTCGGAAACTCCGTTAGTGTGGAGGCACGTACCGGGAGAATGGAACCCAGCGGACTGCGCTTCGCGCGGGTGCAGGGCACCTGATTTGGTGAGTCACCCACTGTGGTGGGGACCTCAATGGCTGACTGAGTCGCCGCAGGAATGGCCATTCAACGAGTGCAGGGCGCCGCTTGGGCCACCTGATCGAGGTTTGCGAGTGAACGTGGGGCAACTCGTACCGAAGCCTAACCCAGCTTTCTTGCTGGAACGGTATAGCTCCTCGACAAACTTCTTGGGGTGACAGGTTGGATCAAGCGGTTCGTGAACAACTGCAGGAAGCCTCAAGCAGAACGGAACTTTACACCTGTCCTCTCGCCTGCGGAGCGGAATGCGGCTCTATGCTCATTGGTTAGAGTCGTCCAGGCGGAACATTTTGAAGAGGAGGTCAGGCTGCTCAGGGATGGACGTGGAAAGCTGAAGGGAGGAATTGTGCGCCTCAACCCATTCCTGGATGAGCAAGGTATGCTCAGGGTTGGAGGCAGACTTCGGAACGCTAGCCTGCCCTTTTCGGCTCGGCATCCACTGTTACTTCCAAAGAGGGGACCCTTAGTTGAGCTCTTAGTCAGGGATCGTCATGAGAAAAACTCGCACGCGGGCTGTAATGCGCTATTGGCCATCCTACAGCGCGAGTTCTGGATCTTATCGGGACGACGAACGGTACGTAGCGTTGTGTTTAGGTGCTTGCCTTATTACCGCTTGAAGGCAGCCACAATGCAGCCACAGATGGGAGATCTCCCACCGGACCGGGTGACGGAGGCCTGGACGTTTGCAGGTGTGGGAACGGATTTTGCAGGCCCTTTCATGGTAAAGGCATCACGCCTACGGAACGCAAAGTCTATCAAGGCGTACTTGTGCGTGTTCGTGTGCCTAGCCACCAAGGCCGTCCACTTGGAGCTCGTGGCCGACCTATCTACGGAGGCCTTTTGGCAGCGCTGGAGAGATTTACGTCGCGACGAGGGCGACCAGCGCTGATCAGGTCGGATTGTGGTACCAACTTTAAGGGTGCTGATCGGTGTATGAAGGAAATTGTAACGTTCTTAAGGAGAACGAAGAAGCCATCAGCACGGGCCTCTCCGTCAGGGAATTACCTGGGTGTTCGATCCACCAGCGTGCCCTCACTGGGGTGGTATTTTGAAGCGGTTGTAAAGTCCGCTAAGACGCATTAGTTGCGCGTTGTAGGGTTAACAATTTTGACTTTCGAGGAGCTGGCGACCGTGTTTTGTAAAATTGAGGCTGTACTCAATTCGCGTCCTTTGTGTCCGCTCAGCTCAGACCCAAATGATTTAGAGGCCCTGACGCCAGGGCATTTCTTAATTGGCCGCCCACTTAACGCCTTGCCGGAATATCCCTATACGGAGGTGAATAGCAATCGTTTGTCGCGTTATCAGTTGTTGCAGCAAATGACTCAAAACTTTTGGAAGCGTTGGTCGCTTGAGTACTTGCACATTCTGCAGCAACGCCTTAAGTGGACGGACAGGACTGAACCCCCCTGCATTGGGGATCTCGTTCTGGTTAAGGATGCCAACCTACCGCCACTGCGTTGGCGCCGGGGGCGCATTCTCAACCTGTTTCCGGGTAGTGATGGCACTCCTCGAGTTGCAGAAGTTCAGGTGGGGGATTCAGTCCTTAAGCGAGCAGTAGCTACATTATCACGCCTGCCATGCATAGAGCGGACCGATGGGTCGGTCCGGGGCGGGTGAATGTTTAGTTTTCGTATAAAATGGGCGCGCGGTGCTGGCAACACTGCTCTGTCATTGTCACGTCCTCTGCCGTCGCCCGCATCGTTGATGCGAATGTTAATTATAAATGGTGTAATTAGTGTGTTTTCGGTTTTCTCGTGTGGTTTTCCCTGTTCGGTGGGGAAGTGAACCAAGTGATTTTGGTTCCGGCGCTTTGATTGAGAGTCACGCGACCGCCGGCAAAATATAACCTCACTTTTCGTTGGCTCGCGTCGTGGCTGCCGATAGCTACGTATTTTAATTATAAATGATTGGAGGCCAACGGGGCCGATTTCTCATTCGGAGAGAAATCTTTTAGTTATTTTGTGTTAAACAACATTATGTGATGTCGAACTGTGAACTATAGTGCAAATTGGAGGAAAGGAGTTCGAGAACGAGCGGATGTTCCAGTGCTGTGAGTTTAGGTTATTCCCTATTCCTGCGCTCCTAAAATATCCTGAATACCTGATTCCTGTCATACTTAAACTCACAAAGAAACGGCGTCATCGTTCGCTCGGTAAGCAATTCGTTGCTGGGCCCTGTTTAAGTAGATTTTGGAAACAAGAATTTCTCGGCCGGAAACTTTCCGGAACAAAATTCTCTCATTAAATTTATTTTATTTAGCTATAGTAAAGAGCACTACGAATCGTAGTCAAATGTTGTTCCGAGGCTGATCGACCATTTAGTTTTAGATTTTAAGATAACTTTAATTTGCTTCCACTGCGCTAAGATCAGCTTCGGAATCAAACATATACCAAGCTGTAGCTATTTTCAATAAGTTACCAGTGGAGCCAAAATGATATAAGAAATTTGAATATTTTTAAAAGAAGACTGAAATCATTTCTAATTGATAAAGTATTATATAGTGCTAATGATTTATAGGTTTATCCAATGTATAATATAATTTAATATTCGCACACAGATTGTTCTGTTCTTGAATAAAGATGGTGATGATTTCAGAATCCTAATTTCGATTTTCAACATTCGCCTTTTCACATATTTTGTTTGACCATGAAAACGAAAGTGTCTTGATTTTTTTGATGAGCAGTGTAGGATACGGTATTTGAGATAGATAGAATACACAATAACTTAATTTAACTGGTGTGATAAATTGCAGTATTATAGGCTTCCTGACTATCGGATTGAGTTAATGCGTTTAGTGTAAACATGATCAGATTATCGGCTGTAATGTATTACGATAGATAACATTGATTATCTGCATTTCATCACCACCAGTAAAGTCTCTACTAGGTAAACTGTGCTACATTGGTGCTACAGCACGGCCGTTCAAATAGGTCATATTTCACAAGTGAAAATAAGAAATAGAAAAAATGTCGTACATCGACCGGGAATCGAACCCGGGCTGCATGGGTAAACGCCCCACCGCTCTGCCACTGAGCTATCACGACGACGATATATATGTACGTCATTTTTTCTATTTCTTATTTTCACTTGTGAGAATAATATAGCACTGTGAGTGGATTAAAAACCCAATAGATTGATTAAGCAAGCTTCATCATATGGTTTGAATTACATTCATAATGTGGACTAACCATGTAGTCAGTTCTAAATACTTTCTACAGATGTCGCTGTATCGTCGCTTGGAGACGAGCATCAAGA
Source organism: Phthorimaea operculella (assembly GCA_024500475.1). NCBI lineage: Eukaryota > Metazoa > Arthropoda > Insecta > Lepidoptera > Gelechiidae > Phthorimaea > Phthorimaea operculella. The sequence goes on from JANFCV010000157.1 coordinate 1,090,817, forward strand.
GATAGAAAATTTGGCGTCCATCAACCGGTGCATCGATAGCTCAGTGGCAGAGCGGTGGGGCGTTTACCCATGCAGCCCGGGTTCGATTCCCGGTCGATGTACGACATTTTTTCTATTTCTTATTTTCACTTGTGAGAATAATATAGCACTGTGAGTGCATTAAAATCCCAATAGATAGGTCATATTTGACAGTCGTCAAACCCATACTAGAATACATGGAACATCTATAATTCGTTGAATACATGTTAATAAAGAAAAATATATCTTATGTCATAGCCTTAAAATAATTTGTGGCCAATTCGAACGGCTGAACTGAAAATATTTTTATCTACACTTCATACATAATGTTCCTATTACAAATTGGAAAGCAAATGTATAAGCAACTGCTTTACAGCCATTCAGCCTTTAAAAAAAATGTCGATGTCATAAAGTAAAATGTCGATGTCTTAAAGTACTTTTTTCTGACTATAAGATATCGACATTTAGCAGTAAGATAATAAAAAAAAAACAAATGTCACGACACAATCAAAGAATGGGACGACACTTGAAATTATGAGGATTTATTTATTATTCAATCTTTGCTTCAAATCATTTTCCGAATTAAAATTTACCGATTAATGCTTTTTAATTTTAAAAGTTGTTCCGTTTTTATGAGCTTCCATTTTAACGTTTAGTTAAAAAGTTACTTATGTATAAAAGTCGTTCAGTTGTTGGTTCAGTAGATATGCTTGCAATCGCCATAGTGAAGTGCGGTATGAATTATTTTTCATAGTTTTTCTTGTAAAGTGTAGATAAAATAGTGTATGCAATTGCAATATAATAAGGCTTTAGAATGCTCGTGTCAAACTATTATCACACTCGGCTGCGCCTCGTGTGATAAACAAACACTCACATCCTAAAGCCTCTTATTATAAGGCAATTGCATAAACTACTATTATTTTAAAGTTAGATTATATTGTGATTAAAATGACCTACGAATGCATTTATTTTCATGTAGTCATGAGAAGGTATTTTAATACTAGGTACCTAATTACGAAAATATAAGTAAATATTTTTCTTTTAATACCCTGATGAGGCAAGATCCACAGAATAGACGTGCGACGCGATGCGCAATATGACATCTGTCAGACAACCGATCAACGCCCGTTATCGATGGGACGGGCGATCGGGACGGGCGTCTCACATGTGTAGCTTAATCTCCTCTGTTTCATACATTTTATACAAAAATGATTTCAAGCGTCGCGGTGTCGCACGTCTCACGTCACCGATCACTTGTTTGACATGTGCCATATTACGTGTCACGTCTTCTCTACGAAGCTTGCGCCTAAGTATAAAATATTAGCTACAGACACAGACAAACTTGTTTTCACTGTAGCCGTAGCCGTAGTAAATAAGTCTACGAAACACCTACGCCGTAGCCAGACTCTACGAAGGTGACCCCTCTCGGGTTACTCGTAAATAATATGAGATATTACCAAGGATGCGACTTTAGGAACAAAGAAAATCGGTATTTCAATAATCGATTATTTATTGTCTTGATATTTATATTGAAAAAACAAAGATTTTCCGTAAATATTTTTTACATGTAGTTTGAAGCACAATATGCTTCAAAGATTTCACAAATTTACTGACAGAGGTTTTTTTTTTTTTAACTTTACCTAAAACCTAATATTAAGTTTTTTTTTGTTATAATTCAATATACTAACTGATGGATGTACTTTATACTTGAAATAATTTGTAGGTGGCGCAAAATATCGATTCATTTCACGTGAATGTTTGAAAATCGATTATCTGATGATTTATTTAACTAAAAATCCTTAGTCGATTACTAAAATTCGATTTTCAAACAATCGATTATTGTAAAAATCGATTTTATTTTCTACATCCCTAGATATTACATGACTTGTTTGGGCCCATTTGGTTCGTCGAGTCACCCTTATCCAATTACGCGCTATCGGGGATATTAATCGTCCAAAATCCAATGAGTTTGTTCGGCCAAAGAGTTATTGTTATTAGCTCGAATCATCATCTTCCTGCCCTTATCCCAATAACTTGTGGTCGGCGCAACATGTTTTGTTGAACAAAAGATCGTGCTGCAAAGGATTTGGCTTAATTTTACGACCGGCCGCCTACCTGACGTCAATCCTCCTTGGGAATGCGTTGTGGTGGATTAACCGCCACCATACGGTTGGCCCTGGCTGTTTGGGTCGGGTTTATCCCTCGGTCGCCTCTAACGACCCCCACGGGAAGAGAGGGGGTGGTGCTATTCTACTCTGCCGGCGCCACACGGCGATTTCATTTAAATATTTGAAAAAAAAAAACTGATAATGTAATAATCTGAAAAAAGTTGTCGATTATTTAAAATCGATTTCCAAACAATCGATTTTTGTAAAAATCGATTCTTTATATGTCACATCCCTAGATATTACATGACTTGTTTGGGCCCATTTGGTTCGTTGAATCACCCTTATCCAATTACGCGCTATCGGGGATATTAATCGTCCAAAATCCAGTGAGTTTGTTCGGCCAAAGAGTTATTGTTATTAGTTCGAATAACTATAAATGGTAAATTAAACATTTCTCGAAATTTATGATCACAGTAAATAAGGTGTAGACTATATTGTAAGTAAGCACTAGTAGAAACAACATCAACCTTTCGTTTAATGAATCCAATTAAACAGATTTTTCATACAGTCATCCCAAATCATTGGGGTCGGGTATGGGTCGGGTCGTCGTTACAACATATTTTGTTAGAATACAAAATTTGGCTAAGTTTTATGACCAGCCGTCTGCCTGACGTCAAACTTCTTTGGGTATTGTAGTGTTATTATTTATTCTTATGATTATACTTATAATAACCCGTGTAAGTTTGATCGCTTCAAAGTTGATACCATGTATTATATACCACTAGCTGCCCGTCAGCGGTTTCACCCGCTGCAACCTATTATTCCGCGGGCAAAAAGCATTATTCGCCAAGAGATGTCGCTGTTAGTTTTCGGCGAAAACGTTTAAAACGCGAATCGGCTCAGTCACGCTACCTTTGCAGAAATATTGGAATATGCGTGATCCCGTAGGAATAAGACATTTTCCCGTGGTAAAAAGTAGCCTATGTGTTATTCTACATACTCTTCTATATTTGTGCAAAATTTCATGTCAATCTAATCAGCCGTTTTAGCGTGATGTCGTAACAAACACACACACAAAAATCCGCCTTTATAATATTAGTAGGATAGGATATATATGGTATTATAAACGTAGGAGGTAAAACTCACAATAACTTAATTACAAAACTAAGCTAATTTATAATCCTTTTGAAGCTCCGAGAAAACTTAAAATAGAATTTAAGCTCCTCCACGTGTAAAACTAAGTAAGTGAGAGCAAGATGTAGGTTGAGAATTACATACATACATATATCACGCCTATATCCCTTAAAGGGTAGGCAGAGTGTAAACAGCTGTACCAAACGGTCATTTACACCACGTGTGACAAAATTTTGAGAGTATTACAGAAGATTTTGTACCATCATAGTGACAGGTCAGCCAGTCGCCCAAAATTGCAATACACATCAACTCTCAAATCCCTGTCGCTTCTTTCGACACCCACGGTAAAGATATGGGGTGATGCTATTCTAAGCCAGCACCTCACGAAAAAATGCGTTATTAGCAAGCTTTCAGCTATGTTTTTGGACGAACATGTCGATTTTCTCATTACCGGTTAATGGCACTTGATTGATCGATTGCATCGTCAGGGAGAGGGGAGAGCAACATAGAAAAATCAACTGACTATTTACAATTACAAAACAAGACGTAGTTTTTCAAGGTAAATGCGTGCCTTCACTTCATACATGCAAGGGACGTAAGATGAAATCTGTTACACAAGTGATCGTCGGCCGTCATCGCATCGTAGACGGCGTCTCCTCTGTTTCATACATTTTACCTATATGGAAACTGTTTTGAGCAAAGTCAGGACTGCCATCCTTAAGAACGGGAAAGAACATGCGCGTTGCTCGAAGGGAAATGGTTTCGAGCAAGGACGGGCCTGCTATCCTCAAGAACGGGACGGAAGATGCGCATTGCTCGAAAGGAAACGGTTTTGAGCGTCGCGATGTCTTGCATCTCATGTCTTACGTTTCATGTGTGGGGAAAAGCCCCAAGAGTTAAATAGTTGAGCAATTAAACCTAGCTACTACTTTCAGAGCTACTAGACGGATTCTGGTAAAAAGTACAGTCTCGTGCTCGAAAACTTGAACTAAGTTTTTTACCATAAACTTATCAATTACGTTCTTATTGGTTTTTTTACAGATCAACTTAACGTTCTGTTTACTGAACTCGTTGGTTTACTGTTTGTAAAAAAAATAAGTAAACAAATATTGGTTGAATTGATAACCTACTTTTTGTCGGTTAAAAACGTAAAACATTGGATCGCATTTCATTTGAATATGAACAAAAACACTAGAGATTCCACCCACTTTTTTAAAACTCCGAACATTATTTTTAAAATATAATGCAGAAAATGTCCCACAAAAACGCTGTAAATTTTACCGGTGAGGTGGGACGGTGGGGCAACGATTACATAGCCTTCTAGACGCCAAACGAAATTACTGCGTAATGACTGCTTAGAATACAATCACTCCATTATTTCTACCCGTGGGTGTCGTACAAGGCGACTAAGGGATGGATCCAGGGAATGGGCAGCAGCGTTCCCTACGCTTGCACTACGCTTGCCAATCCGCCTGTCAAGCATGGCGGCCCAAGTCCAGCAGTGGACTGTTGTGGCTGTTATCACAATACCAAACTACCAAAACCATCCAACTGACATGTCATTGAATCGACACACAACTGAAACGATTTTTATTTAGCAGACTTAATTCCCGGGAATTAGATCATGCCTTGAAGTATTTGCTTTAAGTATGCTGTCTAGAAGGGTATATGGTCGTTTGGTGGGATGATATAATTTCATAAGAGCCAAATTCTAGGTGCAAGCGTGCTGCGGTAGCTCTTATTTGCATGGTATTAAGGCTGGCTTACGCAAGGCAATGCGGCGTGGTAAGTTACTGGCAGATGTTAAAAAAAATATCGGCACTGATTCGAGTAGTCATTTATCAGTATCATCTTCCTGCCCTTGTCCCAAATCGGTTGGGGTCGTCTGCGCAACATGATTTGTGAGAACACAAAATCATGTAGCAGATTTGAGTAAAAAAAACGTGATGGAAGGTAATTTTGAAATAGTTATCTTTAGTAGTAGACAGACACGTCTACGTATTATTGCAATCCTTTACTATTGGACCACCCTCTGAGAAATCAATGACAGTGATCGATGATGGCTTGTCGTGTCTACAGAACCATTTTTCTTCTAAACGATCTTGTAGTTGATGTAATGGCCTGCTAACAGAAACTGTAATAGCAACAACAGTCAACTGCTAGACATGGGCCTCCCCCTTAACAGGGGGTCACTCCCACTAGCTCACTCTCAGTCCCGCTTGGCAGCCTGATTGGAGAGCGCAGTGCAATATTTCGTATTGACAAGGAACTTATTATTACCCATTCCCTAGAAGAATTCATACTCAGTCGCTCAATGTTCCTAGATGGACATTCCACTGCTGGAAGACTGCTGGGCACTGGTATTGGCATACTCACAACACAAGGCAGGCGGATTGGCGAGCGCAGTGCAAGATGTTTCATTCACAAGGAACGCTGCTGCCCATTCCCTGGATGATTAACCCTTAACCGCCCACGGGTAAAATTGAGATGATGCTATTTCAAGCCAGCTATCATAGCAGATTGCCAGTAACATACTTATCCGCTGCCGGTTACCCAGGTGGTCGGTCGCGATTTCGACACTGCGCCCGTAACGAATGGCTGTGTCGTGCGACCGCGCTTAAGTAGCTTAGCGATGGTATGGGTTTGATTCCCTTTTGGCTTTGAAACGGTGACTTTTTGCACTGATAATGCTACATTATTTTCATACATAAAATAAATCGTAAAACTGTTGGCTGCGGCCGAGACCTGAACGCGTGGCTCTATTGCAGCGTCCCGTTTCTACCAACAGAGCTTCTCACTGACAGCTGCCACCATGATAAGCTGGCTGTGCCTGCCAAGCGTGGTAAGTATAGCAATACCACCCCAAAAGTGTAGGTACATGTCCTGCAGTGGAGTGTTGTGGCTGTAGTTGTAGTAGTAGGCTTATTTTTGTAGTATTTAGTCGAACATCTGTGTTTGGGTTTTTGAACGTCGAGATTTATTTGGGTCGTTCGCCGACTCGGTGAATCTCCTTAAGAAAGAAGTAGAGTAAAGTAGTTCTTCGCAATCTTTCGATTCTCTTTTCGAAACAATTTCTACTGTAGTGAACGGTATTAAAAAATCAAAGACGTCGGAAAGAAATACAATTCCTGTTACAATAACTTTGTGAAAGTTTCTTTCTATTTCTTACTCGTAGAAGTAGCCGAGTTACGAGAAGTAGGTTCGTCTTATAGCGTTTTATTTCTTACGTAGGTAGGTACTATCAGCAGCAAATCAACCTATCCCTTTAATCCTGGGCACGCCCAATGTTAGTTCTAAAGTACCTACAGAATAGCGTTAAAATAATTTGAGCGTAAGAGATAAACCTAAGTATGTTAGCTTTACACACACTTTTGAAAAAAAAAACAGTACAGGTTACAGGTTGATTCCTTAGGGGTAAGTTCATGTGCTGCTCGTAGGACCTGCCTTACCCACGTAATAAAACCGTATAGGTAAGACGTGAAAATCGTTTTCCTGAGAAATGCATTCTGTTTACTGTTAAAAGGGTTAGAGAAGAAAATAAGATAGAGCGGAGCGGGGTATTTTGTTGTGTGGTTCTTAAAATAATATTAAGATCATAGATTTTATTTTGTGGTGTGGTTCTTAAAATAGATTTGAAAAGTTTTTTACTTCTGTGGCGAATAAGCAATCATCACCATTAACCACTCTGAAACTATTCGAAAAATTCTGTTTTGGTCTTCAGAAACACAATCAAAGAAGTAAGTATTTTATGAAACTTATTATTACCAGCTAGACTCATTTAATAAAGCAATTTATCATCATCACATTACATTAGCCCATAGCAGTCCACTGCTAGACATAAACCTTAGACATAGGGCTCCACCAGGATACGCCACACGCCTGCCGTTTTCGCTATCCTATTAAGCTCTTATTTCTAAGATATTTGCAATTTAAACTAGATGTTGATTTAATAACTGTCTCATGTGAGAAGTATCTTAAATTGTTTAAAAACAAATCATTAAACGATATTGCGCAATCAAAAAACGTTATGCGCTTAGAACTCCTGCATATATTTTCAAAATTTAGAATTTGAATTTAGAATTCACGAGTATGTTAGCGACCTTAATTTACATACATACGGGTTAGATATGAGCTGCAGCTGCGTTTGTTTAATACTTTGGCGGGGCCCACACTTGACATTCACTACTGCATGACCCTGACACACACAATAGCGCAATCCAGTAACTTGCGTTGAAACAGCAGCATAGTGCTTATTTTAACTTTAACTTGCGAGCGTTATTTTAACGTCGGTTAGTAGGTATGGAGAATTCGAAATTTGTATGCACTTGACAGTAGCATGCCTTAGCACAGGGGGCAGGGAGGCAGGCCTGATACCTCAAATCTCCTTTTTCAATACAATACTTACTATTCCGTAGAAAACTGTCGAGAATTTATGAGATTCAAATTCATTTTTAGTTACACAATCAGACAAAGTTCGCTCGATAGAAAAAAAAAACAAAATAACCTCAATTCGAAACTTATTTTTGATATTATTTTCAAAAGTTTTAAAAAATATTTTTTCTATTGGAAATCGTTGATTTAGATGGTGCAACATCGTTTTTCTAGTTTCTATGTCGAAAAAACCGTAAAATCTCGCAAAAATTTGTGCGAAAAGTGATTGGTCGTTTCTTTCTGGCACAGCGCAGATGAAAGGGACCAACTTTTCAAGAGAATGGGCACATAAATTGCGCAGCAACAGACGTTACGTGTGGGCTCCGTGGCGCACATAATAATGTTTAAAACGCTCTGACATTTGTAGCTGTAGTTTTGTTTCGTATGTTGTGCCAACTTTTGAGAGTTGTTTTGTTTAAGTCGTAAGTTATTTAAGCCACTGTATGGTGCCGGCTTAGAAGAGCATTACCCTTTCTTCCCTGTATGTGTCGTAAGAGGTGATCAGGTGACTGAGGGATTTGAGAGTTGATGTGTATTGCGATTTTAAGCGACAGGCTGACAACCTGTTTCTATGGTGACGCACAGTCTTTGAATGACTCTCAAACTTTTGTCATACGTGCCGTAAATTGCCGTTTTTACAGCCGTTTATAGTACTCTGTCTGTGCATTTGACTGCGCACGTTGGATTATACGCACAGACAGAATTTCGTTTGAGATAAAGTTGATAGCAGACACGGCGCGCCGCGCGACTTTTTGCTCCTCGGTGAGGGCAAAAGTGTTGGTGAGCGCCGAATACAGACAGACTGATACAAGGAAACGTCACTACACTCAGACATCTTTACGCCGTCGTTTACGCGCGAAACCAAACCGTCTCAGCACAGCTCGTAGTTGAGTGTCACAGTCACAGATGGTCACAATGTTAGGTGCGAGCGGACGGCAAAATGACGATTCGTAAGTGCCAATAAGTATTTTGGTAATATGTTATAGTGTAAGTGTGACACAATGTGAGTTATGTACCTAAGTTTTTTTAAAAACATGTTTTGTTAAATACAGGTAACTCATTTCAAGAATTCAGAAAGAATAAGTGGCAACCATAAGGTGTAGGTAAAAAATATCAGAAAGTAGAGCAAGCTGTCCTTCTGTAAATTCTCTATTTTGTGTCAGCGAGGGCAATTCCAGTTTTATATGCAGTTGGCTTTTGTTCCCGCTGTGAATGGGGCTCTCGTGATGCCTAGCGCTATCTGCTCTATCTACAAACGAAGTGTTGCCAGCTTCTAAATTATGCACGATTTGCAGCAAAGATTTTTGCAGTAAGCGTCAGTTTTGAGCTGTTTTCATTTCACGTGTGTTGTACTGGTTTAGATTTGTATCTTTGGTGGTTTAATATTGTTGATATCGTCGTAGAGGATACCTTATAGAAAGCTTCTTTTAATTTATGTAGGTAATTATTTCATTGCCATTTGTAATATGATATTTATGACTGTTGATGCTGTGTATTCTTGACAATGAGAAGTGTGGTTACTAATCATGGTCATTGTTGGAATCGCCATAAATTACATGTGTTTTAAGTAAGGTATAATAATGCTTATTCTATTTTATTTTTTGTATGGCAACATTAGCACAAACGGTTATGGATCATAATTTAGTTACGATTCTTTGGCACGCTAGCAGTTATAATGTAGCAGTAGGTACATTGGTACCTAACACATTCTAGCTAGAAATATAAATCATATCTACGTAGGCGAAACTTTCTCTGATATTTATTTTATTGTGGTTAAAATACATGAGAAACCAACCTTTCTAACACTTCAAAGGACTAAGATGTTTTTATACTTGCTACTTGCTATAACTAGCAAGTATAACTCTGGCATTCTAAGGAATTTTTCGACCACTCAAAATAGCCTCGCTAAGGTGCTGTTTCCATCATCTCATAATCGCTTCTTGTCAAAAAGGCACCTAAATTACTTCAAGTTTATTACCTCTTGCAACTCATAAATGTAAATAACTCTGTCCAACCACTGAATACCAGTCCACAGTAAAGAAAATACAGCAGCCAGCTGTTGTGGCTGAAAAATTTGAGTGACCTGAAATTACTTTACTACTTCTGCTTGTGATTTTTATTCATTCATAACACACTCATTAATGATTTATTTTGGCACTGAATAATTGGTGATTTTTAAATTGGGTACCTATAGAAAATAATATGTAGTAAGAAATATAATATTTGTTTATGACTATTTCTGCCGGATTAAAATAGGTAACTTGTCTAATTTATCAAACTGGCGATAACATTATTATCTACACCAAATTGGTTGAATACTATAATGAGTCAACATAAAGAAAAATATTTATTTGTGTTATTCATTTTCCTGTGGGGCCATTATAGCCCCCAGAAATCAGGTATAATGACTTACTTACTCCTTACTTTATCTTGTGGCTTAGGGACTCAAAGTGGTTCTTGGCCTCCTATACGAGTTTCCGCCACTTGTCCCCTGTCCTGAGCCGCTTCACGCCAGTCTGTCTGTCGTAGTGAATTTCGACAACTTGCCGATGACGTTCAACCGAATTTCTTCTACTGTGACCGAGGGGTCTTAAGCCGAGGGTCTCGCTGCATAATTTTGAATAATTCGTCCCCTTCAAAACGTAAGGACGTAACTTGATTTTATACGTAAATGAGTTATATACACTAAAAGATTCAGCATTTTTCGTAGTTTTTTTCACGCTTATGGATGTATCTCTAAGTACCTTAGTTTCCAAAATAAGGTAAGTCGTAACTTATTTCACAACATATTGCTTTATAACGTAGGGACGTAAGTTAACTTACCCCTTTACGTAGCAAAATTTTTATTTTATTGTTAGTGGTATCTTAAGTTACGCCTGTACCTATGAGAAAATAGACAACTACAATCTTACTCTTACACTATTATCTCGGAAGAAATAGGCGGAATTTTCGAGAGATAGCACTAATATGATACAAATACAATACAAAAGAAAACAAATCAGCAGAAAATATCAAAGGAATTACGCAATTCAGGAGCATTATACTTAAGGAAGAACACAAAAAAACTTGTTCCTCCACGTGTCATGGAGGGGCTCATGTACGAATGTAACTTTTGAATGAAATAAAAAAAAATGCCAAAAAATAACGAAGACGCCAGATTTAACATGTTTACAGACTGTTGGTCATACTGCGAGTTAGAAAAACAACGCGAATTTGTAGCAAGATACGTAAAACGTCTCAAGAAACAGAGTAGCACTACTGCCTTTGAGTTTCGTCGTGAAAATACTTTACAGTATTTCTTACCGAATCCCGAGGGAGGGGGGACCATTACAAGTTTGTAAAAATACATTTATGAATACATTTTTTTCAGTGATTTAAGATGATCCAAACATCGCTTTAAAAAATACAGTGTACAGGAGTCGTAGCAAAATATAACAGGGCATAAGATTGTATCTGCAGCCACCCAAAATTATCTATAGATAAATTATGATGATCTTATATCACTGTGTCAAGGTAGTACCCCTGTAATAAGAAAAGAAGAATACGTACAGTTTTATGAGACTTTACTTTACTTTTGTCCTTACTTAAATATTTTGTGAACTACCTATACTCATTACCTATACCTATACTCATGATGAATATGAAGAATTATATAAACTAGCGGCCCGCCCAGCGGTTTCACCCGCTGCTATTTACATGTTTTCCCGTAGAAATTGGGTCTTTGCCCGCAGTAAAAAGTCGATTATTCCTTTACTCCGTTCCAGCAGAAGTGACTCAGCAGGACCATATACCAGCAAAAGCAGCCGTTTTTACTTTGAAGCCGTTGCCATAGCTCTTTTTGTTTAGATGGGATGCTGGTGGTCTGCATCAGGTACTCCAGATCCTTGATGACCATGTTCCAGCAGAAGCGGCCCGTCATGCTGAACAACTTTTGCTATTAAGCCATTTTCGTATCTCATATAGTTAAGCTGTGTTGGTGCCCACCATCAGGTACTCCAATGACCATGTACCAACAAAAGCGGTCCGTCATGATAAACAACTTTTACTTTGAAGCCATTACCGTATCGTCTATAGTTTAGATGAGATTCTGGTGGTATGCATCAGGTACTTAAGATCCTCGATAACCATGTGTCAGCAGAAGCGCCTCGTCATGCTGAACAACTTTTGCTATGAAGCCATTTTCGTATCTCTTATAGTTAAGCTGTGCTCCTGTCCTGGTGCCCTCCATCAGGTACTTCAGATCCTCAAGTGCTGTCAAAAAGTAGTCCAAGTCCGTTTTTAATATACCAGCAATATCAGTGCCCCATTTCACGAAGATCGCTAAATTGGTTTGGCTAATTTGGGTAATATCCGCTATATTTCCCGCTTTTCCTGCTTCTAACAGTTTTCCCGTGGGAATGAGGAATTGTCCCGTGGTAAAAAGTAGTCTATGTTACTCGGGAATGTCGTAGCTTTACTGACGTAACTATTGATTTAAGCAGGTGTAACTTAAATTATTTTGTATTATTTTTTTGCATAAAGACGTAAGTCGATTTTTAATTATTATTTTGAAAACCTGTACGTATTTTCGAAATTTATAAGTATATTCTTAATTTTAGCCATTTGGCGCCTTCACATAAAAAAAATTATGATCGTAAATGTAAACACAAATTTATGACATAACTAGCTAAAACCCGCGGCTTCGCCCGCGTACTCATAAGAAATAACGAAGACACCTAAGTATTTTGCGCTTTATGATTTGTTGCACTTAAATACAGACATCTTATCCCCTTTCCCTTCTCTTTTAGGGCTAAACATGAAAAAACGCTGAAACACGTCTCCGTCTCCGTCTCCGTCTCCGTCTCCGTCTCCGTCTCCGTCTCCGTCTCCGTCTCCGTCTCCGTCTCCGTCTCCGTCTCCGTCTCCGTCTCTCCGTCTCCGTCTCCGTCTCTCTCCGTCTCCGTCTCCGTCTCCGTCTCCGTCTCTCTCTCCGTCTCCGTCTCCGTCTCCGTCTCCGTCTCCGTCTCCGTCTCCGTCTCCGTCTCCGTCTCGTCTCCGTCTCCGTCTCGTCTCCGTCTCTCTCGTCTCCATCTCCGTCTCCGTCTCCGTCTCCGTCTCCGTCTCGTCTCCGTCTCCGTCTCCGTCTCCGTCTCGTCTCCGTCTCCGTCTCTCTCCGTCTCCGTCTCCGTCTCCGTCTCCGTCTCGTCTCCGTCTCCGTCTCCGTCTCCGTCTCCGTCTCCGTCTCCGTCTCCGTCTCCGTCTCCGTCTCCGTCTCCGTCTCCGTCTCCGTCTCCGTCTCCGTCTCCGTCTCCGTCTCCGTCTCCGTCTCCGTCTCCGTCTCCGTCTCCGTCTCCGTCTCCGTCTCCGTCTCCCTCTCCCTCTCCCTCTCGATTTACGAAATTTGAAGAAAATATATGATGTGAACAAAAAATTTCATACTAACTTTTATTTCCCGTTTTCAAAAATTCCTTTCTTAGTGGATGCTAACGTTGCTTAATGAATACACATGCCAAATTGCACGCTTCTAGCTCTAAGGGTTTGGTTTTACGACAGTGCGTAATTTTCATCCCTATGTCAACCCATCGGGAATAAATTTTGAATACTTCTTAATCAAAATAATATTGACTGTTTATTAAAAATAAGGGTGCCGAATTTCAAAACTGTAGCTTCAAAAGTGCGACCTGCGCGTAAATGTAATACTTTCATCCCCTTTTTTACCCCCTCAGGGGTTCAAAATTGGAAAATGCTAAAATACGTCATTCATTATTTTTAAAGTTCTTACTAAATATGAAATTTTAAGCAGTTATATCAAAGGAATACAAAGTTTCATACAAAATGTCATCCCCGTATCACCCCCTTAAGGGTTGAATTTCGAAAAATCCTTTCTTAGTGGAAGTTATCGTTGCTTAATGAATACACATGCCAAATTTCACGCTTCTGTCTCCAAGGATTTGGTTTTTACGACAATGCGTAATTTTCATCCCCTATGTCAACCCATCGGGGGATGAAATTTGAATACTCCTAAATTAAAATAATATCAACTACTTATTAAAAATAAGGGTGCTGAATTTCAAAACTGCAGCATCAAAGGTGCGACCTGCGCGTAAATATAATACTTTCATCCCCTTTTTTACCCCCTTAGGGGTTCAAAATTGGAAAATGCTAAAACTTGTCATCCATTATTTCTAAAGGTCTTCCTAAATACGAAATTTGAAGCAAATATATCAAAGGAATAAAAAGTTTCATACAAACTTTCATCCCCAGTTTTACCCCCTTAAGAGTTGAATTTCGAAAAATCCTTTCTTAGTGGATGCGAACATAGCTTAATGAATACACATGCCAAATTTTACGCTTCTATCTCCAAGGGTTTGGTGTTTACGACAATGCGTAATTTTCATCCCCTATGTCAACCCATCGGGGGATGAAATTTGAATACTCCTAAATTAAAATAATATCAACTACTTATTAAAAATAAGGGTGCCGAATTTCAAAACTGTAGCTTCAAAGGCGCGACCTGCGCGTAAATATAACACTTTCATCCCCTTTCTTACCCTCTCAGGGGTTCAAAATTGGAAAATGCTAAAACACGTCATTTATTATTTTTAAAGTACTTTTTAAATACGAAATTTGAAGCAAATAATATCAAAGGAATAAAAAGTTTCATACAAACTTTCATCCCCCGTTTTACCACCTTAGGGGTTGAATTTCGAAAAATCCTTCCTTAGCGGATGCCTACATTATAGTGGCTATCTGCATGCCAAATTACAGCCGAATCGGTCAAGTAGTTTAGGCTGTGCGTTGATGACAGTCAGCCTTCTTGAGTTTTATATATTAAGATTTTAAACTTTTCGCCAACTTTCAATCGGCTCTCCTGTAAAATTAAGTTTTTCAAGTTACGTCCATACGACTTTTAGGGGACGAATTGTTGCAAATACCCAGAGCTCCTGGTGCGTCGGTCCTGCGGAGTGCGGTCTTTCGCGGGATTTCACCGAGAGGTGCTTATATCTGTTGATGAGAATGGAAATCCTGGGCAAATACATTAAGAGGGTTACTACACGGTACGGCATAGTATTGCGGTTTGTGACAACCAGCAAGAAAAATGATATCAGACGATGCTGTGTCATCGTGTACAGTGAATTGCAGCGATTGTACCGCGCGCTGTCACCCTAAAGGTGCAAGTTCGTCATGTGCGACTGACGCGTGCGACTGATGCGGTTATAGTCGTAGTTTGAAAGTATATGGCGCCGCGTTCGAGGGGTGCATGTCATGGTACACGACGTCGACGACACAGCATCCTCATCGCAGCAGCATCGTGTTCCATGGGGTCTGTTTCATGGACCTTTAAGGTCTTTTAAAGTCAATGAAACCTTTGAGGTGTAAGTGCGTCACGTGCGGTCGATTGCAGCCGCACGCGGTTGCAGTCATGCGTCCGATGCGTGCGAAGTGACCGATAAGGCCATAGGCGTAGTATGAAAGTGTATGTTTGAGAGGTACAGACGCATGCGGCCGTGCGCCGTAGTTAGTATTACATCATAAAGCAACCTTATTGCTAGTGCATATAAGGTTCATTTCACTTGTAGAATCATACCTTTTAAAAGGCATCTTGGGCCGTTATCTAAAGAATGCTCATAAATGTCTGGGCCTTACGAGGATAGCAGAATAGGCCGCACGCGTCATTCACATGGCCGAAGTCGCATGCGGCTGCGATCGGCCGCCCTTGACGAACTTGCACCTTAATTTTAGGATTCTTATACGATTTCATACAATTCTCGAATTAAACCGGAGGACCAGCAAATTCGAGCGACGCGTGTGTGTAGCATCTCAACCGGGATCTCAGTATTTGATATTGTGTTTTGGTTTGTGACAATGTAAGAGGGATTAGAAATTTGAATAGTGTGCATTAGTAGATGTATGTAAACAACAATTAATTTCAAAATTCAAAACGTTTCAGCTAGATGTGGCGAAGATCTTCTCAGGATATCTAGAGAAAACAAAGTTAAGGGAATGTTGCTAAGATACCCTACCCTACCCTACCCTCGCTACCCTAGGTCTGCTGGAAGAGATTTCTTTTTAGAAATAAGTTGACCTGTTGTGTATTGTTTTTTATGTTATGTCCTTTGTCTTTTACTGTGTACAATAAACGGTTAAATAAATAAATAAATAAGATATAAGGATTGTTTTTTTTTGAAAACTGCATGTAATGTTCTTTTTACGTCGCCTGAAATATTTTCTTATAGGAAGTTGTTCAGTTTAATGGTCTGAATGCACCTTATCAGTAATTGGAGAGCTGTACCTTACACCCTTTATGGGCATAAAGTCTAAAAGTCTAATCAAAATAGATCTTAGAAGCAAAGGTTACTAAATATAGCTTTGATTAGACGTAATGCATGGATAAGGATTTCTACTAAGAACTCAGAGTTTGTAATTTCATGGCCTAATACGTATTGAATAAATGACTAATCTTGTGCTGACTTCTAAGAACCATTAAAATAGTAAGACCAAAGTTTGAGAATATACTACACTCGAGAGCAATGAATTAGAGTAACTTATCTACGGTACAGACAGAATTATCAAAATCACAACCTTACTTTTTCTTTTATAGCCACAACAGTCCAGTGCTGGACATGGCCCTCCCATTTTCGGGGGTACTACGCTTGTCAGGCGAATTGGCGAGCACCATGCAAGATGTTTCATTCTTAAAGAATGCTGCTGCCCATTCCCTGAAAAATTAATCTTTAGTCGCTTTTTTAGACACCGACGGGTAGAATTGGAGTAATGCTATTCTAAGCTGGCCTATTATTTAGGTACTTGTAATTCTCGCATAAACTATCCGACATTTTCAGGATTCTGTAAGTGACCAAAATTATTGCTCTTGAGTGTAGATGTCTAATAGTTATCTATGTATCTTAATGTAAACTTAGGTTAAGTAGATCTCTCTCTAACTACACTAAGCTGGAATTTATTATGCAGAATCTGGAATTAAGTGTTATGTGTTTCAATGGATTACTTAGAACACATATGCATTGATGTATGATCAAAGCAGTAACTAAGTAGCTAATTTATGAGTTAACAATATCATTCTTCTTCAGTACAATAACCATGACAGCCACAACAGTACTTGGTCGTCCGAAAGCCATTCCCTGGTGCCGGCTATAAACCCTGGACTAGAATCCCATTAACGGCTGACCTGAATCGATGGGGCGTTGAGGTCATAGCACAACTGCCGGACCGAAATGCTGACGTATGTGATAGAGCTATTTTTTTACGTTTTTGATGACTGGTTTTCATAATGTACACGCTAAGTAGACAGTTTTGGCGAGCACAGTTTAAGATTTTACATTCACAGGGAACGCTGAGATGTATCAGGCAAGGAATGCCCCTTACCTATTCATCACTTTTAGTCCCTTTTTACGCCACCCATGCAGCTAAATACAATGCTATTCTAGCATCATGGCATGGCATTCTAGCCAGCATCTTAAGGCAAATTATACTTACTTACTTTAATTCAATTAGCAGATTCTTAATTTAAATGTCTGACAATACTTGTGCGTCCAGGACCCATTCCCTCCGTGCCGCCTGTATACCCTGGACTAGAATCTCATTAACGGCTGACCTGAATCGATGGCGCGTTGAGGTCATAGCACAACTGTCGGACCGAAATGCTGACGTACAATTTGCGCGCGAGATCAGAATCCAGTGCGCCTTCTTGTCGCACACGTCCGTACCACGGTGAGTGTGACAAGGAGGCGAATATTTCAGGATGGTCATGTCATTCAAGTCAAAAATAATGTAAATATACCTTAGAGCCAAGTTATGAGCTCTACATAAAAAAATTCTTTTGCGTAGCTCAAATGGATTAACCAATTTCATCCATGATCCATTTGTATTTCAGGGTAACAATAGCATGTATTTTACGACAAATAGTGTTAAAATCGGGATTGTTTACATTTTATTGAATTATGTTAGGTTAGTTACGACCAGCCTGACGTTAAACTAAGCCAAGCGTTAAACTTAATCGAATAAATAACTGATTAGGTACTGATTACACAAACAGATCTATTAAAAAATAAAAACCTAACAGTAGTAATATCAGAATTGTTAGTATTTTGTGATAAAAAATCGCCATCTTGAATTTATGATTTTTTATTATAGCCAGTGTCACTCGCGCTGCTGCTGAGACACATCACCTCTACACATGTCAAGATCTGCCTAGCTGTTTGGGTTGTAGCTCGTGAAATAAATTTCTTGTTGACATACAACCCACATACATACATAGATCTTCTTCTGAGGCAGTCGGGTAATAATAGGCACTGATTGTTAAACAGGCTGATCTACAAAATTTTGCAAATATGGGTTCCGTCCTAAGCTATATACACAACCATGCCAGAATCTTACTAGCTGTAATAGGTGTTTTAAAACCTCTGACGTTGGGATTCAGGGTGCATTCGTTAAGCCGTTTATTGAGTTTCCCTCATGATGACAGAAGAAAAAGAATACTGAAAAGCTAACTAAGACGCCAATCTCTATTTGAAGGGTGTGCGGTGACCTTTAATGCACCGTTGTGTGCCATCGCGTTGTAATTAGTGATAGGGTAAACGCGCCGGTTGTGGTCGGGATAGTGTTGGTTCGCTAATTTATTTGCAGTGTTAGTACAAAATCTATAAGTTTCAGCTCAGTGCGGGTATAACGCGTGCTCCACGCGTGTTGTGTGCATGGTAACACAATCAACCGTGCAGTCCACGTGATACACCTGTGCAGAACACCAGCAATTGTAGATTTTGCACTAACACGCGCATAGCTTGCGTAGAGCCCATCTAAAACTGTTCATATATACATAAATCACGCCTATATCCCTTGCGGGGTATATAAGTGACAGGTTGTCAGTCTGTCGCCTAAAATTGCAATACCTACACATTAACTCTCAAATCCCTTAGTACACCCACGAGAAGATACACGGCCATGCTATTCTAAGCTGGGGAAACTACGTGCCGTGGCAAGACTGTAGCCGCCCTAATACTGAATATCTTGGCGATCTCTATTCGAGGGGTGTTTAGGTGTGCTACGACCCTTAGTGCACAATCGCGTTGTAATTAGTGATAGGGTAAACGCGTCGGTTGCGGTCCGGATAGTGTTGGTTTGCTAATTTATTTACACTGGGAAATCGTTATTGCGTTAGTCTTCTTTGCAAATACTGAATCGTATATTTGTTAATCACTCTTTATATTCACCAGCTGGTGTGACCTGGTTTGCTCGGTATTTTGTTTTCTATGTCATCTAATATCATTTATTTTCCTTGTATATTAATAAAACTATCATTTTGTTTTACGTCATCTGCGAATGCGAGAACTACCTATTAATCACTGACGGCATTTACTCGGCTATTTTTGTTGATAAAAGTGGTTTTTGGAAAATGAAACCTATCTACATCGATTTATCGCCCCCAAAAACTCTATTTTTGTAGTTTGAAGAAGTTGGAGCCGTTTTCCAGATCCCAAATATAATACAATTCATGCTCGTTTAAAGGTATAAGATTTTTTTAGGATGGTGGAACAAAAGGGTGCGATTGGTTTTCTTTTTCTCGAAAACTGGCGGCACATTGTATTTGGGGCTTTTGGACAAAGTAAGTAAGTAATTACACTTCATTAGACAAAGAAGCAACAGACATATTTGTACGATTTTAAATGGATTTGCCATATCAAAGATTAATTTTTAATTACCTACCATTTTTTTGTGACTTTTCACTCGCGTCGCGATCTCTCAACTCGAGAGTTTTGAGTTCTTTTTTCGGTTCTGTGATGCAATATCAAATATCAAGTTAAGTAAATCCTTCGAAAACAAATAACCTATTTTGAATAGCAAATGAATGCCATTAACGCTTTTTGCAACTAACAACTTTAAAAGCTACAAACTCACAAATTATGCAAACACACTACATTAACTACATAATTACTAACAACAAACAGATCTAAATGGTTGCAAATAGATATTGAATTTTAATGAGAATATTATGTTTAAATATTCAAGATAAGCTCCTTTCAATTAAAATTGCTGTTGTATTTTTACCCGAATGCCTCAGAAGGATGGTTATGTTTTTCGAGAGTATGCATGTGATACGAATGTGAGTATGTATGTAGTTATGCGGAAAAATTAATTATCCAGCGCGAGCTGGATTTGTAAAAATGTCATAATCTCAAAATAGCAGATTTTAAAAAACCAAATATACCTACACTTCTCATCATAAAATCGAGACACTTAGCAAGTTTACGTTGTGTAGGGATCACACATTATCTGAGACATGTTTATTTTTGAATCAATGGCTAATATAGTGCAACAGTAAGTGTTACGATGTTTCAAAAAAATAGTAAGTGTCGATTTTCTACATTCAGCATTTTATTTCATATTTTGTTTGACAATGAAAACGAAAGTGTCTCGATTTTTTTGATGAGCGGTATATATATTGCTTTCAAATTGTCTGAGTCGGGTTAGTGTTTTTTTAATACTTAAAATATGCTAGTGTTGTAACCAATTATTATAACAATACCCCGATACGTGAAATTTAGGCATTTTGTATCGCAATACTGGATCAAATTTAAAGTTTTGATCAGGGTTTCAAAGCTTTTTGTGAGAATCGAACTAAATTAAACTATAGATGGTTTTCGAATGTATATTAGTTACAGTTTTAGGCGATAGCTTGACAACCTGCCACTTTAGTGATACACGTGTTTTCTTAAATGGTTCTATAGTATTTTTCAGATGTGGCGATAGCGACCATATTTTTCAATTAAATCTCTGCCTGTCCCGTAAAAGATAGAGGCGTGATTATATCTAAGTATATGTATATGGTTTTGACAAAATATAAAAAAAATATTATTTGAAAGTGGTAACAGATAGCTCATATGGATTTTATGACAAATATAGTAGTCACTTATTTCAATGAGTTTGAATCATGGTTGTGGATTTTTTTTTTATAAGTATAAGTATTTTCTATTTTCTGGTATACCATCGGACATCTGTAGGTTTTTACTACACAACCATCCGGTGGTTGAAAAATTTACAATCAAGCTGTTGTTGAACTTTAAAAGCGGTATGTTTTCCTCTCAATCTTAGTATGTAACTTTTTAAGCACGCGATTTCATACTAAAAATCTTTACCTATATTGCCCTGTTTAAGTGGTCCAAAGAAAAAATCTAGATTATAGAGATCTCCAGGTAGGTACCAATTTAGTATATTAAGTTTTTTTAATAATAGACTAAAAATGATTGGACCCCCTATAGGTACTAACAATGCCCACTGATAAAACATTTTGGTGGAGATTCATTTTTTTTTTAATATAAAAATAACATTTCAGTAAATATCGTAAAAACAATATTTCAGATTAGTAGCTGAGGAGGTTCAGAATCTAGATTTTTTATTTGAATAATTTTAACAGGGACACCCTGTATAATCTGTGTTAAGCTGGTTAAGCACGAATTCAATGTAAAGTTGGGTGAGTAAGAAAAACATTACCCAGAACTTTATACGTAGATACTTTCATGAAAGTTGCGAAGTAAATATTGGATGTAAGAGATAGCATACTAAATTTGTTTCACATGTCGTCCGTAACAAATGCCATTTAAAATTCAATGTCTTACAGAATGTATTTAGGGAAAAGAAATTATAGGTGGCGCTTTCGAAATGCTTAGGTATTACTATTAACATTGATCGGACAGTTTTTGTTATTCAGTGTGCACTAAAAGTTTGTACTATGTATCTGAAGAGCGCCATCTATAGTTTAATTTTGAGCTCAGTTCCTCATTGGCACATGCACCCTTAATCTTTACCATAATCCTCTGCCTAGCTGAAGCAGCCAGCCTATCTCCGCGCTATTACATTCAGATGTCAGACATCTTTTCTCATGTCCACAATCGGCACATACACCCTTAATCTTTACTATAATCCTCATTCTAGCTGAAGCAGCCAGCCAAGAGCCAGCCTATCTCCGCGCTATTACATTCTGATGTCAGACTTCTTTTCACTTCAAGAGGGTACACGAATTCTTAACATTCCTGTATTGTATTGTAGGAGATAGTTTAGGTACATGAAATCACGTTTAGCGTTTATTAAGTTCAGATCAGCGGTTGCTACTGAGTCAGGCGTTTTGATGAGGGTAAGGTATTTGACGTAGGTTAGGTATTACAGTTGTACTTCTCAAGCTAATGAACTAGATAACTAACAATCATACTAACACAGATGAACGGTATTAACAGTAATGTCATGAATAAGTAATATAAGTTATTTTTATATTGGATGCCTGAGTTTTTCTGTGAACAAATGAATCCTTAGATTCTGGTAGTTCAGTCTTTAATAATCTTACTAAACTGGGAACAAAGGCCTAGGCGCTCATGTATCACCAAGGTACTTGAGTGCCCTAGGTCTAATACCACATTTTTCTTTAACTCCTTTACGGTTAGAGCTATACAACTTTGGAACAAACTTCCAAAGTCCATACAGGACTGTCCCTCTATAACATCTTTCAAAAAAAGAGTGAAAGAGCATTTTTTGTTACAAATATCATTAATTTAATTATTTGTGTATATATATGTAGGTATATATGTATTATATGTTTGTGTATATTGGTAAGATGATTATTTGTGTAGTACATGTATTTATATTATTGGATTTATATTTATGTACTAGTGTTATATTTCACTTATGTGTACAGTCTTGTTCCCGTCTTTATTCATCTTTCTAATTCCACTGTATAGGTTGGCTGGAAGAGATTTCTTTATAGAGATAAGTCCACCATTTGTTATCTAGTTTATAAGATCACCTGTATTTATAAATGGTACGCAATAAAGAATATATATAACAAAGAAAAGCTTACTATACCTAGTACATAATTTAAGCTCTTGGGCTTAAATAGCTAAATAGAATGTATCTGAATGTACTTAGTTTATCCTTTTAATATTGCCGTAACCTAGACGTTATTATTACAAGTATATTTTTATTATTACAAAATCAGGCAGCACATTTTGTACGTACTCGTATGTATACGAAAGAAAACTCGATCAAACATTATTCAGATCAGCACATCGAGAACAAAAAGTAATCTCATCCCCAGCAACATTATATAACACTTCCTACACGAAAAAAAAACATGGGTGAAATTTGGAAATTTCTTTTCGCATTGCCTACGCAAAACAGAGGAATTTGGCTAAATTAAAGTACAAAATTTGATAGGAGCACCAAAGTAAGTAACAGTAGGTGTAAATGGCAGTAAGTAAATAGTACACACCGTGAGCGCAAGTGAAAATGATGACTGCGCGGTTTTAGCTACCGCTGCTAATTAGTTCGTGACGTCAAAAACCGTGTGTATCTACCTAAGATCAAGTAATGTGATTCTTGAGTTTGTGATCGGGAGGTCCTGTGATATGAAACTCAAACGTCCTTCAATGAAACATTTTGGCCTC
This sequence comes from Phthorimaea operculella, assembly GCA_024500475.1. Classification (NCBI taxonomy): domain Eukaryota; kingdom Metazoa; phylum Arthropoda; class Insecta; order Lepidoptera; family Gelechiidae; genus Phthorimaea; species Phthorimaea operculella. The sequence continues at coordinate 1,113,936 of JANFCV010000157.1, forward strand.
AACAGCGTCTTATGCCCGCGATCTTATCGTCTCTGCTGTGAACGGTAAAATTCTTTTTTTCACTCTTACTCGTTCAATATCTTTTTTGTCATACTGTAACAGATTTTTTCCTGTGGCTATAAAAATATGGTGCCCGCGATCTTATCGAATATAATGTAAACGGATGGTAAAATTCTTTTTTCTCCCTCTCTCTTTCAATCTGCCTTCTGTCATACTGTAACTGTTTTCTCCTGTGCCTATGAAACAAGGTGCCCGCGATGTTATCGACGTATGTCGCCAGTGTGAACAGATGGTAATACCTACTCTTTCATCTCTCTCACTCTTTCAATCTCTTTGTTGTCATACTGTAACTGTTTTCTCCTAGTGCCTATAAAACAAGGTACCTGCTTACTTATCGATTGTAATGTGAACGGATGGTAAAATTCTATTTTCTTCCTCACTCGTTCAATCCGTCTGTTGTCATACTGTAACTTTTTTCTCCTGTGGATATGAAACAAGGTGCCCGCGATGTTATCGACGTATGTCGCCAGTGTGAACGGATGGTAATACCTACTCTTTCGTCTCTCTCTCTCTCTTTCAATCTCTCTTGGGCAAAGGCCTCCCACTCCTTTTTCCATGTCTACCTCTCCTGAGCTACTTCCATCCAAAACTTGGCGTGGGCATGTAGTTCCTTTGTCATACTGCAACAGTTTTCTCCTGTGGCTATGATACAAGGTGCCCGCGATGTTATCGACGTATGTCGCCAGTGTGAACGGATGGTAATATTCTTTTTTTTTGCCTATCTCACTCTTTAATCTGTCTTCTGTCATACTGTAACTCTTTTCTCCTGTGACTATGAAACAAGGTGCCCGCGATGTTATCGACGTATGTCGCCAGTGTGAACGGATGGTAATACCTACTCTTTCAATCTCTCTGTTGTCATACTGCAACTGTTTTCTCCTGTGGCTATGATACAAGGTGCCCGCGATGTTATCGACGTATGTCGCCAGTGTGAACGGATGGTAATACCTACTCTTTCGTCTCTCTCACGCTTTCAATCTCCTTTTGTCATACTGCAACAGTTTTCTCCTGTGCCTATGATACAAGGTGCCCGCGATGTTATCGACGTATGTCGCCAGTGTGAACGGATGGTAATACCTACTCTTTCGTCTCTCTCACGCTTTCAATCCATCTGTTATTGTCATACTGCAACTGTTTTCTCCTGTGCCCATGATACAAGGTGCCCGCGATGTTATCGACGTATGTCGCCAGTGTGAACGGATGGTAATACTATGTTTTGTCACTCTCACTCTTTTAATTTCTGTTTTGTCATACTGTAACTGTTTTCTCCAGTGCCCATGATACAAGGTGCCCGCGATGTTATCGACGTATGTCGCCAGTGTGAACGGATGGTAATACTCTTTTTGTCTCTCTCTCAAATTCAGTGTCTGTTTTGTCATACTGTAACTGTTTTCTCCTGTGCCTATGATACAAGGGTTCCCGCGATGTTATCGACGTATGTCGCCAGTGTGAACGGATGGTAATACTCTCTTTTGTCTCTCACGCTTTCAATCGATGTGTTGTCATACTGCAACAGTTTTCTCCTGTGCCTACGAAACAAGGTGCCCGCGATGTTATCGACGTATGTCGCCAGTGTGAACGGATGGTAATACTCTTTTTTGTCTCTCTCTCTTCTATCATACTGCAACTGTTTTCTCCTGTGGCTATGAAACAAGGTGCCCGCGATGTTTTCGCCGCTAGTGTGAACGGATGGTAAAATTATTTTTTGTCTATCTCCCTCTTTAATCTCTCTGTTGTCATACTGTAACTGTTTTCTCCTGTGCCTGTGATACAAGGTGCCCGCGATGTTATCGACGTATGTCGCCAGTGTGAACGGGTGGTAATGCGAGCATGGGAGCGGCAATTTGAAGCAGAACGCCTTGGGGCCAGGAATTATACGAAGCAACGTATAATGCTACGGAAAGTTTTTGTTTTTCCTGTTTTTTATTGTGATATTAGAGTAAGCAGTGTAGGTACTGTTGTGACTTATGAAAAAGAATAAAAATTAAAGTTATTGCTACACTTCAGTTTTAACCAGAATATACCAAACTGACGGCCCACGGCTCCATCTATATCACGTCCCAATTTTTCTTCTTCGTGTGGGACATCAAGTCGTCCATCGACCCGATGAACCCTGGTGTCAGAGTTTTACAACCGCCTACTGCAAGTAGCAGGCCTCCGACATGGTTGTGTGTGTAACGACCGCCATCATAGGCAGCAACCGGGACCGACAGCTTACCGTCCCCATCTGAAGCACTGAACCATTTTGCTTTTCGGACAATCAGGTGGTTCAGCATGCAATGTCCTAACCAGACTGGGAACAAATTCACAAAGTGATATACAAATATCAATTTTGTGAGTTGAACCCGGAACCTTCTGCGTCACAGCAGTCTTACTAATCACTGCGCCACATCGCGATCGGCTGTCCCAATAACACAGGTAAATAAAAGCTATGGGGATCATCGGGTTGGGTAGACAGGTATTTGAGAAATTCGGCTAGCATAGCGTCGGATGCTCTCCGGCCAGATGGACAGACGGCGGTTGGTAGCAACTGGATGGCAAAAACAAGATATCGTCCCTTTTCTTCTTCTTGCTTACTTTTAGCTAGGGACTAGTACAGGTGGCTAATGTTATGTTATTTTTTTTATGTCGCTGCTCCAATGGCCACACTAAACGATTTTTCGAAAGCTCGTGCACGACCTTTATTGTGAATTTCTTGTTACATCACATCACTGATATTAACTGAAACGACTGTCTGAGAATTTCACAAAAGTTAATTATCTACCTATTCTTGGGAATTTACAAAGGATTTTTTATCCTCTACCTTCTTCAAACGACAACTTAGCATCGTGACTTGATCGTGACTTGGTAAGGTAGTATGTTTCGAAAGAAAAATGTAGTTATCTTTTACGATTTTGTTTATTGTACGGGGACGGTGTAACGTAAACTTTGCAGGCATGATCAGACCATCAAACTGAACAACGTTTACTATGGAGGCAATTGTAGGAAACGAAGAAAAATTTCCGGCCTCCCATACAAAATTCACGATCAGCTGACTGACTTTGTATGGGAGGTCAAAAATTTTTTTTCGTTTCCCACCTTTGGCTCCATAGTAAAAGTTGTTCAGTTTCATGGTCTGAGCACGCCTGCAATGTTTTCGGTACACCGTCCCTATAACACCCTGTATTATTAATTGTTCAGTTTTAGTGGCTGGATCAACCCTAGAACTACCTTTCTACTTTTTACAATTCGCATTAATACAGAGTGCTATGTTGGTGCTATGTAATTAATAATACGTGCCATCGCTTAAGGGCAGGCTCAGTATCAACTCAGTAGAAATTTTCGCTTTATCGACACTCAAGGTATTGCACAAAAAAATACTGATCAAACTGGTAAGGATAAATTTCAAATCACGGATCCTGCCTTTGGTTTTTCTTTGAAAGTTAGCTTTTATTTCTTACTGGTCTGTACTTTATCGACGAGAAATATAAATTATTCTTGCTAAAAGAAAGTTCTGCAGAAGTTATGCCTTTTAAAGTGCTTTTGAACTATCGTTTCCTTCTTTACTCTTTGTCATTTCCACGTCCAATATAAAGACATTTTAAAATAGTCAGTGTTGCCAGTACGAGGTTCCTTGTACAAATACGAGATTAATAGCCTGCCGTATTGTTCGCTTTTGTACCGCATTATGATTTTTATATAGTTTTGAATGCAAATGACTCATATTTTATCTGTAAAAAGCATACTTTTTTACCAAAAACCCTATGAAGTGCTTCTTCTTTTCTTTTTCGTGTGGGACACCGAGTCGTTCAACGACCCGATGAACCCTGGTGTCAGAGTTTTTCAACCGCCTACTGCAAGTAGCAGGCCTCTGACATGGCTTTGTAACGACCACCATCATAGACAGCAACCGGGACCGACGGCTTAACGTGCCCATCCGAAGCACGGAACCATCTTACTTGCGGACAATCAGGTGGTTCAGCCTGCAATGTCCTAACCAGACTGGGAACAAATTCACAAAGTGATAAATATCAACTTTGTGAGTGACCCTACCGGGAATTGAACCCGGAACCTTTGCGTGGCAGGCAGGCATACTAACCACTGCGCCACATCGGCTGTCGAATGTATGTCGAATGTATGTATGAAGTGCTGAAAAACTTGGCAATTCAGATTCGAACCGTCGAAAGATATGTATAATATAACAAAACCAGTGTACGTATAGCTTACCCGTATGGAAAAGAAACAAATTATTTGGCAGTCCAAGTCCATACAAACGTACTATGAATTTACAAGATTTTACCACATTTTGAAAGCTCAGTGATATTATACGAGGTTTGCATGGAAAATGTTTTGGTTGGCAACACTAGCTTCCACCAACAATTTATAGGGTCCATTTTTGCTTGGTCATGAACTTTGTTGGTGCGGTTAATATTTAAACCTAAGGCGGGAACCACAAGTAACGTCCCTTTCTGCGTTTTTAGAGTTGCCTAATGCATGCGTTAAAAATGAAAATTTCCACTTTATTTTCGTTCAAATAGTACCTACTATGTCAAATGATTTGATAGCCCCATCCTAGAGCTAGAGCTGCGTATCTCGCACAACACTGCGTCGACAGATGCGTCTGTCAAATGTACTTATGTAGGAATGAGGTCGAAATTCGTATTGTCCTATGGCATGCGTTACGCAGCGCAAAAATAACGCACAAAAGGCCGTTTCGTGTAATTCCCGCCTTAGGCAAAAGTTGTTTAAGGAAGTCCGAGGATTTTCACCGTTTGTGTCATAAATAGAATTTTTAAGTGCCTCTTTACTTGCTCTCTAGACGGAAATAAAGCCGGGTCAGTGGTTTGTTAAGTGTCTATTTTGTTCCGAGAAAATCTTGCCGTGTGGTGCCTGTAGGAGTGTGGTGTTTAGAGTAGCATCACCTCATAAGTATCATTCCCGTGGGTATCACGTAGATATTTGAGAGTTAGCAAATTAAGGTTGACAACCTGTCGCTATAGTGATACAGGACATTAGCTAAAACGGCCCTCAAATATTTGCCATACGTGACGAAAACGACCGTATTTTTACGACCCTCTGCCTACCCCGCAAGGGATAAAGACGTAATTTATGCATATATATATAATTTTAGGTGACAGGCGGACAACCTGACACTATAGTGATACACAATTTTCTGAAGGACTATCATAATTTTGTTAGACTAGGTGTAGGGTAAATGACCGTTTTTTAAGCATTTACGCGCTGCCTTCTTCGCAAGGGATATAGATATTATATGCATGTCTGTATGTATGTATGTACCCTGCCTACCTACTTATCAAATTACCTACTTCAGCATGTACAGGATGTTCATATTTCGCGAGCAATTTCACTTTTCTCCAAAGTGTTGGTTCTTCCAAGTTGGAACAAAGTCGGGGCCCGCGGGTGCTGTTTATGCTCGCGATAATGAATTAACTTCGCAACATCCTGTATAAACGCTGCAACTTGGGAACATACAGGGTGGGTGATATTGTCTTCTTGTTTTGAAGTACTTTCTATTATTGTTTATTGTCTTACATACTCGTACGTACCTTGTTTATTGTCTTACATAATATACGGGGTGTTAGGGACGGTGTAACGAAAACTTTGCAGGCGTGCTCAGACCATGAAACTGAACAACTTTTACTATGGAGCCAATGGTGGGAAATGAAAAAAAAAATTCCGACCTCCCATACAAATTCAGTCAGCTGATCGTGAATTTTGTATGGAAGGTCGGAATTTTTTTTTCGTTTCCCACTCTTGGCTCCATAGTAAAAGTTGTTTAGTTTGATGGTCTGATCATGCCTGCAAAGTTTTCGGTACACCGTCCCTAACACCCTGTATACCTGATAATCGCTGATATGAAAGAAAAGACTCGGAGTTTACGATTTGAAAGACTAGTGACATTGAGATTTGCTTAGTGTTCTATGTACATTTGTAAAATATTCCACGAATATGAGCATCGCATCTTTATCGCTGATTTTGTGACGCAGACTCTATAAGATAGGTATCATCCTACTAATATTATAAAGGCGGATGTTTGTGTGTTTTTTACGACATCACGCAAAAACGGCTGATTAGATTGACATGAAACTTTGCAGAAATATAAAAGGGCATCTGGAATAACACATAGGATACTTTTTACCACGGTTAAAGTCTCATTCTCACGGGATCACGCATTTTCCAATATTTTTGAAATAGGTGGCGTGACTGAGCCGATTCGCGTTTTAAACGTTTTCGCCGAAAACTAACAGCGACATCTCTTGGCGAATAATGCTTTTTTCCCGCGGAATAATAGGTTGCAGCGAGTGACACCGCTGACGGGCAGCTAGTTCATTATATTTTTATTCACTAAACTACCTAATTTGAAAAACACGACAGTAGCGAAAGGGCCTAGCTGCCATGAAGTTGCAATCGCCCCTTTCCCACCAACGGTAAATTTCGTATGACTGACTGTGAGAACAGAGTGGAAAGTCCATATTTTGACGATTTTGCACTCTTTTAGGAATTTATCGGCAAACTAATAAAAAGAAATGAACTAGACAATTAAAAGCAATAAAAAGCAAACTAAGGAAAGATAATTGTGTAATTTTTAAATGCGATTCTAAGAATGTTATTTTCAAGGTTAGGTACAGTTCTATCTTTTAAAAGGACAAAAATAAGAAAGTTAACAACAATAACCGAAAAATCGTTATAGTTTGACCAAAATTCTAGTTACTGACATATTTAAAAAAAAACTCATTGTGTTTTCAATCAATTGTGTCAGCTTGACTTCGAGTTTTGAGCCACCCTGTATAAGAAGTTACTAGTGTTACAGGCTACTTTGTATCTCACAAACTGGGCACTGAACTTAACTTCGCAGAATGTTTAAACTTAATCCTGTTTCGGGCTATTTTAATCTCGTCCAAACAGAGTAGGTTAAATTATCTCTAGAGGTATAAAATATGAGCAAATATTAATCCAAACTATATTATAATAAAAAGGAAAGTATGTCCGTTTGTTTGTTTTTCTTTCCCGTCTTACAACGGAGCAGTTTTGAGTCATAATCTTCACCCACGACGGAACGGACACGGTATTATTATGCATTTAAGATGAGAGAATGTTTGTGTGTTTGTGCAAACCTATGTTGCCAACTATCTCCAAAACCTCTGGTCGGATTTGGATGCGGTTTTCGGTGATGGGTTAAAATTGTATTGGTGCATGTTTGTAACTAGATGTTACGCGAACATCTCATCAGGGAATACTGTAGTCAACTATCGTAGTTTTGCCAAAATTTAAATTTTGTTTTCAATTGTTATTAGTGTGTATTTTATTGAGACACTTGAGAGTGACATAGGCTACTGTTTACCACGGGTATCATTATGTTACCTTTTTGATTCCCTATACATGCAGTACATACTTACACACATTCATCTGTTTTTTCGATAATAGTTCGAGAGCCCAGGGGGTAAGTGGCTATCTCATAAGGTACCACGATAGGCTAGGTTTGGATCGTTAACCAAGACTTAAACAAGTCGTATGACCTAGGTCTGCCAGAGCCAATCCTGCCGAAACATAAAAATAATCGATATTTTTCAGAGTAATTTTTTCGTAAAAAATATGTCATAAGGTACCACAATGAAAGTGCTGGCATCAGTTAACCATTGAAAAATTATGTAAAAAAAGCTTGGTCTGCCACTGCGCACCCTGCCGGAAGTGCTTGCCAGACCTCTCCAAAGATGCCCTTCCGACACCCCTAAACTATCTCATCGGGTACCACGACGCGACCACCACAACATAATAGCCAAGATCACTCTGACAATAGATCACAAGGTCTGCCAGGCCTAAACTTGCCGCATCCTAGTGTTTCAGACATTTGAAGTTGTAGGTCCAGTGTATGAAAAATGACCTATATCTTTTTCCCCCCGTGTTTGATTTTGATGGTGCCTTAATACGAAATGCTCTCCATAATGAGGAGCTTCGAGTCATATAGGACAGTTGGGTGGAGGGTTTCAGTATTGAACGCAATCCTGTCAAAAAGTTTGAAATGGAGGTTTGGTCTATGGAAACTGGCCTATATCTTATTCCCCCCGGGTTTGATTTTGATGGCGCCTTAATATGAAATGCTCTCCATAACTAAGAGCTTTGAGTCATATAGGTCAGTGAGGAGGAGGGTCTCTGTATTGTACACATCCTGTAAAAAGTGTGAAATTGTAGGTAAAGTGTATGAAAACTGGCCTATATCTTTTCCCCCACTGGTTTGATTTTGATGGTGCCTTGGTATGAAATGCTCGTAATGATTAGGAGATTCGATTTGTATACGTCAATTGGATAGAAGGTCTCTGTTCTGTGCACAATCCTCCTAAATATGAAAATATTCGATAACTTCTGCAGATTTTATCAGTTAAAATTGTCATATCATAAGGAACTCGAATAAAAGTGCTTGCATCACCTTACCTTTGACAAATTATGTTTAAAAAACTTGGTCTGCCACTGCCCACTCTGCTGGAAGTCCTTAGATGAGATAGGTTAGGTGTCGGAAGGGTATATTTGGAGGGTCTCCCAAGGACTTCTGGCAGAGTGCAATGGCAGACCAAGTTTTCTTAACTCAATTTATCAATGGTAGCTGATGCCGGCACTTTATTCGGGTACCTTATGATATGACAATATTAACGGCAAAATCTGCAGAACATATCCAATATTTTCATGTTTAGCAGGATTGAGTTTTTTCGTTAACATTGTAATTTCATAAGGTACCCGAATATAGTGCCAGCATCAACACCATTGATAAATTGAGTTAAAAAAACTCTCTACGTGCACTCTGCCAGAAGTCCTGGAAGACCCCTCCAAACCTTCCCCACCTAACTATCCATCTAAGGACTCCGGCTGAGTGCGCAGTGGCAGACCAAGTTTTAACATAATTTGTCAATGGTAAGCTGATGCAAGCACTTTTCGAGTTCCTTATGATATGACAATTTTAACTGATAAAATCTGCAGAAGTTATCGAATATTTTCATATTTAGGGATTGTGCAGAACAGAACACTATCCAATTGACCTATACAAATCGAATCTCCTAATCATTACGAGCATTTCATACCAAGGCACCATCAAACCAGTGGTTAGGTAGGTGAGATAGGTTAGGGTGTCGGAAGTGCATATTCGGAGGGGTCTGACAAGGACTTCCGGCGAGTGCGCATTGGCAGACCAAGTTTTCTTAACTCAATTTATCAGTAGTAAGCTGATGCCGGCACTCTTATTCGGTACCTTATGATATGACAATATTAACGGCAAAACCTGCAGAACATATCCAATATTTTCATGTTTAGCAGGATTGAGATTTTCCGTTAACATTGTAATTTCATAAGTACCGAATGAATGAAATGCCAGCATCAGCTTACCATTGATAAATTATGTTAAGAAAACTTGTCTCACCTGCGCACTCTGCCAGAAGTCCTGGGAGACCTCAAATATACCCTTCCGACACTAACCTATCATCTAAACTTCAGCAGAGTGGGCAGTGGCAGACCAAGTTTTTAAACATAATTTGTCAAAGGTAAGGTGATGACACTTTTATTCGAGTTCCTTATGATATGACAATTTTAACTGATAAAATCTGCAGAAGTTATCGAATATTGTCATATTTAGGAGGATTGTGCACTGAACAGAGGACCTTTCAATTGACCTATACAAATCGAATCTAATCATTACGAGCATTTCATACTAAGGCACCATCAAAAATCAAAACCAGTGGGAAAAGATATAGGCCAGTTTTCCTTTACACTTTCACCTACACAATTCCACACTTTTGACAGGATTATGTACATCCACAGAGACCCATCACCACTCCCACTGACCTATGACTCCAAGTCTCCTAGTTGGAGAGCATTTCATATT